>OZ020525.1:13384826-13923001 GCA_963971425.1 Bryoerythrophyllum caledonicum | reverse complement strand
CCCATGCACTTAGAATCAACTTTCCGTTGTGATTGAAATTTTGCACTGCTCCCTCGCCCTGCATTTTCCGACATCGTTGGGCTGCACCCAGAAGTTGAATGCTCACTGATTTTGTTCAATTGTGCCCAACATCTTGAGGAGGGGGTACTTATAAGTGTCCGATTGCAGAGCGCCGATGCTTAAGGGATATTCCGTCTGGACTTCTTCTTCATTGTCCGATTGCAGAGCGCCGATGCTTATGGGATAATCCATCTGGACTTCTTCTTCATTGATATGTTCTAGCCATGATCTAGCCATATGAAGCTCCGACCACTTTGAGTGCATGTTGAGCTCATTTTGAGTGCATGTTGAGTTCATTTGACCTCATGTAGCCTTCATCTTCAAATCAGTTCATCTCCATTTCAGATCATGGATGAGTCAAGATGAGCTGTTTCAGCTTCTTCTGAGCTCAGCTTCTTCACAGTTGAACTCCACTTCAATCGTTTCTTCTCGATTCCACATCATCTTCAAATCTATACTTGGTGAGTTTTATATCCATATCTCCTTTGGTCTAATGTTACAATAAATTTTCAATTTTTTCTTCAATTCTCATAGACTTAATTGCAATCTACAGATTATCATGCGCACACGAACATTGAGCAATCATGAGAGGGGTCTAATCATAGAAATGAGAAATGGTGGGATAAAATCTGGACGAATTGCAGAAATACTAGGAATGCCTCGTTCTACCGTTTCCACAGTTTTGACAAAGTGGAAGAAATTTGGGTTGAATACCACTCAAAAACCTAAACTGCGACCACCAAAGCTATCTGATCGTACAGTTAGGGATCTAGCACGCTTCATTCATGGAGATCGTCGATTAAATTTAGTATCACTTGCAGAGACTTTTGGAGTTCATAGAAACACCATCCGCAAGCACATCCGACGACTTGGATTTGGAAGTAGAGTAGCTGTAAGGAAACCCTACCTTAGTGTAATTCATAGAAAAAAGAGATTAGCCTTTGCTCGTAGCTACAGGCATTGGACAGTCGAGGATTGGTCAAAGATTATCTGGACCGATGAATGTTCTTTTGAATTGGGTAAGATTCTCGACGGATTCGAGTTTGGAGAAAAAGTCATGAAAGATATGTTGACCGATGTCTTGCGCCAACATTCAAATCAGGGAGAACATCTGTTATGGTGTGGGGAGCATTCACAGGCTTCGACAAGAGTCCTCTCGTTTTTTTGCCAGAAGGGGAGCGAACAGCAATTGCTTTTGTGAAACATGTCTATGATAGTGTTCTCTGTGGCTTTTATTTCATGCACGATGCATCACATGAACTTCTCCTAATGGAAGATGGCGCTCCTGTGCATCATGCTAAGCTTTCTGAACTTTGGAGACAAGCACATGGCATGCAGAAATTGCAATGGCCTGCAAATTCACCCGACTTGAACCCCATTGAGAACGTTTGGAAAACCATGAAAGACAAGGTTCGTTATTACAAGAGACCGAGCAACAAGGAGGAAATGAGTGCACTCATTCAAGTCATTTGGAATGACATTTCTCTTGAACAACTCCAACGGCTGATTCAAACCATGCCTAAACGAATGCAAGCCATGATTTCAGCAAGGGGGGGTAGCACTCGATGGTAGGCAGTTTGCACATTCATTGTACAATGCTTCATTATTTTGAAGTTTTCATGTACATATTTCTTGTGTAAATAAAGTACTCCTCACTAGGAACCCACAGCAACTTTCGGTTTGAAAATCGGACTGTTTTTGAGCATGATACAGCTTTGCCAAGTTCATGAACTTCCCTGTGCATTACTGCTGCAGTCAAGAATTCGTAAATGAAGTGTACCTGACTGTACATGAGCATAACTAACAATTTACTTACTTTTTGGTCAAGGTCAAAATGCTTGGTTGAAGGTACAAGTGCATATGGCAGCAACAATTCGAGGATGTACTCGTACTGCTCTATCTT
Organism: Bryoerythrophyllum caledonicum; assembly: GCA_963971425.1. Lineage (NCBI taxonomy): Eukaryota > Viridiplantae > Streptophyta > Bryopsida > Pottiales > Pottiaceae > Bryoerythrophyllum > Bryoerythrophyllum caledonicum. The sequence goes on along the minus strand of OZ020525.1, from coordinate 13,921,038 downwards.
TCTTTCACTATGAAGTAATTCTAAAATGAGCCCGTTTTCATATAATTACTTAAAAATTCAGCCCAAGTGCACAATGGGCCACAATCCTTCTATTCGGGTTTACACCTAAACTTTGGGCCACAACCCACTTACAACTCCCTTGTTTGGTGGAAGGTACCCCGCTTACAATGGTTTCATCCTTCAAGCATGTACCACTTGTGTCTATGGGCTCCAACCCAAACCTTCAGGTGTAAACAGCCCCTCACTTGCCTCAGCTCGCCGGTGCACTACAAGTTCAACCCCGTCAAGACTATCATATCCTCTTCACAATATTGCGCAAATGTCATCGGTTGTGTTTCTTGCCTAGAGGGATTAGTACGGTCTTGAATTTCAGCCGGAGCTTGTGAACTCAAACACAAGTACCAGCTTCTTCGTTCTGTTGTTTGGAGATTTTGTATGTTTGCGGTGTGATTTGTTGTACTCTCGGTCGAGTTCTGGCCTTTAGAGATGGCGCTCATCACGTCGTTGGAGAGTGATCCACGCATGCTGGCTACAGAAGTGCGCTGCAAGTTTCCGACTGATCAAGTCCGATCGGTGGATTTTCAAGGTGATTTCTAAACCCTAGGTTGATTGTTGTGATGGTGAATGCGATCCAACTCAGAGGTGTGGATGAGGAAGCGATGAGGTGCTGTGGAAGCTGAGGCAAAATCGGTCAACTTCAACACGGGACGTTGTTGCGGCGCTCATTGCATCTAAACGGAAGGCCTGTGTGTGCATGCATGCCGAGATTTGGAGCGCCTTTTCATGATGTTTAAATTATGTGGATTTGAATTTTTTTGTGACATTGATGAGGTTGTGCAGGCGACATCTTTTGTGAGCAGGTACGATGGGTTCCGCTCTTGTGCCGCGACACAAAATCGGCTCTCGGGGTTTGGAGGTCAGTGTGTTGAATTTGCAATTGGAATGGCTCTCTTTTATGGAAGAAGTTATTCTTGAGACGGGTCAGGTTTCTTTCAAAGGTTTGTTTGAAGAAAGTGTACTAAAAGATTTAGCTCTAAAGGACGCATATGGTTTTAGGATGTCTATGTGAATGATGTTTAATTTGAAGGATCTGCATGTGAAGAATGTGCATGTTTGAATGATGTGTATATATATGCAAAGTATTGTTATCTTCTCTAAACTTTAGTAGACCATGTTGTGCTCTGGGCCTTGGATGCCACAACTTATCTTCATGGCATGAGAGACGTGTGGAGGAGAAAATAATAGGAGATTCAAAATGGGAAGCTGTTCTAGGATTCTTTTGCAACATGATGTTTTCTGTGTGTTCCACAAGTGTATTAATGAATGGCATATTAAATTCCGACCATCATTGCACCTACTACATGTTTGAGAAGTTGTGAAATGGTCATATATTGAAAGATGTTAGTTTCATAATCTTCATTTCAAAGGTGTATATCTTACTAAATTTTATTACATTTTTTGTATTGTCAAAATAAAATACATGACCATATAAATAGACCAACACAAACCCTTATGGTATCTTGCAAACCTATTAATATCAAGGATTACCCTTGCCCCGTTTGGGAAACGAGTCAATATACTAGTACATAAGTAAGCATACTCACGTACTGTACCCTGTGACCTTGTTGGTGATGAACCAGGTACACAACCCCAAAACCAGGCCCCACGTCCACGTCGTCCGACCTCACGCTGACTCACCCGCCACGCGGCATGTCAATGTTGACCTGGCTCCACCGCAACCACCGACGTGGCACAACACTCCATTACCGCACCCGAAAACCGTCATTATCTTCCCATGCTCTAGATCTAATTCCTAGAATCAACCCAAAATGAATACAACCCGCATTTACACCCCGTAACGCCTTTGCAACATCCCCCACAATCGCAAGCGCTTGAACACGAATTCCTCATCACGATCCGCAAAGACATTTCACGTAAGTGCTTGAACACGAATTCCTCATCACGCTTGAACTCGCGGCAACTAAGCTAAATCATGTCGAATCTCCAACAGTCTCACCGAAAACAGCAAGCGTCTAGCTAGAGAAATTTGGAGAGTTTTACTGGGTTTTTGAGGTTTTAGCAACGTTTTGGAGGGTTTTGGAGGGAGAGACATGGAGATTGAGGAGTGTTGATCGAGCGGAGGATTTGAGGCAACGATGGCGGAGGCGGCGGGCAATGGCGAGAGGTTCGAGGTGAAGGGCGGGCTGCTCACGCGCGCGCAGCGCTACTGGAAGATGGGGTCGGTGTCGTCGCGCCAGGGCCTGCCATTGCTTCTCGCCACCCCGATCTCGCCCGAAGAGTGAGAGAGCTTCCAACCTTTTCTAGCTTTCTCCCGAGTTCAAATTGCCCAGCGTACAGTTTGACCTATTCATGCTTTGGCGAATTCCAGTCTCCGGAATTTGAATTTAGTCTTAGAATTTGATCTATTCAAGTTTTGGTGGATTTTTCGTTTTTTTAGGGTTGAATTTGAAGCTAAGATGGTCCAAGATTTTAGAACTAGCATACAGAATTTGAATATGAATGGGTTTCATGTAAGTTTAATTAGCGACAAGACCATGGTTAGAGATTAGGGTTCAAGAGGAGCAGATTTTTGATCAGTTTAGTCTCCGGGTTTAGAGTTTGAGTGATCGATGGTCTTGGATTTTAGTCGTTGGAGCACCTGGATTAGTTGCGGAATTTGAATATGAATGAGTTTCATGTATGTGTGCTTAGCCTAAAGATCATGGTTAGAGATTAGGGTTTATGAGAGCAGATCTTTGGTTGGTTTTTTGTTCGATTTTTGGATGTACTGATTAGTGTACTTGGCTTTTGTGATGTGAAGAGATGAGGTTGGCCCAGTGGAAACGGTGGTGGATGTCATGAGCGTCACGACTACTCAGCTGCTGGAGCATCTTCACCATGTCACCAAGCATTTGGACTTTTGGCAGAGATTGTCGGAGGTGATCTAATTCTTGACAGTAATCTAAGCCCATGAAGGTTTGCATATATTTTTTAACATGTTGTGCACATCACATCCGTGTTTCCTCTAGTGATACATTTCATCTTATGTTGGTCAAGGATTACAATCATGTTTCCTCTACTCATCATTTTATCTCATGTCCATCCAGGGTTACAGTCATTGTGTGTCAGTCTTGATTGTCTTCTGGTTTCTAACATTTTCAAGGTTTCATGGGAAGCAGGGTGGGGAGAACGATAAGCTGTGGTTCATGATCCTGGAACGAGGTCCCTGGGCGTTCTATCATGGGGTCAAGAGATTCCTCCGAGCCTCTTTTGTGGAGGCTTCACCTGGGCAAGAGCTCGTCACCGCAGCCAGTTCTCGCGTCTCGGAGAGAGTTGCTGTCCTTGCTGATCTCCGTGAACGTCTGGCAACAGTAATTGGCCAGGTGAGATCTGCCTTGAAGTTGTTGTGTTCATTGGAAAGTCAACAAGATACCTCCTCTTTTTTCACAAATATCACCTCTTAACAGTTCTCCATTGATTCAAAATCAACTCGAAGGTGGAAAAGGCGCCTAGTGTTCATCAGGGTTGATCTCATGCGAACTACGTTGACTCTTTCATTGACTGAATTGAAGGACTAGACCACCACCAAGCTCTTCTAATGATCTAGTAACTACTTAGAGCGAAGAAAGCGTAGTCTAAAGATGGGGTATCTTATTGAAACTTTGGGTGACTTTGGAAAGAACTCGATTATGTCTCCCATGCTTGACGTTAGACGGCCTAAGCTTACGTGGTTTTTTTTTGACACTTTTCTAGGTGCACATTGAAGTTGATAAAATGGGGGAAAAAGTGAGCAACGGGCAGAAAAGTCGGCTGGCGGCCGCCGAGTGTGCAGTGGCAGTACTCAAGGCGCTCTATGTCATAGAGGGAGGATACCAATTACCACAGGCAGATGACTCCTCCTTTTCACGCTTGTTATATCATAATAATAATACATTTTCTTGTCAAATGTGGTATGTAACTTGCCTCTCATGTGGTGATTGAGCGGATGGTTTATTGTGGCCAAGGCTCGTTTCTCTGTATCGGATATACAGCAGGGCTTGTGAGCTAGAGATTTGACATCATGATTCGTTTTGACAGAAAGATTACTACAATCAAGGTGACTTATCATCAGCGATTACGCTTGTTCTTGACTTTGAAGAGTTATCAGACATGCTTGCGCGAAGACTGGAATGGACAAACAATGAGCTGGACGATGCTCTTCAGTTGCTCTCCGACAACATGTGGAAACTACAAAACTTTTTGGATACAGTGGTAAGATTCTGGGGCCAGGGTCTGTTGGTTAGAATGTAGATTCTATCTTAGAAAATGGCACCTTGATAGTATGTGTGGTGGATGTGTTGATTCTTTTCCATTGCCTCTACTTATTTAGTGATGTGCACTAAATTAGAGTTAAGTTTGTGAAATAGGAGATTTTGTTTGTGTGAAAGAGGCTTTTCTGTAATGTTTTTGTGCAGATGTGGCATTACCGGAGGCCACGGAAGGTGGTGAGGAACTGGCTGTATTATTCTGGGGGCGCCATTGGATTATGTGTGCTATCTGGTTGGGTTTATCGCCATAGTCAGCTCTCTGGTAGCAACGATCTCAATCAGTGGACACAAGAAGGAATGGAGGCCGCAACCGGATTCTTCGAAGAACATGTCAAGCAACCGGTATTATTTTAATTTCCTCTTCAGCCCTATTTGTTGATTGTGGATAGCGCCGTTACCTTGTGAAGTTGATACCGTGGTAATAACATTCACTAATGGAGGAATTTGGCTCAAAGAAACTTTTCAATCCAGAGAGCCTCGTGGATAATTTCTGATGGGATTAATCCGTGTTGCAACAGCTTCTGTCGATCAGAGACGATCTGTTCGACACTTTCCACAAGCGACACAGAGAAGGCCGTGAACTTGGTGATGTGAAACTCACAGCTGAATCTCTTCACAGGTTAGGCATGATTGCATTTGGTACAAGTCATATGCAGCCTATACTGGTTCGATTCACAAGGATGCTCAGATTTTTGTATACATCTCTGTTTTTGTGTGTGGTTTTCTTGTGTGTCCATTTTGATCCGAGATTGATTCCTTTTTTTGTGGTTCGCAGGATGCTGAAGGAATTCGTGGCTGAAACGAAGGGCACCGACACAGCAGAAGATGCCTCGGAGCAGCAGTTAATGGAGGAAATGATGCACAGGTATCATGGTCCCAATTTAAGAATCCATCTCGTTGATCTTTGGATATCATGTTTTTTGTTTCACGAAATGGCTCGCTGTTTGCAGATTTAATTCTGGCTTCTCATGTACTTATTTTGCAGATACGAGACAGAGTTAACGCACCCTGTGAGAAATCTTCTTGGCGGAGAACTTGCCAGAGCTTTGCTCATTCAGGTCGGATCTCACACTCCGTTTGGTATCTTTCAAGAACTTCAGTGGCAAAGTCAGGAATGAATGTCAAATGTCGTAAGCCCTTTGTCCTTATTTCTGTTCTGAATGTCGGTATAGTGGAAAACGATTTGAGACCGAGAAACGTGACGTTGATGTTTCTCCATAACGCGCTCTATTCATTCAAATTTTGATGAGGTCATCAATAAGTTGCAGGCTGCATATAATTTGGGATTGGTGTAAGTTGATGATCGAAGTCTCGAAGTGTCGGCATCTTATTCAGTGTACTTTTTTCCCTTTTCATGTGCAGGTTCAAAAGTTGAAGCTTGATATCGAAACGTAAGTTAACTGAAGAGCGCCTTTTCATGTACACTAACTTTATGATTATGATTCTTTACACGGTGATAGGCCAGTAACAGTAATCCGATCAACTATTAGCGGCTGGATACAGTTGGGTACAGTTGGGTATGAATATTACCCAATACCAACTATACTCAACACCAATTTGGAATATTTTCTGATCCCACAATTTGTTTGGTATTCGTACAGGGCGATGCTGGACCTGAATCAAATTTTGCGTGCAAATGAAATCAACTTCGCCGTGTTGGCAGCCATGCCTGCATTCTTCGGCCTTACCTTGATTGGGTGGCTTCTGAAGAGGCCTTTCACTAAGGTAAATTTTTAGCGTGTACAAATACAGGAGTAAAATAAATAAAAATAGAGGGTATCTTATCGAAACTTTGGGTGACTTCATCGTGGGAATAGTCTCCAAAATCTGAGTCTTAGAGTCTGAGCTCATGATCATGTTGCGGATGTAGGGCAAGGGGGCCGAAGGCCGTGGAAGGAAGGCGCAGCTTCGACGTCGCATGCTGATGGTGAATGTGGAGAATGCCGTCATGACCTGCCAGATGTGTGTTGACGAAGGCCAAGTGAGAAACACGGTCCCTGTTCAATGCTTACTCTGTGATCCTTACTGTTTATTCATAGATGGACTTACAACCACATTCGTCTTCTTGTCAGGAGGATGCTTTTGCTCACTTTGGGACACTTATTTACTCCCTTGATCGCTTGTACAAGGCCGTCAGAAGCCCTGCTACAAAGTCTGGAGAATGGTGCAGGTCAGATCATCATCTTTCCTGTTATTAAACTTCATAACCGTAAACCCTAGTATAATATCTTATCCGTTATGTTGTGTTCCAGCCTCCTTTTTTATTAAGAGATAGACCTAGTGACCACACTTTGTCTGAAACTGTTTGGAGCCTTTTGGATTGACTTTGTGGTACCATTCTAATTTAGATTATATTAATCTTTATTGTTTAAGACTTCCTTTTCATTTGGGTGTCTTCATATTCATCTACTACACGCATTATTTAGAATCATTTATCACCATTAATTATATTGTTGGATATAGAATAGAGTTGGTTCATTCCAATTTGTTAGAAGCCGGCCTTCATACCTAGTAGTTGTTTGACAGAAACATTTAGAATGAAGTCGACGTGGTTGCATATTTATGATTTGATGTGTGGGAATCTCATATACACTTAGAGCATTCAAAAATAAGTAAATTATTTTTTTGTGTGCAGTTTAGAGAAGGACATTGTGGAGCTTGCGAAGCCAAGGTTATCCACGTACTACAAGCTTGCAATTGCAGCTCGCATGGAACGTGTGTATGAGATTTTGGTGCCTATGCCTAAATTGAGGTAAGGTTCGCAGATTTCAGTACAAATATCAATAAAAAGGACGTTGCTCAGCTTGTACTTTCAATTCACTTTATTCTTCACGGGTCGTGGATCGGTGGTCGTGCACCATAAGTCTATTAAGCTCAAATAGCTTCTGGGAATACATCCTGACAACCACCCTAGGGTGGTTATTGGGGGAATTCCTCAAGCAGTCCTTCAAGAAAGTTAATGAACTGAATGTGCGTTTGTCTCCAACACTGCCCAACACCATGACGGCGGCGATTTTAGCAAGCTTGACGTAGGTAGGGAAGTGGCCCACTAGCGGCAAGTTAGAGTTTGCCACTCTCCAAATCCTTGTTAGGGGATTGGTGTCAAATGGGGCCTCGCAAGCACGGTGACAATTGTTTTGCATAAACATTTAATGATCGTCTAACTGCTCGTCGCATGTACCAAGTGCTGCTACAAAATCATAGAGGAACACGTTCTTTTGAGCAAAAGTGATTCACACATTTATGGTTTCCACCATCAGGATGATGGCGACTGGTCAAGATGACAATGGGATCGACCATGATGTTGTAACATGCCTGCAATACAACAACAGGTGAAAACATTACATTAGCTCAATTCACAATGTAAGTATAAGAGCTTCAACCAAAAAAAACTCGAGAGAAATGAGTCACTGGCGAAGCAGTCTCCTCATCCATAGAAGAATGCATCTTTGCTAACAGCACGTAGTACTACAAAACCAACTGCCGTTGTGGTTCTAGCAAACTGATCGAGTGAGTTGAAACATTATGCAACATTTTTAGCCGACGCTCGTCTATGTGCACTGCAAGGTCCTTGAAGTCCTGCAGCCGTTTGGGGCTCTTTTGGAAATACAAGTAGACTGCAGTAGCTTCTCTACGGAGTCCAAAGTCTTTAGTTTACTCAAACTTTTGAAGGCTAAGCTACACTTATGTGCAAAACAATGAATTAATTGCATGAAAGGAGCTAGGGTTGAACGGAACTGGGTCGAGACTCCGTTCCGTTCAACCCTGAAGCTGTTGGTTCGCCCCGAAGCTAACCAAGCGCCGCTGCAATTTGACAGCAGTTCTATATAAGCAACAATTCTAAACTAACTCCAACATACATCCAGCATCCACCTCACATGCAGCCCCATTATGTAACCTCATCCCAAACATACATAACCACATGCAGCCCTTTGCATACATCCATGTTGTCAACAATCACCCCACATCTCATTCTCGTCCCAACACACATGAGTACATGCAGCTCCATTTATAAACTATAGCTCCACATGCATGAATAACCACAGAACCACACACATGCACAATCACACACATACAGTGGCGAGCAAAAGTATTCAGACATGAGGCATCCCTGAAATAGGTGTTGACGATAGCGTAGTTTGTGGGTTGATAAGAGATATTTTGGGCCAGCTTTAATTTGTATACCACATAGCACCTAACTAACATTGACTCCCTCAAAATTTGCCACTTGTAGAGATTTTACATGCAAAAATCAGGAAGGGGTGTGTACAACTGAATGTGTACATAAGTTGTACTCACGACTATCTTCTCATTACGAGTGCACTTGTCAGGCTTTTTGTTATGGTTTTTTTTTGTAAAATTTGGAGAGGCCTTACGTGATATGCTATGGCTTCTAGAAGGTCTAATAATCAACTTAGGGTAGTTCTTGAGATGTATCAACGAGGCAACTCATATGGCCAGATTTCTGCATTTTGGGCATTCCTTGAAGCACTTCTTCTGACATAGTGCAAAGTTTTGGTGAGAGAGAAAGCCTAACAAAAAAAACTTCACCTGGTAGATCTAGAATTCTTAATGAACGTGATGATTGTGACATTGTGAGGAGATTAAATGATCCAAATACATGTACAACTACAGATACAGGAAGAATGTTACGATCTGAAGGCATTCAATTGAGTGATGATACAATAAAAATGAGTTTTCGGAGGCAAGGGTTGAGAGCATGTGTGAAGACCAAAAAGCTACTTTTGACAAAGAAACATCAAGCACGTCGTTTGCAGTGGGCAAAGAAATGCAAGCATGTAGATTGGGAGTTTTGGCCTCATGTCATTTTCCTTGATGGGTTCAAATTCAATCTTTTTGGCTCAGATGGGCGTCAGTAATGTTGGAGAAAGAGTGGAGAATGTCTTTTAGATGAGCATGTGCAATCTACTGTCAAACATGGAGGAGGAAACATAATGATTTGGGGTTGTATGAGTTGGGAAGGAGTTGGCAAACTTCATCTGATTGAAGGGAAGATGGATAAATATGTATATGGCAACATTTTAGAGACGGAACTTATGGGCATTATATAAATGCAAGGTTTAGAAGAGGATGAGGTTATTTCCAACATGACAATGATCCAAAGCATACCGCACATTATGTTATAGATTGGTTGCGTTCTCAAAAAAAATTAGCTTATTGGACACCCTCCACAATCACCCGACCTCAATCCAATAAAACATCTTGAATGGAATAAAGTAGATTGTTGTCTGAGCAGGTCTGAGAAGAAACCCACTGGTAAAATTGATCCAAGAAATTACCGGAGAAGATCCAAGAAATTTGGTACAATATAGAGCTTGATGTTGTTAGGAAGTTGATACGTTCGGTGTCTCAAAGAGCTCTTGATGTCTACCAAGGAAGAGATGGCTAAATATGGTGGTAGTGTTTATAAGTGCTTATGAGTTGAATTATTGAGTTGTAAAGGTATTTTGTACTCTATAGTCTTGTTTTCTATGGTTGATATGCAATAAAAATGAGTTTGAGCATAAAAAATCGTGTAGGCTTGTTGCACATTTGAATTATTGTGTATTATTCTAGTTCATATTTTCATTGAAAACTTTGCTCTTTGTGCTTGTTGCAACTATATGCGCTTCTGGTTGTGTTCTTGCTATTTTATACCAAAATCTACCCCTATGGCCCTTGCTGTGGTGGCGGGCATAATTCCGGCGCCTTAGAACATTGAATTAACGTGGATATTCTACAACATATGCTTTGTAAATGTCAATTCATGACTGTCTATGCAATAATGATGTTTCAATTTTGTAGATAAATGTATTTATAAACAATGTAATTTGTTGAGGTCCTTCCTTTGAATTGTTATTGCTAGTGTCTCGCCCCCAAACTTCATACTTTAGTATCCTTCAACACTATTGAGTATTCACATGACCTTTTAGACAACGGAACGTGCGTCTGGGAGGTTATGCTTCGTCACTGCTTTCCCGGAGATCTCCAATTGAACCCCTTCAATGTTGAGCAACCTTCGAGGCATCCAGAGATCTCTGGTCGAATTCCTTTCATTTGGCAACCCCACACCTTTTTTTGCCTTCATTTCCATGTTCAATGTCTAATTCAATGGTCGTGGCTTGCAATTCGGAGGTCATAGTCATATCTCTCCATGGTCCTCTCTACTCCGACGAGGTCCTAGATTCGGCCAAGTTTGGCTCCGCGCAGCTGCCTTCCTTTGATGACACGGCAAATGTTACTTTAGTACTACTCTAATATTACAATGTTGGGATATGGTGCTATGAGCGTCCACAATTTAGGCTGATGGAGGCAGTCGAACTATTACTACCCCCAGCCATCTTATCACAAAAAAATTTGTCTGTGCCATCAATAAGAGCCGAAGGCCTAGCTTCTGGTGCTTTCTCAACATTATTAAAAAAGCCTTAATTAGTAGAAGATCAAGGTAGTATTTGTGGCCTAAATGTGTCGTTGCAGATCTAGATCCATTCAAGAATCATAAGAAGGCTATAGTCCATTACCTAAAAAATCAGTTCTATGAAACTGGACGGGTAGCGGGCATTTGTAAAGCCCTTAGATTGAAATAGATCTACCAGTTCTCCGTAGATTACATGCGGCTGCCAACAACGACCACCCTATATTTATTGTATGACAATTTTCATGATTAAACGGTTGATTACTGAACTCTTAGTCTGCATTCATCGGGAGATATCCGGTTACATGTTCCTCTACCTAACACTGTTCTATGAACTTAGATTTTATAGATTAATTGTGAGTATTTTATGCCGGCATCTCTGTCCAAGTTTTCCGAAGTTCACATGTGATTTCATATATGAGCAACCCTATGATTTACAATATGTCGGACAATTTCTGTTTTGAGGACAGGGTTCTTCTTCTAAAGCCTACTTCGACATTCAATCAGAGATGTCCGGATGCATGTTGCGGACTCAAGTATAGTTCTCACCTCAGATTTGGTTGTTCTAGCCATTTTTTCCTTCTTAACTATCATTAGTGATGCATTTAATGCTTGAAAAGTTTTCTAAACTCATTGAATTTTACGCTATACTATCTTTTATCCGAAAAATCTCCAAATCTTAATTTCAGTTCACAGTCCAGAATTGAGCTCAATGTCCAGAAATAGTTAAATATAGCATATGTTCCAAACTTATACAATTAAGAAAGTTTTGTATGCGATGAGACACATTGACAATTACAAAATAATGGAGAATCTCCTAAAGACTTATTTCAATCAAAATTCAAGACGAAAGTCATTTAGCATGTGTATGAAGTACATCAGCACATGCAACATAGTATTCATTGTATTTGATGTATTCTATGTTGTATTCCTAGCCTTCCCATGAGTTCTATAAGTCCAAATCATGATCTAATATTTGTAGAATATTCAAGTAATGTATGCACAAATTTGAACTCCAAATTTCACACCCTAATTCCGCATGGATTTTATTTGAACTCAGTTTTTAACACCTAGAGAGGCTTTGTGGTACATTGCATCAAAGGGTTAATGCCTATGTGGACCACAAGGCCCTGGAAGAGTCTACTAGAGGAATAGATTGTAGAGATCATCTACACATTGGGTACACTCTAGTGCAACTTCACTTCATGGAAATCATTGTAGTTTGCCAATGCCAGAGAGATGCATTGGAAAGCTCTCGCAAAACTAAGAGTATTCTGAAGACCACGACAACAACAGCCAATCACTGGAAAAGGTACAACACCCAGAGCACAATTGACCCTCCGAGGGCCTCGTAGGCTGGATCATCGGGGCAAGAGTCCTGAGACTTGTGTGCTATGGCGCCCAGAGGTATCAAAGCTCTCTGTGCTTGGGCCGCTGCTGTTGAAGTCCTTGCCAGCCATGGGTGCAGCTGCAGCAGCTTTTGTCACGTATGATGACCACTCTTTCGCATCAAATGGATTGGTGGGTAGGTTGCCCACATCACGTGCCTCATAGTTAGTTCTTTGTTCCACCAGCTGGGGCACCTGTGCTTGTTTCAACAACATGCGCAACACCTGCCATAACCAATGCTTCATAAATTCAAATGTAGCAAGTATCCACTTCTTTGTTTACATCTTCAACAATGTCGCAAAACAAATGCTATCATTTTAATAATTTTCACCTTACTACATTGGTATTGAAACTATGTCTAAAACATGAAGCATAACAGGGTTGTCATTTGGAAAAGCTAGGATTTACCTGATTTCAATTTTTTAGCCAAAAAACCACTTAAAATGGTCTTAATGATCAATGAGAAGGATTTACTAGACTATTTTCTGGTTCATATAATGGACTTTTAAAAAAAAATTAGAATCAGTTCTGGCCAAACCTATGACAGTGCTATGCTTAATCACATACATAAACAGTTTAAGACTTGATGATGATAGGGCTGCCACATTAGAGTTACACATGCCATTCAATGAACTGACACACAAAGGCAAGTTATCTATACATGCATGATAGTTGGCATGAAAACAGGGTCTTATTTTATGTGTCATGTTGTCATGGATCATCAAATGATTATAACCCCATGGCAAGTGGCATGTGAATTCCATACCTGATTCATAGATGGGCGCATGTGAGGGTGGCTCTGTGTGCACCAAAGGCTGATTTCGACAACTCGGATGAAGTCTTCATTGTAAAAGCCATGATCGAGCTGCGGATCTGCAACAGCAAGCACCTTGTCGTCCTGCACCATGTCCCATGCCCACTGCACCATGGACACCGGCACAGGCACCGGCAGGTCCAGGGAGGGCTGCAACCCATGGCGCCCGCTAACCAGCTCCAGGAGCACCACTCCATAGCTGTACACGTCCACCTTATCGGACAATTGCCCATTCAACGCATACTCTAAACACAGAACAAACTTGTCAGTGGAGGTAAGAGGTATCAAGATAGTAGACCCTACTTTCAGCTCCCTCTACAACAACCCCATTTGTCTTCAAAAATTTACCATCACCTACCAAGTCGACCCCTCACATCTACCACATGAATAGATAACTCCCCTCACAACAAGCTGGGCTGTTCTAACTTGTCAATGGAGGTAATAGGTAAGATAGAGTACATTATTCTTATTAGATTTAGAGATGCTTGTAATTTTGATCTCCACAATACAAAATATCCACACGGAGGCTTTGAAGGAGAAGCTCAAATCCATTCCTTAATCCATTTTCAGATTATACATTATATTCAATAATAATAAAAACACGGTTTGCACTGGCTAAAATTCATTGGTATGAGTAAACAGTAAAAAATTAGTGTAAATTTAAGCACTAAATAGTGTGGAATTTGTGCAATGTTATGAGATTAGAGAACACAAGATAGACGAGGCTGATTTAACAAATAAGTCCATAAAATTCACCAACACATATCACCGACACCGACAGATATTCACCGACAGAGTTAGTTGACAAGTTTACCAGGAGCAAGATATCCGCGAGTGCCCATGACATTGGTGACGAGATCCACCGTCTCTTGATCCACAACAAGGCGGGCCAGTCCGAAGTCCGCCACGCGCGCGTTCATCTTCTCATCCAGTAGAATGTTGGCAGGTTTCACGTCGCGGTGAATGATGCGACTCGGTGTCTCGTCGTGCAAGTAGTGCAGTCCCGTTGCAACGTCCTTGGCAATAGACATCCTGGGAAAAAACGAGAGATTTATCAGAATATTACTACTCTTTCTTTACTCCAGTTATCTAGAAGCTATTGGATTAGTGGTGAGGAGGAGAAGGAGATGATACCTTTGAGCCCAGTTGAGTGGCATGTTGCGCACGAACAGAGCGTCGTGGAGGCTGCCGTTGGGCATGAACTCGCAGATGAACATGGGGTTCTCCGTCTCGAAGCAGCAGCCCAGGAGCGCAATCAGATTGCGGTGGCGCGTGGTGCTGATGATGCGCGCTTCGTTCAGGAAGGCCTCCTTGGAGCAGAAGCTGGACCCGTCCGGCGTCCTTGTCACCAGCTGCTTAATGGCCACCAACGTACCGTCCTGGAGCACGCCGCGGTATACTTTGCCGAACGCGCCTTGGCCCAGCACCGACTTCTCCGACCACTTGTTCGTCGCGGCTTCCAGCTCGCTGTACCTGGAAAGCAAAGCAGACGAGAACACAAACGTCGTGCAAGGAAATTATGTTGTCGTCGTTTGGAGCTAGAGTTCAATGAGATATGGACCTCTCTTTTTACTACTGGTTGTTTACTCTACATGATCAGTAGAAGAGCTAGTATCCTTCATTTCAGCCACTGGAAGAGCTTGGGGTGGTCTCTGGACTCAAGTCAAAGTAGTAAGAGCGGAGAAGAGTTCACATGAGATACGTGATGAATGTCAGTCGCCTTTCTCCTCTTTCGAGCTGAGTTTAGAGTGCTGGAGAGTTGTACTAAATAGGAGTGATCTTAAATCAATCCAAAACAAGGAAGATCAGGTGACCCAAACATACCTGAAGAATGTGAGTCCAAGTACGGAGTGCTCCTCTTTGAGCGCCTGAAGCCGACGATGCTTCTTCACGTAGAACAACACCAGGAACAGAAGAGCAAGCACAACCACGAACCCTCCAGCTGTGGAGCCAGCGATAATTGCGATCGCCACCAGTTTACTCTGCTGGCGAACGTGGGACACCTTCAAAGCAGACAAGGTGGGCCCGTAGTACTGCCCTTGTTTGAACCGCTTGTTGAACACCAAGGGCCAGCTCCCGTGCCCACGAAGCTCAATGGTGAGAAGTCCCGAGGTTTCCAGTGTCTTTACCTCGAACGTCTCCACAAACGCGCGATACGGACCGGGTGCTTTACTTACCACGTCCATGCCTTGGTACACCAGTTCCCCTTGGATCCAAATATCAAAAACTCGCTCACCTGCACAGGATCAGGTTCATATCGTGAACAACTAAACAACACTAGAAAGCACCGAGAGAGAATTTGGATGAAGCAGCAAAATCAATAGATGAAAACAATGAACTCACGAGTAGAAATCTGGGATTTTCCAAGTACCAGCAATTACTAGTAAAACAAGGTGGTTTTGGATGACGATTTGTGACCAGATAGTTTTGTAAATGTGGATGGATGTACGATAATCTGATTCCTCAATATGTGAAACGGAGAAAGAAAGGCGCTCACCAACACGGATGTCCTGGACAAGCTCTACGAATCCCAGGTCCACTTTGTACACGGTCGCGAGCGCCAGCGAGTGCACATAGTACGTGAACGAGTCTGCGCCCGTTCGGGCGTTGTTGTAGAGCACGAAGTCGTCGACGTCATCTGGGTTGTCGATCGTTCTGGACCCGTTGATCGAGCCCCCGCCGTCGACCCCGGTGGTGCTCAGCGACCAAAGCGAGAGCGGCTGCCGCCGGAACATGCCCACGGAGAACTCCGGCAGGGAGAGGTCCGCCTCGTACTGGGCGTGGCCGGGGCCGCCCACGTCGATCGCCACTCCTGGGTTGCTGCCCGAGTGGTACTCTGTGCACGTGGCTTCCTGAAAAACCATCACGGTACTTGGTAAAATATTAAGTCATGCTACGTGCATGTAAAAATGATTCTCATTAATTATAGATAGTATCTCGTACGAGGTGCGCAGAACTATCAGAAATAATAATTGTCCTATGAATCATGG
This sequence comes from Bryoerythrophyllum caledonicum, assembly GCA_963971425.1. NCBI lineage: Eukaryota > Viridiplantae > Streptophyta > Bryopsida > Pottiales > Pottiaceae > Bryoerythrophyllum > Bryoerythrophyllum caledonicum. The sequence goes on along the minus strand of OZ020525.1, from coordinate 13,905,123 downwards.
AAGTTAGTCTTTCTGTAGTTTTTACTAGATTGATCCATATTGTACACACATCAGCCTCCAGTAACCTACCAACATTTTGAACCTGTTCTAGATATCCTCTGAACCCTTACACGTCAGTCCGGAACCCTACATACAGGCGCATATTTTACTCTGTAGAATACAAAAATGTATAAAAGTTCGGCAAGACTTACACCTTTGGATTGAAGATTTTGCAACTAACAACTTTCATTTGGAGGTCATTCCAATATCTGAACCTCAGACACTATACACGTAGGATACTGCAGCCACCAGTGGAACCTTATGACGTTTAAAGGGTTAAGTGAATATAAAGTAACTGGACTAGTCACTAAGAGCTCACACAGGTATTGCAGGTTCATAATGTTGCTTTCTTGTCGCAGTATCATCCGGGTATTTTCCGAGCAGTGCATAGGTATCAGTAGCGAAGTGGACATGATCACCTCGTATCTACCGGGTATTAGCCTAGTAATACAGTCTAGTAGTATCCAGTCAAGAAGCAGGCATTGTAGGCTAGAACAGTATTCCTCTACCTTACCATCAGTAAAGCTTCATGAAAGAAGAAGTGATTTTCAGTTATATTTTTCGGATAGGACCGTACCTGGGGACCGCAGTTGAAGAGGCCGTATCCAGGCAGCGCGGGCTGCTTCGTAACGTTTAAGGAATTGAACGACAGGTTGATCTGAGCAGTGGTCGCCTTGGTGGTCACCGCGGCAGGGACTTCGCCGGTGAGGGAGTTGTTGGCCAGGTCCAGGAAGATGACGGGGTTCATGGACTCGCCCATGGCGGTCGGAATGGGGCCGGAGAATTTGTTGTACGCCATGAGCAGGAAGCTCAGGTTGTTCGGTAGGGCAGTGCCCGGCTCCAGCACCGGACCGTTGAAGTTGTTGTAGCTCAGACTCACGTTCACCAGGTGCGTGCACGCGCTGAAAAGCGCGTTGCTGGGAAAGGTTCCGTTGAAATGATTGCCCTGCAAGTTGCAAATTGATCACACATGATGGTCAGAACCTAGTTATTATATATAAGAGAAAGGAAGGTGAATTCATTAGACTCGCACGATTTGTAAAGTGTCTGTTCATGTCTAAAGTGGGCATTATATAAGTAATAACCCTTGCCTTTCAAGGGTAGACACAACATGATAATTATCCAGATTCATGGTCATACCTCAACAAATTTATCGTCTAGGTGCATGTCATTGATATTACCCATCCTGTGTTCTAACAATAGGTAGATGCGTAGGGGCATGTTAGAGTTATCAGATGAGTACAGTAAAAGGTAGAGAGAGATCATAGCAATGTGAAAGGCGCCGTCTTACCTGGAGAAAAAGTCCTCTCAGATCGGTCAAATTGGCGAACAGCCCTCCCGGAACAACGCCAGTCAAGTTATTCCCCTGCAAGTGCAAGTGCTGCAACTTATACATGTTCCTCAAACTGTCCGGAATGGCCCCCGAGAGCGAGTTATTTCCCAGCAACAATAACGTCATATTCACCATTCGACCAAACTCAGGCGGGATCGGTCCACTCAACCGGTTCTCATACAACGCCAACGTCGTCAAACTGGTCAAATTCCCAAGCGAGGTAGGGATTCCGCCGGAGAATCGATTCTGCGCCAGCATGATCTGCGTCAAACCAGTCAAACTCCCGAGCGCTGCAGGAATCGGACCCGAAAGATTGCTCCTCCTGAGCGACAACGACGTCAAATTCGGCCACGACGCCACCAACTTCTCACTCAATCCCCCTGTGAGCGTCGTGTTATCAATGTTCAACGTCTTCAGGTGCGCCAAACTGGCGAAGCTCTCGGGAATGGGCCCCGTCATGAAGTTCGCGCCCAGGTTGAGATCCGTCAGGTTCATGGATCCCAGACAGGATGGAACTTCCTGCTTGAATTCGTTGTTGAAGAGCAGGAGCGTCTGAAGGGATGTCGAGTTGCAGAACTGGTCCACGGTGCCTGAGAAGTGATTGTCCGCGAGGTTGAGATACACGAGAGACGGCAACTGAGCGACTTCCGGTGGGATGGGGCCGAACATTTTGTTGCCGCGAAGGTTGAGTTCTTGTAGAAGCGTCAAATTGCCCAGAGTGGCAGGAATAGTGCCTCCGAGTGATGACCTGTATATTACATAATTGGAGTGTGATTATCAGTCCTGAGATTTATAACATTTGACCTTCGTTTTTAAGTTGTTGTACATACAGAAACCATGAGTTTTGACGTCATTTAATCATTTAAAAATCAGTCTTAAATAGCTCTAAACTGATCATGAGGAAAAAGGCGTCTGGGTTGTCCTCCTTCACTACGGAAACTACTTCTAACTTGAGTTTAGAAACCAGCAAGCCCTTCCATACATAATCCAGATTCTCCACCAAGCCCTTCCGTTGATCTTTCATGGCATTGAAAACAGTGAACAAATAGCAGTATGATACATCAATGAAACTTTGGGTGAATTTCAAGCACAAAGACCTCTTAAGTAAGGGACCGCTCATTTACTCGTGATTATTGCACTCACCTCGCCTCTTTGCCCTTACTTTGGGCGAAGCGCAACCCTCTGAAGATGAGGATCTTCCCTTATATGACGTCTTCTTTTTCCTTCTAAAAGGCAGCCAAAAACTATAGTACATTTACAGACCACCAAGTCATCCAAGAATTCCTGTTGAGACACCTCCAATTTGCTTATATCACGAGCCTTTGGGTTATGATAGTACTATCTATTTACTCTGCATAGTAAATGCTAAAAAGAGTATATAGGTAGTACTATCATAAACCAAAAGACGGTGACTGAACAAAAACTCATGGAAGTAAGTGTGTCCTAAGTCAGGCTCAAATGATTTATTGCACCTACCTGGCCTTGTCGCCCTTTTGGTAGATGCGCAACCCTGTGAGGGTGAGCAGCTCGGCCATGACATTGAGGAACTTGTCGGGGAATTCTTCTTCGACGTCAACCACCGTGATGTCGTAGATGAACTGGAAGGGTGTGCCGTTGTTGCACTTGATGCCCACCCACTGATACACGCACGGGTCGCGCTTCGGGGCGCCTAAGTCGGTGATGTTGGGCTTGATGTCGCGCTGCCGCCACACGTCCGGCCACCTCTCCAGGCTGTAGAGGGTCGCCATTTGCCCCGGGTCAATCGGATTCTTGGAAGGATCCTGAAAACAACAAGTTAAAATTAACCAGGTTCGGCCTATCAGAACAAAAATCGTAAGAAAAACTCGTCTCATGACAGAGATATGGTTGGAACCCAGCGTGTTAGTTTGTAACGTCTGAAGTGGCCAGGGCTTGAAGTAGGATATGAATACCTCCTCTTTTTCCAAGATTACGATCAGGTGACTGATTAACCACACATGGATCATCAAGGCATTTCAGCGAATTAATAACTATGTTTCCAGTGCCAGCTCCAGGGTAACCAGTAAAGATTCAAGTGGGTGCCTTGTTGTAGAGATCATCTGTCCTGGTCGATCCAGTTCTAAGAAATTGAAGTACTTCAATTCCTCATCTCATGGCAAAAGAGGGAGGAATTAGCAGACTCATGTACTCTCCATTTCATAACATTCGAGGTCTCATAACAATTGCAGCTGATTTAAACAACTTGGTCTGAAAAGTGGTACGAGTTCATGAGTTTGACAATGGATTCAATAGACTTGGAGACTGGATTGTTATATCTACATGTGCAATGATATAGTAGCTTACCGGTGCTGGACCAGGCGCTGTTATCGGTGGCATTGTGGGTGCTAAACCAGGCGCTGTTGTCGGTGGCATTGTGGGTGCTAAACCAGGCGCTGTTGTCGGTGGCATTGTGGGTGCTGAACCAGGCGCTGTTGTCGGTGGAACTGTGGGTGCTTGCACTGGTTGTGCGGTGGAATATGTGCACCAAAGAGGACTCGAAGCAGCTGCTAGACAGAGGTAGATCAGTACAGCCTGGAGCAGTGTCGACGACTGCAACCTGCGTATATCACCAAGCCCGGGGAGATATCAGATTTGAAAAAACTTGCAGCAGCCCAAATGTATGACAATGAGCAGTGGTTCGTAGTCTCACAACGAGAAGTATAATATAGATTGGATAACTGTCAAAGCAGGAAGGGACTTCTTTATACCGGTGTAATTTCATGGTGTTGAGTCCCCAGTTCAACGGCTCCGTTACCTTCTCCATCCTGCAATCACACGAGTTGATGAAAATGCTTTCCCACAAGACGACAACTTTGCAGGTAATCAAAGCCGCAAGTGGCATGGGTGTTGCAGTCTGGGTGTAACATTCAGTTCGGTGGATAAGGTGATCCTTCACGGTGATGACGAACATGCACTCATAGTATTGGGCAATCTCTAGCCAAAAGACCCATTCACCAACACTAAGTTGAAGGTCCCAAACGCTTCACATACCTCAAGGATCTGGGATAACGTACGACCTTTCACGGCCGAAAACACCTCTCGTCACCGGGAAGTCACACCTGACCAGCCACCCTAAATCCAACCCCCACCTAACAAGTTCCTTCTGCAGGCAGATTCTAGAAAAGTACAAAGTACTCACTGCCTGTAGAAGCAGGCTTAACAGAATGTTAGTGGCCAGGCCTAAGAAAATGCTTCCTGATCAATCTAGTTAGCAAACCTTGACGCTCCTACACCTGACAATCCGGTGGCTAGATCAAGCAGTGTAAGGTAGAGCAACCTTACACTGATGTGAACCTTGATACGATGATCAAGGTGAAGCTCATTGTATTAGAATGAGAGAGATTAAAGCGAGGGTTACAAGCGAGCTACGTGACTACAAAGTAACCACTAACTATGTAACAGTAACGGAAATCTGTAGAACCACTGTACTGTACAGAGGTCAACAAAGTGCGAGTAGATAGAGAGGGATGAGAATAAGTCTGACGGATGAATGCTCCGGTGTGTATACAAGGAGGTGGGTATACTCTCCGCCGAGCTCTGTGTCTGGAGCTGAGGTGTGGTTGTACAGTAGTAAGGGCGATCGGCAGGCCGACGGGGGCAAATTATTTTTATGGCGGGCCCCCACCTAACCAAGGCCAGCTCACATAACCAACGCCAATTGTCGGCCCGATTTCAACCCCTATGCCGCACATGATGCCCCATCGGCGCGGACAAAATGCACCCCACGCTGGAACTTGCAAGTGACTTACGAGCGTATGAAGGGGAAGGATGATGGCTTATCGGAGCAAAACTGCCCGCACTTGGGGCAGTCACCACCCAGCACGGGCCCCGCCCCGAGTCGCATCTTTTGCAGTACTGTTACCCGCTCCCGATCCCCCTTTCTCGCTCTCCGATGCCGCCTTTCCCCGCTCACACACTGATGACTTCGGTTTTCGAAGCATGTTTGAATCACTGTCGATGTGATTTGTGGAGAAGCGAGTGCCTGATCGTATCGATTGGTTACTGAGACGACACCACGATGCTCAGAACAGAAATGTGCTGGTCGAAATCACCAGTTTATTTTCAAATGCAAAAACTTGTGAAGCTGGAGAAGGGTACTGGTGAAGCAGCTCGGCAGGGAGCGGACTGATGAGGAATTAGCGTCTGCCGCCCGAGTGGATCTCTCAATTTTGCGCCGGAGAGACTCGGACGGACCGCTTGAACCAAACTTATCCAGGTTTGCAACACTCCTGAGCAATGCCATGAATGTAGGTAACTCTACAATCTCACATTCATAAAGTTTGTCTACCATATTCGAGATTTAAGAACCAGTTCTTACCACTGCATTTGTTTCTAAAAACGACATCATTTGGTTACCTCATGCAAAGAAATATGTTACTTTATGCAACTTTGGTTCAGACATGCTTCGAAAGCTTTGGTTCCAACATGCTTCGAAAGCTTTGGTTCCAACATGCTTCGAAAGCTTTGGTTCCAACATGCTTCGAAAGCTTTGGTTACAACATGCTTCGAAAGCTTTGGTTCCAACATGCTTCGAAAGGTTCGTTATGTTTGCTGTGGTTTTTGTTTGCAAAGGAATTTGCGGTTGGTGCTCTCGTGATTAGGAGCACGTAACAAACTCTACAAGGCCATAATGTCACACCTACCTATCCAAAAAAATTCTCAGCCTTCATCTCGAAACGCTCTCTAAGCTTACTAATATACTATCCAAAACGATAGGACAACTTGTGAATCAAAACCTCGCTCCTTTCTATTCATCACACAAATCAAAAAGAACGCTTTCACTTGCGCAGAATGCAAATTATCTGCATGGGATTGTGTACAAGAGCAAAGCACCAACAGCTTGAACCAATTCGTGACGTTGCACTAACACTAGAAGTAAAGCATTCATTCCATTTTCAAATAAAAAGAAGAAAAAACATCCGCTTTAGACTAATATATTGATAAAACTTCGGACCAAAATCAAATACCCATTTAAATTGTTGTCACTCGATAATAATTGTCATTTTACTGCACGCTCTTTCACATAAAAATTAAAATCTAAATAACATCACATTTGTTCACCAATATTCATACTAACACATAGTATATCCCAGCACGGTCCGCACAGAGCCCCCACGGAGCGGCTCATTCCCTAGCCCCTGTTGCAGGCTTTCCCACTCCCAGGCGCGTTTTCGTCGTTTGAACTGGGACAAACCACTGTTCGGTAGTGTCTGCGATTAGTTGAACCTGGTCTCCAAAATTAGAGTTTTCCTGAAAGTGCACCCCGAAGAGGAAAGCCTGTAGGAATATGGTGCCAGACAGGATGAAACTTTTTCATGCACGAGACGTCCAAAAATCTCATACTCCCTTTTTATGCACCAATGAGATGCACAGCAGTCAATGCTCTTGGGTCCTACCCCATGCAAGCCAAAGCTCCCCCCCTAGAACCCCAAGTTTCCAAAAGGTTGACCTGTGGTTCCCCCACACCTTTCCAACGTTAAGTCACCATGTGCATGTGGTCCCAGTCACTAACATAAGACCCTAAGATTGGTGGTGAAAGATCCTTTGCTTTCAGGAAAAGTCTACTACAGTAGATAAACGTAAACCAAAGGGCATGGGGATGTTGTGTTGGTCATGCTCCCTGAGAATATTTAGATGGCCGCAAACCCTTGACCGGCAGAGGTGCTGCAAAAAAGAGAGGGCGGAGAATGTGGACCTTGCTCGAATTAGTCGTATGCAGTCAGACTGTGAGGAACCTCTGTGGAGAAAGTCACTTTCACATGATCTCACGCCCCCCAAACTTAGTCGCTCGTTCCCTCTTCAACGCGACTGTCATCAAAGTCAGGGCATAACTCCCAGACCCTAGATTTCTTTCTGGATTTTGTAACTGACCCTGCAAAATTTGTTTAGTACAAATGAAGGCAGGCTAAGAGCATCTCCACTCCTGGCTTGGAATTTTCCACGCTAGGATGGAAAATCTTCTCCACACGAGGAGTAGTTTAAGGTTTGGCATTTGCTTGGCTCCACCGCAAGCTCCAATTTTTTTTCTTCTGAAAAGACGCTTTCACCTTTCACCTCCTGCCACCAATCACACGGTGCCACGTGTAGTCACCAATGACACGGCGCCACATGTCGCGAGGGTATGGGTATGTTGCCAACATCAAAAAATGGTGCACTCCCCCATCCAAGGAGATTTCTCTATGCCATGCACCAAAACTTCTAAAATTAAATATCGTTTCCCTATTTTGAGGTCTCGGGTGCAGCTTTCTATCCTTCCAAAACTCCAAATTCGTTGAATGATCCGTTTCTCTGTCTCCGCGTGGAGATGCTCTAAACCTAGAACATACCTTGGGTTCAGAGGAGATTCGACATGGGGATACTAGCTCTTGCTTGGTTTACGTTTATCTTTAGTATCGCAAGAGAATCTTGCATGACCAAGAGAATTTTGCATGACCAACTGGACATGTGCCAAAGTGGAGGCCCAGGGCGAATTGACCCCTTCGTTCGTACTTACCCGAGAGGGCCATGAGGTGGTGGGGCCAAACCTGGCCCCTATTTTGTTTTTTGGATGGGGACCTATTTATAGCAAGGGAGGGTCTTCAGGATAAACAATGGTCGTAGGACCCAAATTTGTCCCAAAATCCAAAAAAAACCTCTGGACCCTCCAAATTAAGAGGGCCAGAAAAATTAACCCCATGCAAATAAGACAAGGCCCACCTCGGGTAAGTACGAGGAAGGGGGTCAATTCGCGGTCAGGGAGAATTGACCCCCTCGCTCGTCCTTATCCGAGGTGGGTCCCCGTCTTCATTGCATGGGGTCATATTTCTGGCCTTCTTATTTTGGGGGGTCTAGAGGCTTTTTTGGAATTTTTTTTGACAAATTTGGGGCCTATGGGCATTGTTTACTCTCGAGATCCCTCTCGTGCTATAAATAGGTCCTCATTCACACAAAAAATAGGGGCCGGGTTTGGCCCCAACACCTCGTGGCCCCCACGGGTAAGGACGAGTGAGGGTGTCAATTCTCCCTGGCCGTCAATTCGCCCTGGGCAAAGTGGAGCAAGTTGAGATAAAGAAACAAAAAAACAAAGGACTCCTTTCACACTTTTCGTCTCTCAAGTACTGTAGAGAGCACTTGAGCTTGTCAACAACTCCAACTGCAGAATATTTAGGGGCGTTTCACACTAAGCCCAAGGGCCGAACTCCATTGAAGACCAAACTATGCCGAGGGGCCGAGTTTTGGAGTTGTAAAAAATTATTAAAATTATTTTAATGAGAAAATGTTTGGCCCCTCGGCAAGAGTTTGGGTTTCTATTCTTGTTGGACCCAAACTCTCCTCGAGGGGCCGAACTATTGGCGCCAAAATTCTCAAAAAGTGCTGCCATGTAAGCATTTTGGTGCCCTTCGGCCCTTGGCCCTTGGCCCCTAGTGTGAAGGCCCACGGGCCGATTTTCAACTCTAGGCCAATCAAATTGCTAGAATTGCTCGGCCCCTCGAGCTCGGCCCCTAGTGTGAAACCCCCCTTAAAACAATCCTTGTACAAATCTTGCTAGCAATTTCTGACTAAATCTCTTGCCAACTTGAGAAATATGTATCTTATTTGTATCTTTAGCACTTCCTCTGTGTCTGATACAAATTGCTGCAGAAGTACACGATGGATGTTCAAATAGTTATCATCAGGGCTCTTTTTTGGCGATTTGGAACCGAATGGCGAATTTAATTCCCAAAAAAGAATATTCCCGGAAAATTGGGAAAATTATGATTTTATATTGCCAAAATTTCAATGATGGCCGTTTCCATATCGCCATATTGCTACTAGTGAACAACAGGGACTCCATCTTGTAGCCAAAAAGGATATACAAATCTATGTTTATGGAGATGGGTTCTCCAAAAAATATATTTATGAAAAAAAATTGGTTTTGTATGGTTTCAGGAGAAACTTTGTGACGCCACATGTGTGGTCTCCAAAACATTTGTGCGGCCACTGGCTAAAACCATGAAACAAAAAAAAAAAAAAAAAAAAAAAAAAACCGTGATTATCATGAAAGCAAAGATGTAATAGAGTTTTCCTCAAAGTGCTTCCCGAATGGACAAATCATGAGGAATATGATGCCAGAGAGTATGAGATGTATAATCAGAAAGAAAGAGACCATGAGGAAATTTCATATCGCCTTTTTCTGCACCAATGAAATGCTTTGCAATCAACGTTCTTGGGCCCTACCCGATGCAAGCTAAAGCTCCCCCATAGTATCCTAAGTTCTCACAGGGTTGACCAATAGTCCCCCGAAACCTTTTCCAAGGCAAGACACCATGTGCATGTGGTCTCGGTTACTAACATAAGACCGTAAGATTTGGGGTACGTATCCAATGTATTTTGGTGACTTTTAGGAAAACTCAAATGATTGTCGTGAGAATCCACAAACTTGGAACTGTTGAATTATTTAAGTTGAGGCAGGCTTTAAAGGGTTGTTTACATTAGGAGGGTTTGGGTTGGAGCCCAAAGAAATCTTGAGTTCTGATAGGAATAAAGCATTAGTACGCGAGAAATGGGTTTACATCAAGCACAATGCAGGTTGTAGGCCAAAGTTTTTCTGTGGATGAGAAATCTAGTTGGAATCCTACATGGCACATTTGAATAGTGTTTTACAGAACTTGAGAAGACTTATTTCCTACAACCTCTAGGAGGTTGTATTCCCGGAAGGCCATAAGATTATTTTCAGAACCTATTTCATCCAATCATTTGTAATAGTTTAATGTTGGGTTTTGACAACTTCTTTCCCATTAGCTTTGTTCATCAAAAAAAGAAGTTACATTTACCGCTGACATTTACTACTCACATTTACTGTTGACATTTACTGTTGACATTCATTGCTGACATTCACTGCTGAAGTTTACATTTATTGCTGACATTTATTGCTGAAGTTACATTTACATTTTTGTAATTTAGATTCATTTGAAAACTTCACGAATTTCTTTTGAAGATGTAATCTAACTGTACTACAAATTCTTTCACTATGGGGTTGTTCTCAAAAGAGCCCATTGTCATATAACTACTTAGAAATTCAGCCGAGTACACAATGGGCCATAGCCCTTCTATTCGGATTTATACCTAAATTTTGGGCCACAACCCACTTAGAACTCCCTTGTTTGGTGGAAGGTACCCCGCTTACAATGGTTTCATCCTTCAAGCGAGGTACCACTTGTGACTATGGGCTCCAACCCAAACCTTCAGGTGTAAACAACCCCTAACATAATAATGGCCTTCCCCAGCATGATTCCTAAAGTGTGCGCTATATAAACTCATCAAATTATGTTAAGTGCATTGTAAAATGATACCAAATCTTGTAAATAAGATAGTCCAATTTGGTAGTTTAATCCCTAAGTGCCCATTTAATCGTGGGGGGATGTTTTTCATTTGGGCAAGTACCTAAAATTTGAAAAATAAATAAATATCTTTTTGAAACTTTAATACTAGATTGACCCTAATAAGATCTTGGTGGAATTTTAATTTTAATTTTTTGGATTCATAATATGAAAGTTATTGACCTTCAAAGTCAAATTGGAGACTTTAGGCAACTCCAATTTTTTTGCTTTAAGTTTCTATTGACATTGAGATTTTTCATACATATAGTCTATATTACCTTCTTTGAAAATGTCAAAAATCCTTGTCTTTAGTCTAAATGTTTCTTTAATCCAAGTCAAACATTTTCACACATTGACAGGCAAGGTACCAAAAAAACAGCTTATTTTCTACATAAAACCTAGAGATCTTAATATTTTTCACTTTTTATTTTCTTGACAACATGTGGTGAAAACCTTCTTATTGACTATTTGGATTATCATTTTTAGACATTGAATTCACATTGGCAATTTTGAACCTCCACTTCTTGCACACTTGTTTAGAATATGCTACACCCCTTCTTTCACACTTGTTTAGAATATGCTACACCCCTTCTTTACCTCTAAAAAATGGTGTACAAGGAACAAACATCATGCTTAACACAATGGTAAAAAAATTAGACCTTGTGCACTGCAAATATTTGACACCAAGTGAAGCCAAAGTCTATTGATCCACTCAACGCAAGCAAGAGAATGAACCATTTTTTTGACTTCAAACGAGAATCATAATCTCCATATCCGTGTGGTGGATTGTATGGAAAAATAAGTAATAGGTTAATATAGAATTTGTTTCAAAGATCTTACGGTTAAAAGTCCAAAATTGTACTTCAAAATTCTTGCTTCTTGTTGATAGTGGCAGTTTCGGATTGTTCTTGAGGGAAAATGCCTTGGGCTCTTAGAGCATCTCCACCCTACCACAACATCCCGCCAAATTGGCAGGTTTGCAATGGCCTGGTGAAGGAACCACCCCACCGCATGCCTCAGAACGGGGAAGCGGGGCGGGGATTCACCGTGACAGGGCCCCGTCGACGGGGAACTGCCGTAGTTCCCCGGGGCCCGTTTACTTTTGGGGTGTGGTCCCAACTACTCGAAGCCTGCCAATTGTGGCGTCTGAGGAAATGTCCATCGATAGTACGGGTAGCTTGTGGCCATAGAGTGAAAAAAAAAACTTCAGACTGTCTGTAAAGAATATCCGCAGTTCGCAAAGCCAAGTGTGATTAAATATTCGAGTAGAAAAATCACAAATAGTTTCAAGACAATTGACACCATAATGGAACACATCCAGGTAATTTAACTTATTTTAAGCAGCCTGGCTTAAAACAAGGGTTCTCAAAGAAATAATGAACCACAAGCAATTTGCAATATTCATTCACTCTCTACATGATGTAGTAGAAAGAAGCAAGAACAAACATATATAATAATAATAAATAATAAATAATAAATAATAAAATAATTATATATATATATATATATATATATATATATATATATATATATATATTTGTTAGCGATGGCGCCAGGCCAGCTGCGGCCAGCGGCGGGGTTGGCGTCGGGGCTGGCGTTCCCCCGCATGCCCCACTACAAGGACGGGTGCGGGGGGGAGAGGGCAACCCCCCTCCCGTCTGCTCGCTCCACGACATCTCCACCCTTTGCCATGGGAGTTTCCCCTCTAGGGGTGGAGATGCTCTAAGGGGTTAAAAACACCAGATTCTTGTGTTCAAAGCTGCACAACCGTCATAAAACCATCAACTAATTCCAATTCAATATCATAGCTACATAACTTCTCATGGAAAACATCGAAGGGTAGGTGACTTGACGATATTCACATAAACACTTGAGAACTTATTGGATTAATCCGGTATTCATATTTTACAATGTGCTCCATACAATCTTTCATTCAATTCTAGCAATGAGATGTTGGCATTTTAACAAGTCACAGGAAAAAAACAGAACAAAAAATACTTCACTACAAATACTCATACATGATAACTTCAAGTGGTATATCATGAATTTGACGAACACCAAGATCAACATCCAGATACTTTAAAAAATATAGTGCATCGTACTGCTTCTGGACCAAAAAATAATAAGCCACTGAAGTAAGGTTTAGCATATCTCAACTTTGATGAAATTAAAAAGAACTAAGCTTGACCAAGGCAATGCCATCCTTCCATCGTTCCCACAATATTAGTAAGGCTATCACCTTCATCCCATCTATGAAAAGTCTCAAAAAAACATTTGATATTCCCATCAATCAAATCAAAAAGACATTCACAAAAATCAACACGATTGCTATACAACATGCGATGTCCATTCTTCTTCACAAACGGAAAATTGAAAATAACCAAACTCTCCCCGAAGATTATGTTACCACCTAAAAGGGGGGATCATGGTGACTGGTTACTGGTTACTGGCCACGTATTTTTGGTTACATATTGTCTACCCTCAAGAGGGGGGAGTAGTTCCATACTACTAAATCTATATCTGGTGGACAGTGGTGTAGTGGTGGAACGAACAGACACTTTATTCACTCCGGCCCCATCAGGGTGGACTAGAGTTCTTCTTCTTCTTCAGTAAGGCTACACTAGCCAATTTTTAATGAATGCCAATGGCGTTGTCTTTCCTCGACCAACGGTTCTTATTACTCACTACTTACACTGCATCAAAACGATACATCCAAGTTAGTATTAAGAAAACCAGAACCACATTCGCAATTTGAGTGTAGAAAGCTTTGTGCAATAGAATAAGAACCGCAAATATAGCACACGTACGACGTTTAAGGAGACGAGCTTGAAGATCTGTATTGCACACTAATCTGAATTGGTTGAAGAAATTGAGGTGCTTGAAGGAATATACTTCTTTTGTGTCCTATTCTTTTTTCTTTGTATCTAGACCTCCATATAATCTTGAGTTCCTTTAATAGACTTGCTTGTAATAACTATTCTTCCTTCAAAATACATATGTGGATGAAGAGACTATATGGCTTTGGATGATCGTATATGCTTCACATCCGTGTACAAGCTCTCCAATATAGCATTTGTATGTTGCATTAACATACTTCCTCCAATCATAGATTCTTCATGAATTCTCTAAAAAAGTTGTTGCATCATCAATGACATAGATTATTGAGTAGGCTCTATATATAAGTCTTCTCTAATATCAATATTCTTCATGAATTCTCTAAAAAAGTTGTTGCATCATCAATGACATAGATTATTGAGTAGGCTCTGTATATAAGTCTTCTCTAATATCAATATCATCTTCTGTTTCCGCTTCCTAAGATGTTTTATATCTTCTTCCAATTCTTCCTCAGAGTCACTAATATCAAGGGGTTTGGAATACAAGCACAAGGCTATCAACCCACACCGTTTGGTTCCATAATACGTACCACAATACTCATATTTCTACCTCTAACCGTAGGATGTACATTAAGACTTATTAAGTGACGTCCTCACAAAATTTTGAAAACTTCGACCGCACGGATTGAAAGATTATAGTATTTGAAGTAGAGAAAACCGTTCATTTTTCCCCTCGTTGAGTGTATCAATAGACTTTGACTTCACTTGGTGTCCAATTTCTGCACTACACAAGGTCTAAATTCATTACCATTCTGTTAAGCATGATGTAAGGCTCGTTATACACCAGTTTTTAGAGGTAGAGAAGGGGTGTAGCATATTCAAAACAAATGTGCAAGGAATAGAGGTTCAAAAAATTGCTAATTCACGTTTTAATTTTTTGTGAACTTAATATGTTTTAGATTGATAATCCAAATGGTCAATATGAAGATTTACACCACGTATAGTTGTGGAAAAAATAAAAAGTAAAAAAATATAAAGATGTCCAAGTTTTATGTGGAAAGGAAGAAGTTTTTTTGGTACCTTGCCCGACGATGTGTCAAAATGTTTGACTTGGGTTAATACGCTATTTTCCACTAAAGACAAAAACTTTTTTTTGACAAAATGAAATGAAATAATATTATTTGCTAGTACTGAAAATCTCACATTCAATAGAGTCTCCTAGCAAAAGTTTTAGAAGATGCCCGTCTCACATTCAATAGAGTCTCCTAGCAAAAGATGCCCGACTTTAGAAGATGCAAACTCTCCCCGTTTGAAATTCAAAACCCTACAACATTTTAAATAAATGTCGGATTCAAGAAAATAAATAAATTGGTACAGAGTTTTTAATAATGCGCATCAATAATTAAAAAAATAATTCAGAGAGGAATGTTAGAAATTGACACCAAAGGAACCTGACCGAACCTTCAAAACGCCATTTTAAGACACTTGGTCCTGTAGGGGTTAGTTGATTTTCTAATTATTGTTAATTGATTGGTAACCAGGCACGAGGTGGAGGATTTGGTGCAGCAATTGTTGGGCCCATGTGTGAGGTTGCGCCGCCCGGGTCAAGGGGTCCTCTGTTTTTCCTGCTTCGGAAGGGGACCGTTGACAACTTGACACTGACTTTTTTTTTCTTTTTTTCCCCTTTTTTTGGCACCAACTTGACATCGACTCATGACACTTTCAGGAAAGTCAAAAGAGTACTGCTACCGACGTGACGTCACCCACGGAACCTCTTGTTTTTAAAATTAATTTCCCACATTCTGCTGCAACCATCTTTACTTTGACTTTGCAGGGTAAACCCCTCCATACCGACGGCGCGGACAGGACGTCACGCTCGGACTTACCCGAGGTGGGCCCCCGTCTTAATTGCATGGGCTCATTTTTCTGGCCCTCCCATTTTGGGGGGGTCAGAGGCTTTATTTTGGCTTTTTTTTTTACGAAATTGAGGCCTACGGCCCCAGTTTAGTCCCTAGATCCCCCCTTGGCTAAATTTAGGGCCCCATCCAAAAACAAAATAGCGGCCAGGTTTTGGCCCCACCACCTCCTCCCCCACCTGGTAAGTCTGAGCGTGGGGGGTTTTTTGTCAAATCGCATTTTGGGGGGGTCAGAGGCTTTTTTTGGATTTTTTTTTACAAAATTGAGTCCTACGGCCCCAATTTAGTGTGTAGAACTACCTTTGGCTAAATTTAGGCCCCCATTCTAAAACAAAATAGGGGCCAGGTTTTGGCCCCACCACCTCATCCCCCACCCGGTAAGTCCAAGGGTGGGGGATGTCCTGTCAAATCGCATACCGACAACTTAACCCCTAGGGTTCGATGACCTGTAACCACCAACTTAAGCTTGCTGACCTGTTTATAGCGTTTGTATACGTGGTAAGAGTTTTTTGGGAATTCAAAATAGGATTTCAAGAATATTGCAATTGTCGTGACCATTTATTTCTTCATAATGAAATTGCTACAAATTTTTTAAGTGGATAGTAAGCCGTGATCCATTCTCGACATACAAAACTCTCTTCTTCCACAGTAAGTTGTGCTATTGGCCACTTGTACAAGAGACTAAAAACGGAGAGCTTTGAACCAATTATAAACTGGCATCCAATTATAATTGACTTTCCTAAAATTTCGGAAATGGGGTGGGCGGCTGGTGGTTTTGGCCCACATAAGACTCTTGATTCTGGGATTGGTGGTGGTTATAGTTATCCAACCTTAAAGGACCGGGTCTTTTGCTTCAGCAAAACCACCTTAAAAGTGCCATTGTGAGATGAGATATTAGTAGACTTATTTGAATGATTTTTTTGCTATTTTCAACTGTTGGATCTTCAAGCTAACTACTACTAAAATACACCCTAATTTTTTTGTAAACTTTACGTCAACCGTACGGATTGAAAGATATATGCATTTGAAGAGTGCAAAATTGTTTGTTTCTACTGTGCCCAGACATGTTCAACGTACTTTGACTCAAAACAATGGCAAATTTTTATACCGCACATTACATAAACTCAATGGATCTAAAGTGACTCACAAAAGTTGTTGGCCGCCCTAAAAATGGCTCTCATAAATTGAGAAATTAAAATTATAAAGTGAAATTTGGACATGTTATAATACATAAGGGAATCTACCTTCATGATGAATTTCACTTTAAATAGACTATTTTAAGACACCTTTTTATTTGAATGAAATTTCTATGGAAATAAAAACTTTTTTGTGAGAAGTCAAAATGTTTCATTTTTTAAATAGGAAGAATGTGCATCTTGACTTGAGTCACATGTTACAAGTTTCATGAATTTGGGATTTTTATTCATTGCGATCTTATTGACTGAAATTTGATCCTAAAATTTTGAAAACTTTATTTTTTACTCCATAAATTGCAAAAAAATATAATAAAAATACATACAGTTATTTGATGTTATTTTGTGTTTTTATTATATTTTTTTACAATTTATGGAGTAAAAAATAAAGTTTTCAAAATTTTAGGGTCAAATTTCAGTCAATAAGATCTCAATGAATAAAAATCCCAAATTCATGAAACTTGTAACATGTGACTCAAGTCAAGATGCACATTCTTCCTATTTAAAAAATGAAACATTTTGACTTCTCACAAAAAAGTTTTTATTTCCATAGAAATTTCATTCAAATAAAAAGGTGTCTTAAAATAGTCTATTTAAAGTGAAATTCATCATGAAGGTAGATTCCCTTATGTATTATAACATGTCCAAATTTCACTTTATAATTTTAATTTCTCAATTTATGAGAGCCATTTTTAGGGCGGCCAACAACTTTTGTGAGTCACTGTATGTCCTACCTTGTATGAGGTCATTGCACGTCAAACATCACAAGTAATGGAGGTGTTTACGATAAGAAAAATGGACCTGCAACGACTAGGGGTAAAGAAACTGGCCCTATACTTATGAAAGTAATCTTATTTTTGGAATAGAGAAGTAATTTTTTGTTGGATCTAAAATCCAAACGGTGATTAGAATCATTATAAATTATTTTAACAATAGAAAAAGATTAAAATAAATTAGAACCTTAATTTCAATGTGTTTTTAAGTGAAAACAATGAATGTTGCCAAGAACTTTCTTTCAGTACTACCCATCTCAAAAAAGTGCAATTGTCAACTTTACAGTACCCTACTCAGCTGCCAAAAGATTCAAGCCTTCTATGTTTGAAGCACCATAACTTCTTTCTTGTGAGTCCAAAAAAAAAAATCCCCGCAAAGATAACCCGAATTCCTATTCTTAATAAAAATTTCAAGCATTTGTCTTCAAAAATGGATTTTTAGGAACCTGCCCAAAATTGATTAGCCCCTCTAAGTAGAAATGATCCTTTAGGGGTTAAACAATGTGCATATATGTAGAGAATAAATAATCATATAATTCATTTTCAATGATTGCCAGTAGAATTGCAATTTTAACCTAAGTGAATTCATACTTTTCCAATGAAACGTGAATGAGTAACGAATTTTTTTTTGACACAAGCAAAGGGAACCTTTACTGCAGAGAAAAGATGGTACAAAGGCAAAGCCACCAACTACGGCGAGGCCGGGACAAGGCCCAGGCCAAAAGCAAAACAAAGAGTCATTAGTGATAAGAATTAGAACAATCTCTCCTTGGGTCACTAAAGAGAGATGCCAATGAGGACGCTCATCTGCCTAAGAAGCAAGAACCTCATTACAACACCACAAATCTTTGAAGCGCTTAGTGAGCTTTTTATTATTCTGAGGGGCTTGTTCGCGGTTGTAGAGAGTACTAGCCCACGTGCTTCTACCGTAATCAACCAAGCCAAGCCAAATCTTTGCATGAAGCTTCTGTTTGGGCCACTTGGTGTCATTGAAGACCGTGTCATTCCGTTCACACCACAAGTACCAAATAATGATCCCACGCAGAAGAAGCCAGAGTTTGCTAATCTGCTTGAAACGCCTCGGCATACGATGGGCGAAGATACCATGTTTCCACATAAGAGAGGCATCAGTATAATAAGTGGTAGACGTAGGCAGGTTCTCAGTCTCTCTCACTTCAGTATGCGGATGATTTATGTCCCATGAGTGAATACGCTTGTTCGCACGTCGCTGTTGCTCCTGAGTGATACCATGCATGCGTGCTTGCTGTTGAATATTACGAGCAAGGAGAAGCTTCACAATGACCTCGGTACCCCACCGCCAAGCTTCCATAGCGGAGTGATACTCCCAGAATCTGTGAAGCATCGTCTCGCGACAACCCTGAGGATAGACCGGGCATCGTAGATTGATAGAGCCTTGAATTCTCCATCTCCACACGTTGACCACCACAGCTCCATGCCACACCATCCAAAGAAGGCCAACTTCCTTATTAACACGATATGAGTTCCAGACATTTACCCATCTAAGTTTGTAGTTGATCGGAAGGATCCCAACCCATTTCCTCGTAAAAAGAGGAACCACATGCTAGCTTCTAAGGATGGTACGCCCCAACTTTGTGTTAAAGTTCATGAAAGGGATATCACCATTCCAACGAAATCTCTCAAGATCCCATTGAAGTTGATCACACCTACCATAGTAGAAGAGGATTCTAGTTTTCTTCTGACCTCTTGAGACCTCACTAACTTGTACTCTTCTGAATAATCTGGCATGAGTAGAAGTACATTCATCCCCGCGTTGGTCCCAAGTCGTTCTTTGACTTCTTTTACGGTCTTCTCATGTTAAGACCTGCAGACAAGCCGTGTTCCATTGCACAGTGTAAACCGGTTTAGACTCAGGGATGGGGATTTCGGACCACCCCAAGCGAATATGGAGATGCTCTCCAACTTGAACAACTATAACTGGGAGGGCTTCTTCAGTGGAGCAAAAAATAGCCACCCATGCACCGCTGGCAGCAAACGGCGAAGTGTGCAACATGATTCCTCTCCACCTCGTGCACAGTGCGTGTGTGAGAGTGGACCAGGCTTCTCGTTCATTCTTCGTGAGCACAAACAAACGTTGTGCAACTTCAAATGAAACAAACCTGTCATCGTGCCATGCATCTCTGTAGCGCCGAAGCCCATTCCTCAAGAGAGTCAGTGGCCTTGCCTTGGAAAAACCAGCACCAATAGTCGGCGCAGCTGGACAATGCCAAAAACTGCAATTAAGTAGTTCTTCAGTATTAGTTGGGATGATGTACTCCAGGTAGGGGAGAAACGTCTTCCAGGCGATGGTAACTTGGTTCCAGACTTTTGATCCTCTCTTGGCCTGGTGTTTGTTCATGGTAAAGAAGTCAAGGTTGTTAGGCTAGTTGTCTCTTGCGTATGGTTGGTATGCAACAAGTTTATGTCTAAGAAGCAAGTGGAGGTTAGAATTGCCAGACTCAAGAGCTTTGATAATCCATTTTGTCATAAGCGCAGAGGCCGCATCTTCAATATTTATCAAGTTGAGTCCTCCGTTTTCACGAGGTTGACAGCATTGGGTATAATTAACACAAATTCTTGCTCTTTTCATAGTTCGTGAGGCAATATAATTCATCACCAATCCGCGTATTCTCTTGATGCCTTTTTTGCTATCTCCCCACATAGAGAGAAAGAAGAGTGGCATGGAGAGAAGAACGCTGTTGGCAATGATGCTTCTACTTGTCGGGTTGATTTTAGTAGAGCTCCAATATATCAGTTTTTTGGAGACATGGTTGTACACAGAGTCATCCACGGCGTTTGAGGTCAGTGACATGCCAAAGGAAGACCCGAGCAGTTTGCTAACTTCGTCATTTTCCGCCCATTTAATTCCAAGTTGCTCATTCCACGGCGTTCGTCCCGAGCCATTCAAGTCTTGCTAGTACCCACTAGACTTAGACCAGTTGATTACCAACCCAATGGCAAGACAGAGGGGTGTCAAGTGTATAAATGAGGTTTCTAACAGAGGGTTCACTCCCAAGCAGGGTGAAGGAGGTATCATTTGCATATTGTGCAAGAATCTGTTGCCGATCCTCTATCGGGAGCTGGATTCTAATGATCTTTCTTTTTCTAGCCTCAGCTTGCACCATAGCATTGAGGGCTTCTCCCACTATGATGAAGAGGTAGGGTGTAAGTGGACAACCTTGCCTCACTCCTCTCTCAATCTTGAAGGCTGGAATCGGAACTCCATTCACCTTAACCGCTAAGGATGCATCTTGGAATAGCAAACGCACCATACCGATGAACTCCCCTGGGAAACCAAGGGTCTTTAGAATTTTAAACATACAGCTCCATTCAACCATGTCATAGGCTTTAGTGAAGTCTATCTTGAAGAACAATAATGCTTGGTTAGAGTGCTCGGCCCATGCTAGTGTTTCATGTGTTAGCAACAATTTGTCCAAGATAAATCTCAATGGGAGGAAGGCTGATCGTTCGGGACTGATAATTTCCATATGTACGGGTTGTAGTCAAACCTAAAGCGCTTTGGCATAAATTTTATACGCAATATTTAGTAAGGAGATTGGACGCCAATTTGTCAATACGTTCCGATGACCACCTTTGTGAAGCAATGCAAGCATATCATGGTTCACCCCAGGTGGTAATTTGCCTTGGCCAATACTATCATAAATCATCGCCGTGTATTCTGTACAAATTAGGTCCCAGAAGACTCTATAAAACTCTATGACAATTCCATCCGGTCCTAGAGATTTACTGCTTTTCATATCCTGCATGGCTTTGCGGAGTTCTGGTTCAAGAAGCGACCTTTTTAAGGACTTTTTCTATTGTGAAGTATGACGATCTGAAAGATACTCGAGTACTTGTTGTCTAGCTTTAGTGGTGCCTGCAGAGGAAGTGCGCAAGGTGTAAAGTCCCTAGTAGT
Organism: Bryoerythrophyllum caledonicum; assembly: GCA_963971425.1. NCBI lineage: Eukaryota > Viridiplantae > Streptophyta > Bryopsida > Pottiales > Pottiaceae > Bryoerythrophyllum > Bryoerythrophyllum caledonicum. The sequence continues at coordinate 13,883,745 of OZ020525.1, read as the reverse complement.
ATTTGTGACAGGTGTATTCTAGACCAGCTCGTGTGTTCTGAGTCTGTCCGTCGTCATCTACAAGTTCTGTGATTTGCGATGCCGATGATCGCGCCTTATGAGGTGCAAAAAATTCCTTAGAGCACCTATCCCGGGTTTTCATCCATTTTATTCTACTTCGCAATCGCATTCCTTCAATTTTTTTGTGTCGAATACATGTAGCTGGTCAGTGATCAACGCAAGTCTCTCTTGTTTTTTCCTTTCTCGAGATCAATTTGCAGGTCCACCAAGGCAACTTCAAGGCCATCTCTCAGTTGTACTTCACTGAGGTTTCTCTCCTTAGCTTTCCTGATGCAAAATTCCTTGTAGAATCTCACAACTCTCCTAATTTTGCCAAAGAAGGTAAGGCTGGTGTGTCTAAGCCACAAGTTTCGTACCTTCTCTTGTACTTCCGGGTCTTTAAGTAGTGTAGCGTTCATCACAAAAGTGGATTTCCGGCTTTGTTTTGCTTCAAGCCAGATTTCCCTCCATACTGGTAGGTGGTCTAAATGTGCCATATCATCGAGACTCCGATAACTACTACTGTCCGCTACAGGGTTGCAATTGAGAAAGGTGTAGGTCCTATCTAGGCGTGCTAGCACTCGCCTCCCATCTCTTCTATGACTGTCCCATGAGAATTTAATACGATTATTCCTAGGGAATGAGTCCTCCACCGCAAGAACATTCACTAGTTCTCTAAACAGGTTTTTTTCTTCTTCAATACGATAAGATTCACAATGATTTTACTTATCCTCTCCCGATTCCACAAAGTTCCAGTCACCTGTAAGAATCCATCTACAATCACGTGGACGTAGACTTAGGAGTTCTCTCCACAACATGCTTCGTTCGTTTGGGGTGAGCGGGCAGTAAATATTAAGTATGGCAAGATCTCCACCTGGTACCTATGATAATCTGATCCATTGAGCTTTACCTCCAGCTGAGTGACCTTGACTTGAGATTAGGTGAGAGATTTTCGATGATACCCACATTCCAATCCCTCCTTTCCCATCACCGTCCTCTCTACCTTCATTGTTGTACGCTACGTTCGCTTCTTGTCCTAGGAATGCCGCCCCTGGCCATAAAAAACTAGGTAGTGCCTAGAATCTTCTACCCCTTAGCTTCGTTTCCTACAAGCAGATAATTTCCGTCCTATCCAACATTTTCCTAAAATAATCTTATATCACCGCTGCCTTGCCAAGATCATTCATTCCTTGTACATTTTGGCTAACAATAGTCAATTTCATAGATGATTAGCAAGAGAGAGAAGGGAATGTGACTGCACCTCTTGGTTACATACGCTAGCTGTGGTCGTGGTAATTTTCTTCGCCACAGCCAGCTTGATTGTTCTCGCCCGTCTCTTGTGATCCACTAGTTGGGAGCCTCGCTGCTTAAGTCCGGACTTGTGTGCCAAAGTATGCTCTTGAATGTGTTGAGCGGAACTTCTTGTGTCAGTCCCTTTGTGATTGGCGGGGTTTTGGATGTGTTCGTTCTCCAGCCCATCATCCTTCAACCAGCCTTGGATTACTAAAACAATAAGGCTCGAGACTCTCTATCCTGGTGCCTTTGTATTTTGCATATTCTCGGCGTCCGAGTAATATCCGGCCTCTGAAGGTTGGAATGGCATTTGACTTAACCCTAGGCTGTCTGATATGCAAGTGTGAATTGTGGGTCTTGAGTCTTCTCGATAGTTTAAGTCTGGGATATTCTCGTTTCCTCCTCCTGTGTTAACGAGTTGCTCATCGGTTTCCAACATCTCTATGTTTCTTTTGTGTGTATCTTGTTGTCTCAGCGTGGCACTAGGTACCCCTAAATCGGATATGGTTTGAGCGGCTGTAGTGGTATTTAGTAGACTTGGAGCTCCCTGAGAATCACATGTGTAGGAGGGGACAACATCTACTTGTACTATCTGGTTATGGCCGCAATCGTGGGCCTTGTTTCTTCTTCCCTTTGTTGTCTCTCCAGTGCATAACCCCTCTCCATGACCTCGGTGGATGTGATGTCTTTATCGGCATGTATTCCTGCTGCTTGCATACTCCTCTCGAGGCTGCAACGGAGTTCTTGCTCTTGGAGACTTCCTCCGTCTTGTGTTGACGTTTGCTGATTTTCCTTGTGTTTTAAACACTGTTTTCTCTCTCTCCAGTCGTTCCTAGCCAGGTTATGCTCATTAATTGCCGAAAATTCTAATGTGTTGGGAGAGGAATCGTGCCCTCTTTCCTATGCCCTCTGCTCCCACTCGAAATACATCAGTCCTCGGTTTTTTATCCTATTTGGAGGTCCTTCCTCGCCCTCTGTGACCACGCGTCTCTCATTTGCCATTATCAAGGGCTGTTCAAAGGTGACTTGGGCTATTTTTTGCGCCGGAGCTTGGGTCGGTTGATTGTTGGTGCCTTAGACAACTGGGGAAGTCGGTCATGTTCGTAGATTTGCTGGATTTTGTGATCCGCCTTGGTCTGTTGATAGTGTGTCTACACCGTGCGTTGGCTGGAGCGCTATCGAGTTCACTTGCATGGGAGACTCCGGAGCTGCTGCATAGAACAATGTATTCCTAGTTTGTGAATAGTGCGGCATGCCATTGACGCCTGGATTCAAGTTTGGTTCCAAGGTTTCTACGCGCGGTATTTCTGCTACCAAATCTGCTTCATGGTTTTGATTGGTCTTGTTCGTGTATATTCTTGAGGTCTTTGCTTTGGATGATGTGCTGAATGGTTTTGTTTGGAGCGATTTGTTGACCTTGATGGTTGTTTGGCTGTCTCGGATTGTTAAGCGTCCGACAGTCCTTAATGAGGAGCGATGTTGACATGCAATAGCGGCATCTGATCGGTAGGTTGACAAAGTCGACTTCTATTGCCACCACCTTGCTCGTAAGCAGGTTCCACACTTCTACTTGTACCACAAAGGGTTCATTTGTGCTCACTGTATGCAGAATTTCTGGTTTGTAGTGTATGAGTTGAATCGTTGTCTCCCCACCACCCTCCCTAAGCTCTCTGCAATTTCTTGTGCACTGCTGCGAAGCTCGTCTGGGACTGCCTTAAGAGTGATCCACACTAGCATTCCTACATTGGATGGTTTGTTTGGGTTGAACCCTGCCAACGACATTGGTTGCAGTACGCAAATTTCCTATTTCGACAGGTGAGGTGTAAGCATAAGGAGGCGTTGAGTGGTGGTCTCTTCTTTGGACACCACCTGGAAGAATCTGTTGCTAAGTTCCCTGCCGATACCGCACTCTACCTGAATTTCTTTTGTGATGGCGCTGGCCTAAGCTTTAAGGGACTCTCGACCTTTGCAACCCCCGACGAAGTAGGCTATAACCACACTCTTTTGAAAGTAGTCCATTTCTCCTTTTATCTTCCGTGCACCAGGTGTGAAGAAAGTTGCTTTCTTCCGTACCATGAAACCCGTACTACTCATGTATACCATGTCTGGTAACTCTTCTCCCGCTGAAGCTTTCGCTGGGTTAAATTGTACAGTTTGGCCTAAATGGGCTGTAGCTGCTATGAGTTCACGTTCAATGATCCCCTGCTTCTTGAGATCCCCCAGGCTTTATCTCTCTTTGTCCGCAGATGGCCGAGATGGTGCATGCTCAAGTTGCGTTCGCAATGCAGCAACATAACTTAAAGCAGGAGTAGGTGTTTGACTTACTAGTATTGATAATGGCGAAGCTGTTTCTTGGTTTTCCATTGTCTGCATCATTGGTGCTGATATATGCGGTGTGGAAGCGGTCACCATCTTGATCGCTCAGCGGAGTCTCCTCAGCTTCGTCTTTCGGAGATCGATAGTGACTGTTTCCTTGGATTTGCGCAGCGTTGAGTAGTCTGAACGTCTAGATCGAGCATGTGGATCGAACATGTGAGCCTATATCTCCCTCCAACGGGAAAAGCTCGTATGCGAGCAGAGAGCAGAGAGCAGAAAAAGAGACCACTACATCATACATTTCATGTGCACAAATTACATTAAAGGGCCCTATTACCGTGGTCTTTTTTTAGTAAAATTATTTACTTAGGCAAACATTTTCAAACTTTGGTTAATTTATAGAAATTAGGGCTGACGTCATCGTGAACTATTATCAAAAGAACTGAGTACGAGAAGTTTGTGCTGACGTCATTGTTAACAAAAATAGAAAAGAACATATCATAAATATGAAGTTTTGAAACCAGTACACAAAAAAGAAATGTCAAACTTCACTCCAACTCGGCACTAGGACTAGTAGTCAACATCTATGTCCGATCGCATAAGTGGTTGCCATACATTTGTGCTGCCAAATCAAATTGGCCGCTGACCATTCTATTCATTGCGACCAACAGCTCTCTGTAACATGACGACCAATTGGTGAAGCTGAAATGCCGACAGCGTCAGCACCGGTCGAAGCAGCGCTACATCAAATGGCAATGGAATAACCGTCCGCGCACCAAGCAATAGAAGATTGCGATTGAAACTCCGCCGAAAGTGAGGAATCCAAATGTGTCGAGGTCCAGGGTCATGTCCACAACCACCATAAACCATAGCCATGTGTAGAGAAGCCCTCACCGTAGTAACCTCCAATGAACCCTCAACAAGTGACCACCATTGGGCACTCAGCTGCCGAATGGAGTAAATGCTATCAACAACATCGCCGATTCCAACATCAGGAGTAAGGTGGTTGATCATGTGCATTGACCTAGCGATGCGTGGCCAAATGCATCCCGAGACAACGTCGTCCACCAAACCCAGGATCAGCAAGGCATCCAACCTCGAATCCGCGCTCGAGTCTGAAACAAACAAATTAGAAAGAATCAAGCAACGTGATAGCTACAAAAATGTACACCGTAAACAAAAACATTGAAATTCCTTCCATTTCCGGAAGGGTTGAAACATGCAGTCTATGTAGTGCTCATTGCAATTCCAGTGCAAGCGCAATGAAAGCAACTCCGTGAATGGAGTTGCATCCAGGGCATAGCTTGTTCTGAAAGCAACTCCATTGACGGAGTTGCTATCCAGGCCCTTGCCCTGGATAGCAACTCCAACAATGGAGTCGCATTCAGGCACGCCATGATGTGGATGCTACTCCATTGGCGTCGCAATCCGGGCCATTGCCCTGTAGCATCGATGACTACCCTCTCGTTTCCAAGAGGGAACTCATTGGAGCTCTAAGGCAAGTACCCCGATAGCAACTCCATCAATGGAGTTGAATTCAGTGCAAGCTATGCCCTGGATGTAACTCCATTCACGGAGTTGCTTTCATTGCGCTTGCACTGGAGCTCTGATGAGTACCCTCTCGTTTCCGAGAGGGAACTCATTGGTGCTCCAGGGTAAGCACCCCCACATCAATGGAACTCCATTGATGGAGTTGCATCAGGCACTCCATGCCCTAGATGCAACTCCTTCGGAGCCACAAGCCGGGCCATTGCCCTGGCGCTTCGATGAGTACCCTATCGGATCCGAGAGGGAACTAATCGAAGCGCCAGGGCAATGGCTTGGATTGCAACTCCGTCAATGGAGTTGAATTCAGGGTAGGCCATGCCCTGGATGCAACTCCATTGATGGAGTTGCTTTCCGGACACTTGTCGGAATGCTTCGATGAGTACCCTCTCAAAAACGAGAGGGTACTCATTGAAGCTTCATGGCATTCGGCCTGGATGCAACTCCATCAACGGAGCCGCAATTCACAAAACACCAAAAAACAAGAACACACATCCAAAATTCCGAATTACAAGACAATGAAGTGAAGCTACCGCAACTCACCTCGGTTAGCAAGAGCCTCCATCGCGGTTGAAGGCATGTCCTGCGAGAGCTTCACCAACAATCGAAAACGAGTGTCCACCGCCGCGACCCAGGGCACCAAATACCGAGGGCACCAAATACAAGACAAGAACTATCGAAATGCAAATGAACCTCATCAGTGCAGATTGAAGTGAAACATATAGTTCACGTAGTTTCATAGCCTCTAGTGTTTGTACATACGTTTGAAAGGTAAGTCCACGGCTATCAACTCATGAGTTTGAAAGGTGAGTCAGGGGCATTAAACCAATTGCGCGATCATGATCACAAGTGCAACTAAAAATACGATAACTTCAAGTAGCAAAAAACAATAAGATTTCAGATTGACATATACGAAAAAGGGGTACAGGACTTGAAGGCAACTATGAACATCTTTGCTGAAAAGATAGAAGAAACTGGAAAACTGTCTAGCGGTCCTTCAAGAAAGACGGTGCGTACATATCACAGTCTACATCAGAGCTAGTATCGCAACCACCATACATGAACGCACGCCCATCATCACATGATTCCGCTTGATCCGACTCGAATCCCAGAAGGTCCTCTTCGAGATTTGCATCGCCGTCGCCAAACTCCAGGTCGGAAGACTCCACCACATCCATCTTTAATGGCCAGTGGTCCTCCGCTTCGCGCATAACACTACCACCGACACACTCGCCGTCGGAATACTCACGACAGTAACCAAAGTAATCTACACCCTCATCGTTAAAAATGTCAAACATATCGGTGCAGTCAAATCCGACAGCCATCAAATCCTTGTGACTACGGAATCCGTCAGAAACTACATCAACGTTGGTTATCGATACGTTGTTCCCTTCCTCCTTGACACCTTCCTCATCGCTAAAATCCTTGGCTTGAAGCTACAAATCCATAGCCTCTCTCTCTCTACGAACACAAGCCATATGGCGAGTCTCTACCATCTTCACTAACAACTCAAAACGCCTCGCAAATTGTGATGCATTTGCCATTTCGATGTTCCTATTTATACTCACCGACATGCAAACCAGTCATAAATAATCTAAGCTATCATAATTACTCACTAAAACATCTCCTCAAAAGGAAGTGTGACGGCGTGCTTGAAAAACTTCACCATGATTGTACTGAATTATGAGGGCATCTTGCCTGGAGTGTGAGAGGGCATTGGCCGCGAGCTTGGGACATCCCATCAAAGTTGTACATGGATCATTGAAGTGGAACTTGATTAATTAGACTTGCTTTAAGTGTGTCGGGGCAAATGCCGCGTGTATGAAACATTCCATCGCGGTTGTACACAATCATATGGTGTCAAATGATTATCAAGCTGGTCATAAATAGGGACTTTGGCGGCGATCTAGAAAGGTACAAATAATGTTGAATTAGATGATTATGGCCGGGCTTAATTAAAAGCCATGACTTGAGTGTGGGGAGATTGACGGCGTCCTAAAACATTAAATCGATGGTACAGTCTAATCATAATAATATCACATTCTCTGATTCAACCAAAATGTTATATAATCAATGTGTGACAGTTTTCATAATGTCACGTTAGGCAATTTTAGGCAAAATGTAATTATCAAAAAAGAAGGCCAAATTTTTATGAAAAAAATATTTTAAAAAATCAAAAAATTAAATAAAATTACAAAATTTCATACACTTTGTTTTCCATACTGAATCAATCGCAATCAGATGTTATAAATCACAAAAAAACAAATAAATGAATTATTGAAATCTCATATTGAGACTTATTATATGATCCGACCCACTCCTTCATGATCTTGAATCCGAACCTCTGGAAGTGGGCCTTGAAGATCTGCATTGTCTTGTCTTTATAATTAGAAAACGTTAAAAACAGACCGCCATCGTCATGCAAGAAGACGTTGGCAAAACCAAAGAGCATCTTCATCCAGCCTATCGAGAGCATGTTCCAACTGGAAACTTCATATGGTAGTAGTGATACATCGGGCACGGGAAGATTGTCCGGTACTTGAGCAAGGACGAGGTCCACCCTTTGCCCCTTGTGAACGACATTCCCTCGCAGTAGGCAAGTCTTTCCGTCATTGCAATCAGTGACAAAGTCTGAGATCTGGTTCCAAACATCACGTGACATTGACTCATTCATGATTAGTTGTGTCGACGTTGGATCTGCGCCACCAGGGTTCGTGTGACTCGTGGGGGTGATGTTGAGACTTGGGGTCAGATTGTCGAGCGGCACCCTCGTGGATGTGGAGTGGGAGTGCGTAACAAACACTATAGGATTAGCAACGGGTGACTTGAGAGATCGGAGAGGCTGCACTCGTAGAAAAATTAAGGGAGCAGCTTCTGAATCCTCCGCTCGTATTGGCTCCGTCCTAGGGCGTAAGGGGTTCTCCTTCTGTAGTGATACTTCAACCTCCAGAGGCCTATCATTCGACAACGTGACGCGAGCTGGTGTCGAGACGTCAAGAGCAACGTTAGCAACTCCATGTTCCCGAACAGAGGACTCGGGAAATCCTGATTCCTCTATTACCTAGAGATCATCCTCCACTTCCAAGTCATCGTCCACAACAGACTTGCCTTTAGCCTTCCTCATCTTAGCACGTCGCTCCTTAGCCTTCTTGTTTGCTTGCAGACGTTTTGAGTTTGGGCTCATTGGCTTCGAGCGCTTCTTTTTCTCCTTCGCTGTGTTAGCCTTCTCCGGGACGTCCTCCTTAACGTCATTCAGAGCAGGGTTGTTCGGCCGTCCGTCCATCCGGTAGTGTCCGTCCGGTAGAGGCTGTTGTCCGTCCGATAAGGGTCAACCCTAGTTTGACCATGACTCGAGGTAAATCAATTTACCCACTGCCACGAAGGCGACTACGTGGCTGACACGTCGTCAACAGAGTCGCGCGTGTGCAGACAAGGGGGCGGGCGCGTGAAGGGGTCGGGTGCGTACGGAGATGGGCCGGGTGCATACTGAAGGGGCCGGGCGCGTGCGGATATGGGCCGGGCGCGCACTGAAGGGGCCGGGCGCATATAGGGGAGGACCGGGCGCGTACCGTGTTGGGCCCGACGCGTACAGGGGTGGACCAGGCGCATACTGTGAGGGGCTGGGCGCGTGCAGGGAGGACCGCGCGCGTACCGCAAGTGTCCGGGCACGCGCGGTGAAGGGCCGGGCGCATACTTGGAGGGGCTGGCGCGTCCGGCCAAGGTCGCGCGCGTTCGTAGAGGGGCTGCGGGTGTTCGTGGGGGAGGACTGGGCGCGTTCGTGGAGGGGGCTAGGCTTGGCGCGTGGCCTTTGGGGTCGCGCGCGTACGGGTATTGAATTTAGGGGTCGCGCGCGCTCTCTTACTTCTTAACATGCATGAGCTTCATATCGCAATGTGTATGAAAAATGTTAATCTTTTATTTATCACGAGATGGGCAAAAAGCACCGTTACATCACAATGCTAGTACGTATTGCAAAATGATCAACAATCGAAACCTTCACTATCAATACGCTAAGTCAAAATATCTATATTTCATAGCGGAAGCAAGCGTCTGGAACTTCAAAGTTGAATGGTTTAGCCATTAGCTCGTCAACCACTTTGCAGAGTGTTGGACGTTTGAGGGGATCTCGCTCCAGTAATTTCTCGATCTTCACTTGAAAAGCTGCGTAGTTGACGGTTGATTTGAAGAATGTTGAGTCCGATTCTTTCTCCCAAATCGCTCTAGCCATCCACCCAACGGAGTACGAATCGGCGAGCTGGGTGTATTGGTGACGCCGTTGCATCACATCCAATGCCGTTTCCGAATCTTGTGGGCCGAATTTGTAAAACAACTCTGGAGCTATCCAATGTCGTCTACGGCGTTGATTGTCTAGCTCCGTGTCTGTCCGAAATCCATATTTTGATGGCTCTTCGTGTGATACTCGGCTCGCAATTCCCCAATCACAAACGCCTATGAAGACGGATCCTGGTTTCTCTGGAGGAAAGTGGAGAAACACGTTTGTGGGAGCGATGTCATTGTGAATGACATTTGTCTTGTGGACTTGGGCCATGGTGCACATCAAAGCCCAGGCAAGTCTTGCTCTACTCTTCCGGAAGGCTAAGATTTGTGTTGTATCCTCCGCCAAAATATATGGAGCTGAAAGGATTGAGTTGCTCGAAGCCGCCGGATTTGCCTTTGAATCGACGGTTTTAAAAAGGGCCCAACTACCACCATTCCACCACAATGTGTACGCCTCCATATTCATTGTATTCACCATCCAAAACTTTATAACTCCTGGGTGTGCAACATGACATATCATGGCCTCGTGAGACCGTTGTCTAAATTTCTCCTTCGGATGAGAGGCCGTTGGCATTTTCCCGGTAAACTCCATGTATGCCGAAATGGCTCGCACACCCACGATGCGGACCTTCCGAACCTTTCCGTATCCACCAACGGCGTCATATCCGGAAAGTCCATAAACTCTGATATCTTTTGGAAGAAATTGCACGCTGTGCAGCATATGCACCTCCATGGCTGACTTCATCGCTTGTTCATTCCAAGGCATACCTCTCGTACGAGAGCTTGAAAACCTACCGATGGTGGTCTTCACACCTTTGAGGAACTTGCGGAGTTCTAAGTCTCGTGGCTGATGCTGGCCCCCGCGAGATTTTTTCACCTCACAATCAAATACATGCGATGCATTACTCGTACATTGAGTGATTACTCTCTCCATGAATGAGACATAGTGATACATGCCAGCAGCCATATGCATCCTTGGACGATTCAGAACTCTCCAGAGCGCGCTCGAATTTCGACTGGAGGTCGGCCTGTAAGCACATGATTCCTTGCTCTCCCTTCTCCAAATAAACTTGACGGAATCGCACCACGTCAGTTTCACACCATTGACGGTAGTATTGTATTGCCACACCTCGAAAAAATGCGGTATACTCCTTTGCTGGATAACCGGCATCCTTCTCGTGCGCAGACATTTTTTGCTTCGCCCTCTTCGACGGTGCGTTCGGTGCATCGGAAGGATTGCGGCTCGACTCCGCAACGCTAGTAGGTGGAAGCTCCGATGCATCTGAAGCATCTTAATCAACTTACGCGGGCCGCTTTCCAGTATTACGATCAGTGGCCATTGCAATAATCACAACCCTACACAAACTATAATTTTATAAAAAAAATCAAAACCTCCCCCGGACCCAATGTATGGTGGCCCTGCTCTCAGTTCCTAGCAAAGTACGAATAGTACTAGGACAAGGAGCCACTTGAGAGGAGCCTATGTAATTGATATTAGAATCTGTTCCATTTATAGTGAAATGGAAAACCCTGGCCTCGCATGCGCATCTGCATGCGCCTGATTAAGACGCCACGCGCCCGGCCCTCTAGAGAACGCGCCCGGCCCTCCAGCGTACGCGCCCGACCCGTAACCGAATAGAGCCTGTTCCCCACAAATAGAGCTTGTTCCCCCACACATAGAGCCAGTTCCCACACGGATAGAGCCCATTCCCGCACGCGCCCAGTCCGTTCCCGTTCGCGCCCGTCCTGTTCCCACACGCGCTCGGCCCCAATGTCCACGCGCCCGACCGTAGATCCTATGCGCGAGGCCCCAAACTCTACGCCCGAGACCCCGAAATGTACGCGTGAGACCCCAGCGTATGCGCCCGGTCCCCATACGGCATGCGCACGTTCCCCATGCGGCGTGCGCGCCCGGCCCACTAGTATAAATAGTCGCACGCGCCAAGCCCATTTCACAAACTCCAATTGGAAATCGTGGCCTTCAACTATCTTTTTAAGGTGGCTGATTGCGTGATCTTCGATTGGGGCTCCAGATTTGCACACATCCATACAACGTATTGCATCACCGCATCGATCACCGTTCTAATTAATTAACATCGCTACCTTGGATTATTTTGAAATCCAAGGTGGTAATTTTTGTTAGTTTTTTTTTCGATAGAGCTTAGCGTAGTTAACGAACATTTTGGTAGATTTTTTTTACAGTGTTCGGCTATGGAGAGTGAGAGTGAGCCGGATGCCCAACAACAGCCACCAATGTCCACCGCGCAGAGGAAGAGGGAGAAAGACAGAGATAGGGCGAGGCACGGGAAGCTCCAGAAGAAGCGGATGCACGTGTTCAACAATCCAGCGAAGATTGCATTCGTGGGTTGGCAAGATGAGCCATCGCCGTGGTCGTCTGTTACTTGCGAGGATTACATCGAGTGGTGCCATTTATCGAAGATGTTTCCTCCACATCACCATTTAATAAATTGTCGCGCAGACAAGGCGAATTTGAAGTATTGCATCAATGAGGCGTTTCGAGCCTCCAAGTTCACCAATACTTATACGAGCTCGAATTCATGCCCTACAATGATTGTCCCCTCTATTTCGCTCGCATGGTATATGCGGAGGTCGTTCTCAATAAGCGAGTGGATTGGAGGACTGTGCGGAAAACTCCCAAAATGTCGAGGGTGTGGATGCATGCCGATGTGCGTAGGGAGCAACATCCAGTGTTTTCTTTTACGGCACTAGGGCCACAGAAAACGGATGGCCCAGAAGAAGTAGCTCTAGTAGAGTCAGATTCATCACCGGATTCGGACTCAGATGGACGTGTAGGTCGGTGTTCATCGACTTCTCTAGTGGCGTGTGCGTCACGGAAAAAGCGCCAACGAGTGAAGCTCCATCAATCAGGACGTCTACTGGTTCAAGGAGGTGGCCAGGTAGATTTATCAATCGTAAATCTTGTTGGCGATGATGAACTCGCCGCGAGGCTTGAGGGTGTTGGAGATGAAGAACCCATTTATGTTGTGGATGAAATGCCAATGATGGATGTCGTAGTCACCACTTCCAACACCAGACATGTAGCATCAGGGTCCGGAAGTACGATCGTCGATGCTCACCAGGAGTTATTGAACACTATCAGCTTGAAGGATGAGATGATTCAACGTCTCCAAGAAGAGATTGAAAACCTCAAGCTGCAATCCAGTGAAAAGGGTGACATTATCACCAAGCAAGCAGCCGAAATAGAAGAGTTGCGTCGAGAACGTGTTGCCAGCCAGGCTGATATTGGCGAAGTTGCTCGAGGTGTGGACGAGACAATGATCGCCAATGTTATTGGCAACATTACTAGCTGCTTGCTAGAGACCTCGACAAGACCACCGCATCACCGCTTTGCTAGTCGTCCGTTGATTTTTCTACCGCCGCCGACTATAGCAGCACAACCATTCGTAGATTCCATCGGCACCGAGGATTTTCTGTCATTTTCCCCAGCTAATCCAAGCACGGAACTTGTTCAGCTTCGCACTGCAAACAACATCCTTCAAAAAAAGATTAGATCGGTGGACGAGCAGTACTATCAATGGAAGGTGGCATGCATCTTGAATGTTGACCGTGCCAGGCAAATGGCAATAGAATTCAAGAAGATTGACAACGAATATTTGACGAATAATACGCGCCGTGACTTTGGACTCACATCTTGGGCTCACATCGACGAGTTGTTTCCAGCTCAATTGCCTCTGTTGCCAGATGGTAAATCTATTGACTGGGCAAAGTTGGAGTGGGACCACGCAGAGTCTATGTCTTCTCATGCCCTTCAACCAAGCGGAAACGTGGCACCACGCAAATTATGGCCAACACCAGCAAGCTTCACGCAAAATGAAGATGCTTGCCCAGTTTGTTTAAATCCTTTCGGGCCAGAAGGTGCATATGTTCTTGGCACGTGTCGGTGTTTATACCATCCGATGTGTCTGCTAGGTGGTATCTTGACACGTAGATTTTGCGCAAACTGTAGAGCACCATTTCATAAGCGCTTATATGAATTGTTTGGCCTCACCGCCTACATTCCACCTAGTTGGGAGCTGAACCCGGAGAATGCGCTTGGGGATGCCTATGCTCAAAAGTGGGGAGAAGATTTGGTGTGGAATTGGCGTGCGCAGTGCCACCAACTACATAGGTCCAGTGTAAGTACGCAATTTGGTTGGGAAAATGACCACCAAGAAATTGTACGAGTGGCCATCAAGCTCATATCGGGAACCACCGTGGACCATGTTGATAAACGGAACTTTTTCTACCAAGTCATGGGCGGATATTGGGATGTTACGCGGAAGGTATATCAATTCGGGCGACGTCCAGATGGGAAACTATGGAATCACCAGGGACGTGTGGTGTCAGAATTGGGAGAGGCCACTGATCTTGACCTTCGCAATGTGTTGCAATGGGAAGAATCGCAATGGAAGGAAACTTGGAAGGAGGAAGCTATTGATTTCCTTCTTGAGGAACATAGTCCGGCGACTATGAAGACTCTCAAAGGCACTTCGAAACTCCGAAATGTTACGTGCTCTAGTAAATGCGGATGGGCCTCACCGGAGGACGCGAGCGACTCGTAAATTGTTGGATGATGGGGCCTCAGGAAGTGGTGAACCAAGTAGAGCCGATGCGTGATGAAGTGGAGTACATGCAAATAGAATGCAAGATGAAAGTGTAGCATTTGTAACCATTTTGTATGTTGCGAAATTTCCATGTGCAATATAAATATAAGGACATCTTTAAAGCATTGACCGAATTCTTGCATCTCCTTTGAAACAATGAAATTAGTTTGAAACATTTAAGATAATTCAATTTGTAAGATAGGAACTTTCCATGGTCCCTGTTCGCGCGCGCCCGGCCCTACAGTGCATGCGCCCGGCCCCATAGCGCACGCGCCCGGCCACTGTTCAAGCGCGCCCGGTCCCCATTCGCGCGCGCACTGTCACTATTCGTGCGCGCCCGGCCCTAAAGAGTTCGCCCGGCCATTATTCGCGCGCCCCCGGCCTCACAGCGCACGCGCCCGACCCTGGATCGCACGCGCCCGGCCCCATTCGTACGCGCCCGACTATTCTGTTCCTCCTACCGAGACCATGATTGGTACGCGCGAGACCGTCCCATCTCGTACGCGCGCGGCCTATGGGGGGCATGCGCGCCTTGCTATAAGTTTGGGAATCGTGGCACTATGGGCCCACTTCCCAGGCGCTTTGGTCTGCAACTGCCACGTGGCGGCTGCTTCCTAAGCACTATTGGGAAGTGGGTCCCGGTATCTATTGACATCCCTTTTCATCTCGGTATCTATTGACACCCTTTTACTCCCGGTGCCCCTTCACGCTAGTTTCAAGTATGGACTCAAGTGGGCCTTCTGAGATTCGGGCTTCCGAGAAGAAAATGAAGAAACGAGAGCGTGATGCGGGACGAGTACGCAACCACAAGCAGAAGAAACGCATTCACATATTCATCGATGGTGAGCTGAAGGCATTTCGAGGCTGGAGAGATGTACCAAACCCGTGGGCATTTACACAGTGTGCAAAGTACATTGCCTGGTGTCATTTGGGACGAATGTGGCCGCATTCGCGGTATTCGCAACTTTGGAAATACGACAAGGGTAATTTAAATTACTGCACCAATGAAGTATTCAAAGAACGGTGCATCCAAGCGTACCAGTACATCTACAACATGGCAAAGGTTCACTGGAACGAGGTGAATCTATCCATTTTACGTATGGTGTATGCTGAGATTATACTCGGAGTAGTAGTCGATTGGAGGACGATGGAAATACAACCAAACTCCAAGATGACACCAATATCCACGGCGTCACTACCAATAGAGCGCAAGTTTCCGGGCGAAGCTCTAGGAAAAAAGGCGAAGGAAGTTGAAGTTCCAAACGAGGAAGTCGTGTGGTCAGACACTTCCAGTGACGACTTCGACACTGGATGCGACCCATCTATTCGCAAGGAGATTGAGGGCTTTATTAAATGCCATTGGCTAGATTTTGCCCTCCAAGAAACACCGACAATTGGAGAAGATTCCGGCAAGGAAGAAGATCAAACTGAGATGGACGCGGTTGCATATGAGAACATCAATGAAAACCTAGAGTCTTCTGATGATGTTCCAATTGGACGAGAGGCTCATCTTCAACTTCTTGCTAAATATGAGCAGAGTTTACAGGAAAACAAAAATCTGGTAGAAGAAGCCAACCGCAACAAAGAAGAACTTCAAAAATTACGCGCTACACTCCAAGAAAAGGACAATCAAATCCAGGAATACGCGAAGTTGGTGTTTACTTTAAAGTCGTAAATTTGATAGCAATGGAAGTAGTGCCATGAATGATAAACGGGCAATTTTGTAACATTTTGAAATCATAGACCTTGTGAATTTTGTAAATTGCATTTCATTTGTAAATGGCTTTAGTTCAAAACAATATTGTTTATCTCTGATGTTAATCAAGTTTGTATGGTTCAGCATGTTTTATAATTTGGCTAGATGTAATAAAGTGAATGTTCTATACAGTCTTGTATACGTTTAAATTATATATTTGATGAATGTGTTATGATCTTCCATGATTGTACAACTTCATGCACCCCAGTCAATAAATTAAATTCACTTTTGTCTAATATTTGATAACCGACTGCAATAGTCTATAGTATCATCGAGATTTTTTTTGTAGTGGAATTTATATCATGTGTTGAAGAATAAAACTTAGATTTTTGTCTCAAACATGTCAATCATAAGACTAAACAATAAAAATCATGTTACTTTCTTGCATAATAATTGATTTGGGATGTAACAAAATCCCCAATATTAATGCAACATTATTATTCTTGCTTGAATTATGTGTAACTAATTGCAACGGCCTTCCAAATGATAAGAGATGGCATTCTACCATACAAATTATCCATATTATATCTTAAAATGAGTATAAGTTTGCGGAACAAATCATTGAGCATGCTAATTGAAGGTACTAACTCCCCCCCAAAAAATCATTAAGTAAGCATAAGTATTGTGTGCCTAAGTAAGTATCAGTATTGTATAAGTAAGTATAAGTATTAAGTATTGTATGTAAAAGTATAAGTATTGTATAAGTAAGTATAAATTCAAGGCACTAGGTTATAAGTAAGTAGAAGTATTGTATGTCAAGTTCAAGGCACAAGTTCAAGGCACACCCCTCTCGCGCGTAGCCCTCCAGCGTTCGCGCGCAGCCCTCCAGCGTACGCGTGCCTCTTGGTCGTATGCGCCCGCCATAGATCACTAATTTACTATAATTATGAGAGTTCAAAGTTACGGACCCCACTTCCTAGGCGCTTTGGCCTCCAACTGCCACGTGGCGGCTGCTTGCTTGGCACTTTTGGGAAGTATTATACGGTGTCTATTGACACCTTTGTATTTTGCCACCTTCGTATTCCTCCACCTCGTCACCATGGATTCTGGACAACCATCTACCACTAGCAGTCCCCACGGAAAGCGACACCGTGATTTTCGTCACGCACGCTCAAAGCAGAAAAAGCGCCTTCACGTGTTGATGGATGAGAAGATGAAGGCATTTTCTGGTTGGGAGTCAGTTCCAACCCCATGGACATTTGCACAATGTGCAAAATACATTGGATGGTGTCATTTGGGGCACCTCTGGCCGTACTCGCGATATTCTCTAATGCGACGTACAAACAGGGCCAACTTGGGGTACTGCACCAATGAGTTCTTGAAGGAGCGTTGTATCCAAGTGTACCAACACATTTACGACGAGGCGAAATTGAGCCGCAACTCGGTAAACATTTCAATTTTACGAATGGTTTACGCGGAGGTGGTACTTGGCGTACCGGTTGATTGGAGGACAATGGAAATCCAAACACACTTCAAGATGGCGCCAATCATTGGATTAACAATACCGTTTGTGCGGAAGTTTCCAGGAGAAGGTCTCGGGAAAACCATGGAAGTTGAACCTTTGAATCAAACAATCGAGTGGTCCGCGTCTTCATCATCCGACTCGGATACTGGATGTCATCAGTTTGTGCGCACGCTTCAAGAATTGTCCATCATATCAGCGTCGAACCCTAAACCGTCGGTTTCACAACAAGACGGAGATGCCATGAAGACGGATGCGGTACCTGAGGAGGGCGTGGATAATAAAAAAAAGTCTACGGAGGGTGACTGGGTGAGTCGTGATGATTATCTTCGAGTTGTGAAGCGACTCAAAGAAAGCTTGGACGTAATTTAGGATCTAGGAGAAGAGCTCGATGAGAAGGATAATGAAGTTGCAAAATGTCTTGAAGAAATTCAAGACTTGAAGGCACGAGTTCAGGAGAAAGACAATCTTCTTTCATTTTTTACTGGCTTTAAGGGATTCTAGAACTACAACAATGCGAGAAATGTACATAGAGCAATGTTGAATTGTTTTGGAACAAGAGCTTTCTACAATTTTATAACTGCCATTTAATATTGAGCGATATTTTGTATATTTAATAAAACCTTGTAAATTGAGTGGCATCATGTATATTTAGTGGTTTTTTATGAGATGTTTTACATATCAAAATGTTAAGTGTTACAATGTTTCAATATATAGTAGGAATTAGTGCGCACGCCCCAACATTGTGCGCGCCCGGCCCCATAGCTTGCGCGCTCGGCTGGAAGCGTGCGCGTTCGGCCCACAGCGTGCGCGCCCGGCCACATAGAGAATGCACCCGGCCACCCTTGTGCGCGCCCGGCCCGAGATGCTCCTACTCCAGCACTATATAAGAACTATATGCGATGTGCTTGACTCACCTCACATCCTTGGCTTTGTGTCCTCGAACTCCTTATTGGGCTCTTTGCATGAATCTACAAGTTTGTGAGTGACCTTTGGATCATTATTTTCTATGCACACACAATTTCCTATTACTTTTGGCGGATTCTCTTTGGCACAACATTGCGCGCCAATTTTATTGTGATGTCTTCTCAACAAAAGGCTCAAACGAAGGAGTGGGCTCCATGGTACACACTTAACAAGAAGGATCAAGTGACATGTGTTTGGTGCAATTACACGTTCGCATACAAATGTGGGAGGTGCATGTCACACTATGGGTATCCACAATGGACGAAGACTTCGTGCACTATGGCCCCAACAACTGCTAAGGCCCGTTTAAAAAGATGCGGGAATATTATTCCTACTAAGATGACCGAGGCAGAGATCGTTGGCCTTCCTAGCGCACCAACAACATGTTCCACTGAACCTTGTTCTAGCCAATCTATCCAACAAGGTAGTTTCTTGGAAACTCGAAATGAGGAGAACACGCAGTCCACGATTCCTCTAAGCCAAGCAGCATCATCAATACCAAGATCTATACGACAACGGAGCTTTCCAGAGGCTTACCAAATAGAAAAACGAAAAGAATTGGACGAATTATGGGCACAATTTTTTTATGAAGCCAACGTTGCATTCAACGTGGTTAGACATCCGGCCTTCATCAAGGCGACCCTTGCAACGTCAAAGGCGGGTTTCGATTATACACCGCCATCGTACAATGCCATGACGACGACATACATTGAGCCTCTAAAAAAAAGTGAAAGACCTTGTGGACAAGAAGACCGGCGTAGATATTGCCAAGTATGGCGCAACAATATGCTCGGACGGGTGGGACAATGTTACACGTCGCCCTCTCATGAATATCATGCTCGTATGTCCAATGGGTGATATCTTCTTGGGGTCTATAGACACCACGGGTATGAAGAAATCTACGGCATATATAGGGGACCAATTGAAAAGTTTTATCCGTAAGGTTGGACCATTGAATGTGGTCCAAGTGTGCACCGATAATGCTTCAAACATGTTGGGGGCAATGAAGAAGGTCAACCATGAGTACCCGCACATATATATTCAAGGGTGTTGTGCATATATTTTGGACCTCCTCCTCGAGGACTGGGGGAAGGAAGGCATGTTTGCAGACCTCGTCCAGAAGGTGAAACAGATTGCATTGTATATCCGGAACCACCATGTGCCCATGGCCCTTTTTCGTCGATTTTTGCCAAAATTGTCTCTCTTGTAGCCAACAGCAACAAGGTTTGCATGCAATTACATAATGATCCATCGTCTGTTGGAAGTGAAGAATGCCCTGGAGATGGTTGTGATAGATCCAGCATGGATATCCTACGTATCCTCTCTTTTCGATAGGCAAAACGGGCACCGTGCCCATGCGAAAGCATCGCAGGTGCGAGCCACCGTTCTAGACGAGACTTTATGGCATCGGTGCAGTAACTTTGAATTTGTAGTAGCACCAGTACTAAAGGCATTGCGGACTTTTGATGGTGACACTCCGGCAATGGGAATTGCTTGGGTGACCATGAACAAGCTAAAGGAGCACGTGTTCAAGCTGCACAATGCGCCATTCAACATGCTTGACGGAATTGCAACTCGCCTTGAAGGATCATTCCTACGGCGTTGGGAGATGATGACAACAGATCTCCATTATGCAGGGGCTTTATTGAATCCTTATCTAGCCAATAACTTACAAATTCAAAACAATGGTGAGGCCAAAAGGGCCCTAAACAAGGTTGTTATGACGCTCTATGGTCCACTCGGAGTGTCTTTTTCGGCAGTATTGCTCGAAATCACGGAGTATGAAGAATTGCGAGGCCCATATCCACCAGAGGAAGGTGGAGAAATTGAAAACAACAACCTCTTGCCTCACCAATGGTGGAACCGCATGGGCGGACAATCATTGCCTATCATTGCGAAGCGTATACTAGCACAAACCTGCTCGGCCTCGTCATGTGAGCGTAATTGGAGCATGTATTCATTTGTGCATAGTAAGAGCCGAAATCGCTTGGGAGTGCAGAAAGCGGAAGATTTGGTTTACATCTACACGAATAGTCGATTGCTCCGAGAACGTGCTCGTCCAGACCCGATTCGATGGTATGAGGAGAATGTGCATTCGGAGGAGTCTGATCCTGATGGGGGACTTCCTTCAAACACAGAAGACGAGGGTTTGGAGTCAGATGATGAGGGTTATAACTGGATGGGCGGCGACTGGGAAGACCTTGCCGGTGACAACAACCCTGTGTCTGATCATAGCCCACCTAGAGACAACTCTGCAAACAACGAGCACGGTGAAGATGCACTACATGACCATTTTCACAACGTCCACGGTGACCCAGTGGATCCTTTTGTGTTTGATGATGTCGACGGAGCGGCAGTCCATACTGTAGTAGAATTATCGGGTGAAGACCGTGCCCAAGAAGCTAGGGCAGACGAAGATGGGTCGGCATTGGGGGGCAGTCTTGATGGAGATGACAACATCTCGGAGAATCAGTCTATGAACTCAAACGGCTCTAGCGCCTTGGGCCCTTCTAGTGGCGATGGCCCTGAACTCGACGGTCATGGCATTGGCATTGCAGCAAACGATACATTTCCTCACGATGGAAACGAAGTGAGCAGTGGTGGAAACAATAATGAATCCCATGAGCCAATGGCCACCACAGGGTCCATTGAAGTTGTGAGAAGCTCTCTGGTTTTGCCTCAAGCAGTAGAACCGGACTCAGAGGAAGACATGCCACTACAAGATTTGTTTCGGCGGCCACGTGATCAAAGTACCGCATCGATCGGAAGAACTCTTTTACGTATAAAGAAAAAGACATCTTCAACAATAGTTCGGCCACCCGTCCACCGTAGCGCACTCGGCCGAAATGGTGGTGTGGAGCGTGCAATACTAACCCCACAACTTCCCTCCGCGAGGGTTGGGTCCTCTACTATGAGCAGCCATTTAGAGACACGGAGGGGCGAGAACAATGGTACTCTCCCTTTCTTCACGGGACTTTGGCGAGGTGGAATCTCGGAGAGAGTCATTGGGGCCAAAGGCAACCGCTCCAAAAACATGGATGGAGTAACAGACAAAAGGAAGAATATCCGAGTAAAACGACTTGTGAACGCCGCATCAACTACTGGAGCCGAGCTACAATTACGAAACTTGGCCTCGGTGATTGAGAAGTACGTGGCACCAGTCTTGAAAAATTCAGCGGAGAACTTCTCATCATCGGGCGATGATGCAGACGATGAGGATTGCGATGAGGTACTTGGCGACAATACGGTGGTGCTTCGCGGGCTTTCTCTTCCCCAAAATGTTCGCCGATCAAAACGGAAGCGAAAACACAATGAAGAATCCTCAAGCTCAGATGATTAAAAGATGACGGACATGAGGGTACTACAAGTTAAAAGTGACTTTAGTGGTGTGGTGATAGCATGGTACAATAGCACCGCGGTTTTAAAATATGTACTTGGTGTTGAGACTGCCCATTCATGAAAGCACCACATTGAAATAAATAATTTTAATATTAGAGCACCCTAGTACAATTGAATTCTTTCAAATTCTATAAACCTCAGTCCTTTTGAGGGGCAGACGCAACGTTCGATCGCGCGCGCCCGGCCCCTAACCGCACGCGCCCAATAGGCAGGTGCGCGCGCGACCCACAATGGAACGCGCCAGGCCCGTGACACTACGCACCTGGCCCCTAACGGTACGCGCCCGACCTTGACGGTACGCGCCCGGCCCTGAGTGCAACGCGCCCGGCCCTGACGCGTACGCGCCAGGCCCTGAAATGCACGCGCGAGGCCCTTAGGGGTACGCGCCCGGCCATGTATGCACGCGCCCGGCTCTAAATCGTACGTGCATGGCCCTAATTGGAACGCGCCCGGCCCTACATGAACGCGACCGGTCTAGATTGGTACGCGCCCGGCCCCAAAGGCTGCGCGCGCGGTCCGAAAGCACGCGCCCGCCCCTTGATGTGACGTGGAAAGTCGTCTGACGTGGAAAGTCCTCTGACGTGTCGTGCACACGTGTTTTACCCGGGGGTAAGTTGAAAATTTGATTTAGGGTTTGTAATTATTTTTTACACGCATTTGTCCGCCAAAAAGTGTTGTCCGTCCTGTCCGTCCGTTCTACTGTCCGTCCGTCCGCTGTCTTTGGGCCCCTGTTCGTCTATGTAGACAACCCTGATTCAGAGGACAATGCCCCTCCTTCATGAATAGCTCCTCCTCATGACAATAATTCTTTTGACATTCAACATACCAGTAGCAGTCCTTGCGATGATCGAATGGAAACAACGACAATTGATACGGAGAGTAGATGCAAGAGTTGGAGTCTGGACGACGTTGAATATGCCGTGTGCATCCATAATGGAAGAGATGATATTGCACCTTTCTCAAGGAGCTCATGCTTGATATATCGGTAGGCAAATCGGGTTGCGATATCTCCGCAATCCTTGACGTCCTCCCATTTCGACAGTCAAGTGAATGGGGACTCTACCAGATAGTGGCTGTTGAATGCATGGTCCCACAAGCGGAGCTTCCACATCGCCAAGTACTCCATCCAAGATAGTGGCTGCTCCCTTGGATGGGCGTTCATTTCTAGGTTGCCTAGGAGATCATCCATCTTTGGCCCGAGATCCTCCTGAAGCTGTGATAGATGAACAAGAATGCGTGATGAATACATGATAATACATGAAGAAAAACAGGAGCAGTAACTAGACGTACCCACGCATAGAAGACCGCTCGTGCCAGGAACTTTTTCAGGTCCGCTTCAGAGCATGGATACTCAGGAAAGTGATTCTATTTTCGCTGAAAGTCCGACTCGTTCCACATCCTCAGCCACATGACCTTGTACTTGGAGAGAACAACTGTTGTGGCAACAAGCTGAAGCTTCTCAAGGCCCATCTCTACTCGGTCCAAGTTATGCCGGTCGTAGTTCTTTCGAACCTGTTTTGTTATACAATAGGACACAAAATTAGCTATGCATTGTGCTCGATTATGTCCCACCATAAAAGAAAAAGGTAAAAAAGTCCAAAGTCATATAAAGAGGAGTTAGTTTTCCGACGTCACAAGCAGCTGACACTCGCACCCGGACAACACAAATAAGATGTTCTCACGGCACTATGGTGGTACCCGACGTGGTCTGGATACCACCCAGCATATCCTCTCGTTACGAGAGGGTATGCTAGGTGGTATCCAGACCACACTGGATACCCTCTTGGAATCGGAAGGGGACTCCTCCGGGTGGTCCTCTCACAATCCTGAGTGGATACCCACCGCCCGGCGCGCCTGAGTACCACCGATACTACCCTTTCGTAACGAGAGGGTACTTTCGGTTGTATCCGGGCGACACCGGGTACCCTCTCAGAAGCGAGGTGGGTCCACCCGGACGAGTCCCCCTCCGATCCCGGGAGGATACCCGGGCGACATCGGGTACCCTCTGGGGATCAGGAAGAGACTCGTACGGGTGGACCTCTCTCGAATCCGAGAGGGTACCCGGGTGACGCTAGGGACCCACTTAAATTTGAGCAAGGGCGACGTGAAATAGTCACCCCCGATTCCGGGAGGGTACCCGGCATCACCCGGATCCCACAGAAAGTACCCTCTCGTTACAAAAGGGTACTCCCAGTAGTATCCGGGCGACGCTAGGTACCCTCTCGGAACTAGGTGATGCTAAACGAAG
The DNA here is from genome assembly GCA_963971425.1 of Bryoerythrophyllum caledonicum. NCBI lineage: Eukaryota > Viridiplantae > Streptophyta > Bryopsida > Pottiales > Pottiaceae > Bryoerythrophyllum > Bryoerythrophyllum caledonicum. The sequence continues at coordinate 13,859,818 of OZ020525.1, read as the reverse complement.
GCATCCACCCGATCCTAGGAGGGTACCCGGGGTCGCCTGGGTACCACCGGAAGTACCCTCTTGTTAGGAGAGGGTACTCTCGGTAATACCTGGGCAACGCCGGGTACCCTCTCGGGATCGGAGGGGAACTCGTCTGGGTGGTCCCCCCTCGATTCTGAGAGGGTACCCAGGGTCGCCCGGGTACCCTCTCGGAATCGGGGGGACTCATCCGGGTAGTCCCCCCTCAATTCCGAGAGGGTACCCGGGGTCGTCTGGGTACCACCGGGAGTACCCTCTCATTACGAGAGGGTACTCCTGGTGGTAACCGGGCGACACCTAACATGATGGATCGGTAACTTCAATGAGAATTATCCCATATTATAACGCACCTGTTCGGTTGTCACGGGCGGTGTAGAGGTCGTTACTGGTGTGGCTGTACGAGAATCCAACTCCCGCAGGCGATTCCACAAACAACACATTGGCAACTACACAACGAAGAACTTTCAGATCATCTAGATAGTGAAATGCGTGTACAATTCACTATCGATTGGCAGTAGTGGTCCCAACTTTGGCAGGCAAGAAAGGAATTCTCACCTTTGTTCCCAGCATGAGGATTTATCCTGAGAGTTTGACCACCCGGGTTGGTGAAAAACGGGCCCAGCTCCTCCGCGAACCCATATCCCATGGAGGAGCAGCCAGGTCCTGCGACACGAAGGTGTAACTGGTCAATTGATGATGGTTTCTAGAGTTTCAAGGTCTGGAGATAGAGGAAGGATCAGTCGATGGTTGATTGGTGGGGATGCGACTGACCTCCGACGTTGAACCAGAAGACGAGGGGCTTGTTCTCGGGATCCTCTTCCGCCTCCACGAAGTAGTAGTGAGCTCGGCCGGCCCTCGCGTTCACCGTCACGTACCCGGCGTACATCTCGAAGCTCACCGGCGGCTGCCCGGGAAGCGACATGATGCGGTCCACCTTCCCGTCGTAATCGTCGATACTCAACGTCTTCCTCGGCATCGATGCACTCGAAGCCGAAATCAGACACAAAATCAGAGCTAAGACCAGTGAACCAACACGGCTCCTCATCATCATTTTCTCCATCTTGCAATCTGAGAAAAACCAAGGTACTAGCACACGTGATTCATCAACAGCCACCTAGAAAGTAACCGTGTCTGTATCGAGAGTCGAATCTGCCAGGCGCATGATCTCATCTCCATCTAGCAGACGTGATAATACAATCAAAGTTGCTGCAGGGAGATCATCTAGACTAGAGCAAGCTGCTGCCTCAGAAAACCAGCTTGAGCAAAGGATCATGAATTCTAGACAATCATCCTCTCCAAGTGTAGCATGAGAGCACTATTGAAATGAATCTAGAAATGAAAATTACAAGAAACCGGACGAGATTCAATGCACACGAGTCACTGAATTTGTGAACCTGGATCATTGAGTAGCTGCTGCTACTTCCAAGGAGATCTAGGAACATGAATGGTAGCTTGATTAGCTGGTGGAGATCACGAGTGAGAGCGTGATGAGCGCAGGCTGGAGTGGGTGGAACAAACCATGAATAAGGTACTAATGGACTGGCGATTGCAAAGTCACTGGTTGATTACAGCAAGTTGAGTCGAAATTATCATAAAGTTGGTGGTTCCTGGCGTTGTGTTGTGAGTGATTCCAGGCAGTTGACTCATGTGAAGCGTGAGTCCTTCACTACAGCACTGACTCTATCACCAATCCAATTTAACACTAGATTTTAAGCATGTCCTCTCCTTTGGAAATTCTTCTCTCATTGGGAACATGTGATGGCCAGGTCCTTGAGCCCCGAGCCTGTGATAATTTAGAGCCACCACTCATTGCTTTGTTTTGGCTTGCATGACAACCCAAAACCCACCCGCGACCTCCTTTCTATACCCTTCCTAGATTTCAAGGAGGAAATGTAGTCGGTGATCACATCACTTGGTCAATGTGTATGTCATGTAAGGGCACATTACATTTCCTCTCTGGAATCTAGGAGGGGTATAGAAAGGAGCAATATTGGGTTGCCGGTTGGTTTTGGGTTGTCCTAACTTAATTAGTGTCTGGGGCAAAAAAAGGAGGTGGTGCATTCACCCTTTAGTGAAGAGGACTTTTCCTACAGTCTAAAGATTTTCATTGATTTTTGTCTTTGAGTTGCTTCTCGTGGAAATCTAAATAGGACTTGACCCATGATTTAACCACTAAAGTTCCTTGGCTATTATTCTCACGGAAGCTGCTCATTTGTAGTTGCAAATTGTGAAAAAGAAGTCATTATTTCCATCTCCAATCGTAAGATCTGAATCTATTCTTACAAAACCACATGTTCAACAATCTTCATAATCTTTGACCTCACCAATTGAAAGATTTTTGTGTTTCATGAGAGCAAGAAAAAAAATTTCTTTTTTCTTACATTTCAAGGATCAACAAACTTTGACTTCACTTGGTGTTAAATTTTTGCAGTAATAAGAGGTTCTATAATCACCAAACCACATTTTGATTTTTGGTAAATTGAAAATCCAAACAACCAAACCAAAGGTTAATGCACCTTCTTGAAGCAAAAATTAAAAAACAAATGATAAAAAATAAAGATTTCTAATTTTTTGAGGAAATGAAATATATCTTTTGCAACATGCTAAAAAAAAGTGAGAAAACTTTGACTTATTTTGGAATGAATCATTTTATACAATAAAATATTTTTCCTTTGACAATCTCAGATATAATTAATGTTAATCACTTGTAGTAAATATCTCACATTGAATAAAGGATCATAGGAAAAGTCTTTGAATGTTGTGCCCACCTAGGACTACCACACCGACATCGTATCCTCCTACATCTCGTACACCACTGTCATGCCCTCCTGATCGTTCAATGGGCTCGTCTCTACTTAGTGTTCTTTTGTGCTTGAGACAACTGCGTCAACGTCCAGGTTGTAAGAATCCCTTGAAACTTCTAGACTACGATAAAATGTGCCATGTGAACATGGACTATCTTCCCCACCAATTTAATGGCAATGTCATTTTTGAGCTTTCTCCTGCGCAACCGTCGGCGTTATCTACTCAAGCAAAGTTCATGCATGGCATGGACAAAAGATACGATGGACACGTGTGGACGAAGACTATCACAACGAATATCATCAATGACGACGGACTACATTTACGGACTTCCAAGTGTGTCGCGCACCTACGATGCGACATTCCTGATTGTGAATTCCTTCGAAGAGACCATCGAACGGCACCGTTTAATGTTACAGAATTCGAAGGAGTTACGCCGCATCCATTCACTCCAGGTCAGGTACCTCCCCTGGGCTCGACATTGGTCTGCAAAATATGTCGCATGCCTCCCTCATGTCTTGCATCATGCCCTGCTATAGTTTATTATGTTTCGAGCAAGCACAATATCACACGTGCTTGTATTCATCTAGGGTCACACAACCATCCCGTAAAAGTAGGGGATTATCGGGATGTCAAGGAGCGTATCAACTCCTTAATTAGTGATCAAATTCAAAGAACCCTCTTGCCACTAAAAGTTCAATAGTTTTAGAGGCGAGTGGGAGAATTCTTGTTGCGCGAAGAGGACGATCCAGAGAGACTGCTTAGTTATGAGGAGTTAGTTCCAATGTTAGATAAGTGCAAGGACATGGAAACTCCAAGTATTCGTAACAAAGTGGTCTCATTTTGATACCTTAATAAGTATGGTGTATTAGACAGCATCACGAGGTTACGGGGACTTAACAATTGGGCATTTGTTGAGAAGAACATGTTTCCAGGACAAGGTGATGATTCAGAGAAGGTATTTGTCTTCAAGATGTCCGAAGTTGGACCCGGTTCTGGCATGGATTTGGTGAAGCGTATGCAAAAAGGCGGTGACCTGGAACACGCATGGTTGATGTTTGATCATATTAAACGTGTGAAGTAGTGGACAACTATGGCATGCCATGTGTATGACGCCACCTACTGTCGTGTCATGAGCATTGCATGTTGTGATATGCAGTCGGAAGATGCAGCAGCGCAGATGTTATTGTGGAAAAATCTCAACACTACAATGGCTCGACATGGACTTCCGTCACCTCAATTCGAAGGTTTCATGGCACACAATGCCCAAGCTAATTGAAATGTTGTTCGGATTATTTATGGTAGCGGCAACAAGGAGGAAGTGATGGTCGATAAAGAACGCACGTGCCAATTCCACTCGGCACAATCGATGGTGAAGTATTCTGACAAGTTCATCACGGAAGGACCTTTACGAGAGCAACACAAGGTATTGTGCCACCAATACAGGAAGGCAAACACAATAGAAGAGGCTGAGAGATTATACCAATCTATTCGTGCATGGTGGGCTTCGTCGGGAGCAGTCTCGGAAAGCGGGTTTCAACACCTAGATCTATGGTTGGCATTCTGGCACTTCCGTTATTGACAGTGGGATGGATTCATGACTCATGTACTTATTCATCGTTTATGTACTGGTCCAATCATTTATAATCCTCCCAATAAACATGCTTGTTTGTATATAGAGCATGTCTGAAGATGAACTCGCGGAAATGCCCTCTTGTAATCTTGCTGAATCCATCCACAACAAGTGGAAGCAAGCTTCGGGCAATAACGGTGGACATTTGTATGTCGCAATTGTAGACGATTATATTCGGGCCTTTCTTCAGGTAGTTAATTATTATCAATTTTTGAAAGGTTGTGCTGGAGGGACAGGTCTGAGCAAAGAAGAGTTGAAGCTTCGTGCTGCCGAACGAAGAGCCCAAAAGACGGGCGATCCACGCATTCTAGGGGATTCTATGATGGATATGCCGGGGGTAGATGAATTCTGCACGCGTGATTCTTATATGCAAGGCCAGGAGGTCTTTGACACACACAAGCGCAAAGCGAATTTACCTCTTGGAGCCGATGACAAATCACATCGTCCCGATAGGGTAAACTATTCCCATCCTCGGTACTCCTCTAGACGACTTCGGTCATCATAAAATCCTTTGCCCATTATTGACAAAGATAATGGTGTTCTCCATGACAAGGTTACACCATCACAACCGCCGCAACCAATCTCGGCTACGTCTCTAGAATGCAGGGCTGGAATTCGCCATGTAACGGTAGTTCAAGAGACCCATGCCAATCTAACCTAGTGGCATATTGCTCGTGTGCCGGCGAACTCGGCTAAGAAGTGTTGGGCGCAACGTGGGAAAATTAGAAAGAAATGCACGGAGAGGATTGTGAGACGAGGAAAGCCAACTCCTGCTCCTACCTACACTCGTAAATTCGAATGTAGAGCAAAGAGCACCTATGAAGACACTGACTTCTACTTCTGCAACGATGACATCGACCGTTGTGTGAATGGTCTAAGACGTCCATGGGTCTGCGGGGAAAAGCCTCCTATCCCAGAAGTTTGGCCTGTTATGATTGGCACGAATCTAACTCGCGCTGAGATTGTGGACTTACAACTAGCCGGATTTCAACTCTCTCAGAAGGAACAAATATCCCCAAGGCGCCTCTTCTCAAGAGGTAGTCTACCATTGGACCTCAACTCCATTTCCGTCCCCGACCATCCTGACAAGTATCCTACGAAAAGGAGTAGGAAGAATTTGAAGCCCTCTTCCGCCAAGCCCAATACGAATCAAAGACGGTCAATAGAATCAACCGAACTCCTCACTGCATCAATTACTTTGGTGCACATGGTTCCTCAGCCTGGCTTTGGGTGCATCATCACACTAAACTCATATAGCCCCCCTCATGAGACATCATATACAATCACGGTGAGCGCGTTTCTCCATTGTACATGTCCAGCCTTTACGAAAACCATGCACAAATTTCGTGGACGGAGTCCGTTCACATATTGCAAGCATCTGTACTTCATTTTCTTGAAGATTTGTAAACTTCAACCCGATGTCCACTTCTTCATTCATGCACCCTCTATCAACTTCAACGAGGTGAAACTAGTCCTTGAAAGTGGCATTCTGGCACATTCTGGAGTTTAAAATAGAATACCTACTTCTACTATTTTTGTACTGCGTACCCTCTCGTTTCCGAGAGGGTACATGATTGTCATTTTCAGATAAACTATATTGAAATTATTTTGAATGCGGAAGATCTATAATCGTTGCCTTCATATTGTCTTTCGACATTGCATGATACCTATTGTTAGTAATATACCCTTGCGGTGTCCGAGAGGGTAGTTGCTCATTTTTATCCTTTGCATCGTACAAAATACTAGTTTTCTAGGAATTGGTGTGATGTACTCTCTCGGTTCCGAGAGGGTACATCACCGACGCGGTTATCTAAAACCAAAACCACTATTTTGAGAGACTGAGAAAATCATTTTGAGTTTTCAAATTTAAAAAAAGTAGTCACATATGCCTACAAAAATTAGCATTTAAGACATAAAGAGGAAGAAGTACTGGAAACTTTATAAATCCAGGAAAAATGGTTCCACGGTCTTAGGTCTCAAAAATACATTTGGCCAAAAATGAAACCCCCCCCTAAAAATAACTTTGCCTTATTCGCCAAATATTCCACTATTATTAGATTAGTCAGAGAATATTTGAATATTTTCTACTCTCTACAACACAATTTTCTACTCACCGCTCTCCGCTCACCGCTCACCGCTCACATACAAGACACTTCCTCCCTCCAACGTTGTGATCTTGTTCCGGTCTATGCTACGCAGACAATTCCCCTCGACCGAAGCTATTATTTGTGACACTGCTAGATCTAGATCGCTATCTCTCAGAGCTGCGGAGATCTGAACAGACGTTCACCCTCCTACACTCGGCTTTGATCTAGACTGCTACCTCTCAGATCCGTGTAGATCTGCGGAGAAGATAACCCTACTTCCCTTGGTTTGAATCCTAGTTTGGCTCGATCCTTCTGAAGTATGTTCTCGATCATAGAATGATGCTAGGAGAACCCTAAACAACGTCGAGATGAGCTTGTTTGTAACTATGGAGACAATGTGCTTTCTGTTTGGCTCTAATTACGCTTGATGCGTCTCCGCAGCCCAGATCGAGCTTTCATTGTCCCATGAATCTGTGAGTAACGAATTTCAAGGTGTGCTGTTGTGTTCAGCTGGTGGCTATCAATAGGTACCCTCAAAAGCGCCAACCAAAAGTAAGGTGTCCTAATATTGGATAACGTGATAAAACATCGTGCACCATCATCCATGGTTTCTAGAGGCCAAGATATAATCAGTTCTACGAAAGCCATGAAAGGGTGTATTTACTATAGATAGCACGTGGGTGGGAGCCTCAAGTCAAGATGCATGCAACAAATTAAGGTGGCACACCCACTACAGTGCAATGTTTGCCCCAACGTCAAACTATTAAATTATCCTCCCATTTAAGACCTTTTCAATCTCTAGCCTTTTCTTTCCTCGATTGTGGACTCTCAAGTCCACCTCCGCACGCACATTATAAGCACATACATACCTTGGAATACATTGTCACATACACCAAATACATTTTAGATAAATTTAATACCTACAAATACAATGCCACATACTATGCATGGTCAAAAATTTGAGTGAAATTTGGCTCTAAGGGACTCTCCAATGTTTTGTGAATGTTGATCTTCCTGATCACATATTAAAAAACTCATATTGCAAAAGATGTCAAATAATGCTTAAGCTTTGAATTGAAATGTTTGGATTTAAAGTACATAACCTCCTAATTTGACATCACATATAATATAATATGTGACATTGTATGATTAATGATATTCCATTATATCTCATAGGTATTATGAGAACAAATAGTAGCACTACATCAAACAACTAGTACCTTATGAAAACTATGAGTGACTTTACAAATAACTGAAATGGAATCAACTCATAACGACAAAAAGCAAGAGAAGAGACAATTGGAAACAAAACAAAAAATTGATAGAATCAACTCATCAGAAGGATAATTTTACATTTGCTACCCATCCATACATCTACTAAAAGAATGTCTTCAATATGATAAACATTAATCCTTGATAGACAATTTGTGAAAAAATTATAAAACAAAAAACTATGAATTTTGTCAGAAAAATTGAGATATATGATGATTATTTCTCCTTAGACTTCTAAAGCTCCTTGTGAGCCCCTTTCAACCATCTCAACCGTGGCCTCAAGCTCACTCTCGGAGGGAAGAAGGTTGAGAAAAGGTAAAGGAACAAGAGAGGAGGCAATGCAAAGGACAAGGAGGAGGGCAAGATTGTTGAAGTTGACGTTAGCGACGCCAAGGAGCTGCGTGAGACCGGCGCCAAACACACCGCCTGCCACGCCGCCTCCATTGTTGATGGACATTAGGGTGGCAATCAAGGTGGCTTCCATACAGAGTGGGCAAAGTCTAGTTGCTAACACCAATATGGGCATGAAAGATACCTGAGAAAAAAATTATCCAAACAAGTTTCAAATGAGTTAATAAATTGTATCTAGTAGCAATAATCAAAGGAACTATCTTGAAGTCTTAGTAGAAGACAAAAGAGGTTAGAAATTAATATAATTGGATTTTGAGGTTAAATGCAAAAACTAGGCTAAAACAAAGACTACACTAAACATTGCATTTAGTGTAGTCATGCAAACAGCATAATTACCCTACTACACTATTTGCGAACAAGTTCACGATTAGTGTTAGCCGCCAACATCATTAATGATGCTCCAATCAATCGCCTACTAGCCGTCATGTCTTTATTCTCTATGTTGATTTTTCCTATTTCCCACCTCTCCCTACCCCAAATTAATCGCCTACCAGCCGTTATACCTTTATTATCTTCATAATCTTTGAATGCCCATAACTTACTCAAATTTTCTTCAATTAAACATATAAGATTTTTTTTGACATCTACAGAAAATTTAGTTGTCAACAAACATCTCACAAGTGTAATTCTGATTCTTTTTAAGTGACTTATGTTCCTCTGAACAATGTTGTTTTTCATTCACTCTGGCAAGTTTTTCATACACTAATTGTGCACAAGTAAAAAAAATAAAATCCCATTTTTACTGCCATTCACATATAGTGTAATGTTTCACATTTAGTGTATTGTTATGTCATTACACTAATTGTGATTCTTACATTTAGTGTAAGGGTTTGTATTTAGTGTAGACTACACTAAATGCGATGTTTAGTGTAGTTATATGTCAAGGAGGATTCATTTCATGGTACCCCAACAGAACATCAAATTCTCTCACAACTAGTCTTCATTACTCATGAGTTTCCTTGATGTTCTTCTCCAAACAAAGAAGAAAATTACGCCATTGAATTTAAACAGACTTAGGCCACATGAAGGTAGAGACAGGAAGAGATCCAAGGCATCATACCTACCATAGTATTGTCAAACCAAGGGAGTCCCCCATGGCAAACCACTCATCACCTATTCCCAAATTACGGTCGACGCAAGCAACAAGCAACAATTGCATCAACAAAAACAATTTTTTTTAATAATGTCAAGAATGTACAAATTCAATAATTGCTCTGATCCCTAAGTGTTCGGCTAGGGAAAATTGACCTCCTCATTGGAGGATCAGTGGATGGACGGAGGTGGACGAGGACCATTTCCCTCCTTGTTCCCCCTGTAACCTAGTTTTAGAGTGTAGAGAACCCTTGGGAGGGTTTTAGGGTTCAGGATTTTAGGAGTTAGGATCCACCCTGTAGAGTTTAGAATGTATAGGTGGTGTTTAGGGTTTAGAGTTTGAATGAAGCTAGGGGAACGGGTAGGAGAACGGGGCTGTGGGAACGGGCAAAGGAACACGGAGGGGATGACCTTGTCCACCTCCGTCCATCCACTGATCGTCCAATGAGGGGGTCAATTCGCTCTAGCCCTAAGTGCCCATGAGAAGAAAAAGTGTCCACTAAGATTCAAATAAACTACTCAAAACATCTTTAGAAAGATAGCTCAATTATACATTAATCAAAAGAAGAAACTGTAGGCATAAAAAGTTTCTATTTACTTGACGACACGGCCTCGGTGGAACTCACAGCAATTCCTAAAAGGGTGGTCCACAAGAAGATTTTCTGAAGAGGGACGTCTTTCAAGTAGCTATTGTAGATCCCAACACGAGACGCCGATGCTGTCACGAGACGCACACAACCAAGAAACTCAGGTCCAATCCCCAAATGATTCGTCCTGTGTACACACACAAACAACCAACATGTCAATACATATAAGGTATCAACATAATATTACCATTAGAGACCTCTGAGAGTCTCCTATAAACGCATTTGTGTCTAGTTCCTATGTCGGGATGTAATTACCTTGAGATGGAACATGTCGATCACAGCATACAAAATAAAGCATATAATTTTCCAATAAAGACATGTTAAAGTCTCCTATAATTGCATTCATGCCAACTCCTGAGTCCCTAGTGTGATTACCTTATATTTAATTCTAAAATGGAACATCATCAGGTGGATGATGTGTATCTAAGACTAGGTTAATCTACTAGCAAAATATTGGAGACTAATTCAATATTTCATGAAAAAATCATGATAAGTCAATGGATAGGAGACAGTTGGATTATGTGGCAATCAGCTCAAGATAAATGAAGAGGAGAGTGAGAGGCATTACATAAATCTGATGTGGGTGTTGCCTGCCACAGGAAAATAAAAAGTGTTGGCCAAAAACTGTTTGGCTCCTTCACAGTCTGCCACGAGAAACTCAGCTGAGACTTGAAAGAGGTGATGAACTCAGTTGCTTTGGATTCGCGTTTGGCGTCGCTACGTTGCATTGGCTCCTCACGCTCAAGACCTGCCACAACTGAAGTGATTAAGGGCAGTACATCGGTGACCCCAAACACAAATATGAAGAAAAAAATAGTGAGATCACAAGGATGGAAGTTGTTGGAAGCGTTTCTATTTGCTAGAATTTGAACAGTTTCACCTCATCTTTTAATTGTGGAAATTTACCTTGTGCCGTATGTTTCCATTAGGTATCCGCTAAAGTAATCACTCACTATGCCTCCTGTGGCTGAAGAGCCCAACACAAGCTCTGGAAGGAGCCTGCTGCGCCTTGAGACTCGCCTCTGGCTTTCTCTACCACCAAGGAACCTACGACCTGGGAAGATGATTACAAAACTCTTCGGGTCAAAATGGTTGTGTTAGAACACCCAACCCTTGCATGCATAGGAATATTGTGTCCATTTATTAATCAAGTCACCTGAAGTTAGGATAAGATACCGCCTTCAAAGGTGGGAAAGGCAACTGATATTCATGTTAACTCTTGCTTTGTTCTCATTGACGGGTAAAACTACTTTCATTTGAGTATTGGACCGCCAAGCCATTCTATTGATCTCTTAATTACTTAGATTAAAAATTAGTAGTATATAAGAAATAATATCTTATTGAGCAACTTCACAAATGACTCTTATACGTCTTCTTTAATAATTCAAGCTCCGGAAAAATACAAACTCCACTTTTAAGTTGTACCACGTTAGATATATTTTCATGAGTCTGACTTGTTTCTCCAGTACACGAATCTGCTTACACAGATTCGTCTACCTCATCTAAATAAATGACACCGCATTCAAAGGAATTTTGTATCCAACAACTTCAACATGACGAAACAGCTTCACTCACCAAAACAAAAAAAACACCTTTTCCAATAGTTGTTATTTCAAACGCACATGTTTCAAAGTCTAGAATTAATCAACTCACAGATGAGGCATTTAAGGCACACTACACTAAAATTTATGTTTAGTGTAGTATACACTAAATGCGAACCCATACACCAATTGCAAACGAGGCATTTAGTGTAGTGACAAAACCCTACACTAAATGCCAACTACTACACTATTTGTCAATTTTAGTAAAGATTTCAACATAATTTTTATCACTTGTACACATTTAGTGTATCAATAGTAGAATTATAAAAAAAGGTCCAGCAGTCGAGGGTTGTCAGAGTATCTTATCAACAGCTTTCAATTGGCCACAACTCATTCATTATGAACCCGAATTGGACATATGAGGTGTTTTTTGGCATCTACAGAAAATGTAGATGCTAAAAAACACCTCATTTGCCCAATTTGGACAAGTTTTGAATGAGTTATGACCATTTGAATGTTGCAAATGAAGAGAAGCATGGGCTGGATTGATTGGGGTTTGAGTGAAGGTTACATTAATGACATTGGTAGCTAACACCAATTGTCAACTTCTTTACAAATAGTGTACTAGGGTAAGTACACTATTCGTACCACTACACTAAACATAAATTTTAGTGTACCAAGGAAAGTAGCAACGTACCACCTTAGAGAAGGCCACTGACAGAGAGCTGAGAAGAATGGTTGCCATGGCGCCGTATTCGCTGTCAATGAATAAAGAGAGTGAGCTCCACACACAAGGGGGCAAGATTCCCACAGAGTACTAAGTAAGAGCTCTGCCGGCACCCAAACAACGACACTCCATCACTGCCACAAACAACAAACACATGTGCAAGCATACAAGATATCAAGGGCCCTGATGAATCTAGACGATAGGAAATGTTATAATTTTTAAATAGATTATTTTTATACACATAATTTGTGTACTCAAAAGAGTTAAATTTTCACTACAAGCAAGAAGAAAATATGATTGGTCTCAAATAAAAGTCTACTTGTAAATGAAGGTTGATTTGAAAGCATAACCAGAAAAAAACTAGAATAAAAACAAGGCGTTTATGGCTCACTAACGTATACTAGTGTGAAAGTGAATATATAAGCAAGTGGATATATTAGTTGGCTGATGAAATGGTAATACCTGATAAACCCATACAGGGGTTTTATGAGCCAAGGAAGGGCAGAGAATCCAGTCAAGAACGTCGTCTATCATAAGAAAATGACATTAGAAGTAGTAATCAATGAAATCTCATTAGTTAGAGGTGAAAATAGCGACTAGAGATTTGCGAAAGAGGTACAAAGGCTGCTAAAAATGGTTCTAAAATAAGCTAAAATAAGGACCAAGGAGCACTTATCTCCTGATAACATGATACAAATAATAAAGTACTCCCATAACTAGTCTACACAACTCATGCTTCCATTCCTAAGTTTGTACTTAACCCCTAAAGGACCAATGTCCCCTCGGGGGACATTTTGAGTTTGGGTAAGGTACCACGTTCTCAATTCTAGGCATTATTTTCTGAGATTTTTTATTGAATGGACAACTTTTGATTAGCTCTGCGTAGACACAAATTTCGTAGAATTCCGACATACGGTTCAAAAGTTACAATTTATTTTCACTTACATATACAAATAGTGCAGCAGTTTAGTGTGACATATCACAAATATTGTCACCAAACTTTAATAACTTCTAAATTCAATAGAAATTCGAGTTTTTGTCCATTTAAAAGAAAGAAAATGTCCTCTTGGAAAGGAAATTGAGATCTTTGCATCTGCCGTACGGATTTGTGAATTTCAAATATTTGAGAAGAATATGATATATGCAAAATATAAAGTGTATTGTTGATTCTCGGCACATAGTTGCATTGCAGGATTTTTTAGGACATCTTCTACACCTCTTCTACTTCTAAAATTTGGTGCACATGTGCCTAACATGATCCTTTTCAAGTTAACACAATAAATTCACGGCTTGTAGTGCAAAAAGTTGCCATAGAAGGTGGTCGAAGTTTGTTGAAAGTGTATAGTATGACCTGAAAAAGTGATTATGTTGCACTTCAAAGGCTAATATCTTTCAATCCGTGCGGTCAAACTTACCAAAATGTTTACCACACACTTTCATAGAAGTCTAGTACAAGATCCTACGGTTAAATTTTTTTTTGAATGATTTTGTATCATTTTGTGTTGAATGTGCTGAAAATGGCAGTTTTGGAGTGTTTTTGAGGAAAAACTGCCTTGGTCCTTTAGGGGTTAAAGTGGTAGTTTCGCGGTGGTTTTGGTGAAGTACAAGGCCCGGTGCTTTAGGGGTTGAAACATTATCTGTAACCACAACCTCTATTTTTAGAGGGAGCTCACTCTTTGTATAGGGAGTTGATTGGTTGTTGAAGGAGCTGGTTGTTGTAATAGAGCTGACTATATTGTAGTATGCTACATGTAAGAAAGTCTATACTGTTGGTGTAGTTGGTTGTTTGTTGGCTCTAGGGGACGAAAATATAGGAATGAAAGGACATCAAGGGAATTTATTAGATGCAGGTTTCGGAGATTGCACACTTTGTTTTATTGGATATCCATGACATTAAGGTAGAGGCACCCAATTCTGATTGGCCACCCAATTCCAATCAGTAGAGTATGCATGGCATGGTGCATGAAATGGTGCATGAAATGACCCAAAACCAATAACTCAAAATTTGAAAACACTAGTCATTATCGGCATTGGGTCACAAAGCGTGCAATTTTGGGTTGCTCCACCTCAATTGAGCTCTCATTGATGGCATTACCTCAAAAGTCGAACAAGGCCGATCGGCATTGGGTACCCTCCATGAGTTAGTTATCCATGGCATGTCTTCTCTCTTTTTACTCACTCTCACTTATTGGCATTGGGCAAAGGAGGGCACCAAATCTCACCTACTCTACAGTTTGATTATGGGCTCCGGTGGTTTTCGAGCTTCTAAATTCAATATCAATTGCAAATCTTTGAGATTAAATTTGAAAAAATATTAGTTGAGTTTCATTCCTAATTCCACATCTTTCTACATAATGTTTTTGACATACAATGTCATTTGAGTCCCCAACTATCTTAAGTGATCGGAATTGCGTGCCTCTGCCTTAATGGTCCTTGATAGTGGCAATTTTCTTTTAGATTGTCTTTTAGTGTAGTACAATCTAACCTTGACAGTACCACACCCTCTATTTTACTAAAGATTGTGACGTAAACAAAGTGTGACATATTTGATAATATCACATATAGAGGATTTATGTATAATGTGATATATTAAAAAATTGAAGGAGAAACAAAAATAAAAATAACATAATAGAACTAAATAAAATAAAGATAGAAACCAAATTATGTCACACCTTGAATGGATCACTTCCTCTTAACACTGTTATTCGACTTCCTGATTGCAAAGTCAGACCTCCTCATTGCACAATGGGTCAAAACTATGTGGAGATATACATAAAGTCATAGAAGAAGACAAATATCTAAGACATAATAATTACTATATATGCAATCTCTTAAGGCATTCCCATATTGTACTCTTGAATCATCATTTCAAACCAAGGGTCCATTGTTTTCATAGTTGTGTATTGAAAATTAGTCCATTTTAGTATTGTCACTTGATCATGAATGGACAAGACAATTCAACAATAATGTCAATAATTACATTTCTTCGTAGTATCACAATAATTTAAATGTTTTATAAAAGAATCTGTGATTTTTGTGACATATACAAGACACATGACCTCATCTCCAAAAAATGACACAATTTCTTTTCACTTAGAAATAATGAAAATTAAAGAGTATTGTAGTAGTGAGGGCGACACAGTTAAGGAGGGAGACAAAAGAAAAAAAGTGTAGGCGAAGAAATCATGCCTCAGCCTGCATCCACTCGCAAAGTCAATGTGGGAAGCGTTGGAAATGGTATGTCATGCTTCTCATTTTTATTACTACTCTTTCCTTACCTCCTCTTTCTTCCATGACAAGATAATAGGAAATGATTTTGTGCATGATGAATATAAATGAACCCTTGTTCTACGATCTTGGGGTATTTTCCACTTTATGTGAAATCGTGCTTGTTCGTCCATTACTTACCCGGTCACTATAGTCAATCCGGGTTCGCGGTGTCAGGGCCCGGTTTTAGCCCTGACACCGCGAAGACCGGCCCTTCTCCCCAAGCGCCTTTTCGCCTCCTTCCCACGATAACTGCCACTCTCGCCCTCAATTATTTCGCGCTGCCCGTCTCTCTTTTTGGCACATCTCGCCGAAAAGCCCCTTCGCCCCCGCCTTCTCCGGATCACCGAAGTCACCTTCTCGCCCCCGCCACGTGTACTCCAGAATGACCCGCCCTTCTTGGCGGATGCCGGCGCGAAGTGTCATCCACATCGTTTCGTACTGCGCCGTCTTTCGCACGATCTATTGTGCCGTGTAGCACCTTGCCGGAAGGGGAGTGCTTGTCTCCGCGTGAATGGAGTTCCTCGATCTCAATCTCCCCATCCAAGACAGGCCGAATGGGAATTCTGGCGAGACGGCGGCACCAACCGTTGCCGATAACGGGGCAGCAGGGAGGAAATGGAGGCGTCAAGGGAGAAAGAAACCGGCTGGCGTGCGTGAGAAGGGGGTGGAGGACCTTGATGCCGCGTTCCGGGAAGGCCAGCATGCAGACTACCTGAAGAAACACGGTCACAAGGTTCTTCGGATGCGCGATTCATTACAGAACCCTCCTCCACGGATTTTGACGTGGAAATGTCTTAGGTGGAACATGGAGGCCGAGAATGATACGAGGTTCGTAGACGATCCGCAATCATCGAAGAGGAAGCAGTCCAAGCTTATCGCCTACATTCCCTGGGATAGGGTCTCGGATTTCGTGGAGGGTGAGCACTCTGGCCGAAAGGATGTAGAGACTACCTTCGTCCGCGACAAGAACGACCCCACAAACGTCGGCGAGAAGACGCACTATCGGTGGAACTGCCACATCGAGTACCAGCGGTAAGTGAATCACGACCTCTGATATCACATTCAATATACACGGTAGATCTGCTTATCGGCTGTGCCATTACATCTCTTCAGTACCGCACGTATCTCTAATGGTCAACGCCGATAAGCAGATGGCGTTGTCAATACGGTCCCGAAGACAACATGGACAAGATCCAAGCTATCACGCCCGAAATGACACCAACGCCATCGAAATACAATCACAAAGGGAAACAACTTACGTCCGGCGTTGGCCAAAAAGGCCCTCGTGCCACTGATGCGAAGGAGGGGGGCTCTATGAAAGTGGGCTGCCAATGTCGATTCTATGTAAAGAGGTACTATTTTCTACCATATATCGCCGAGATAGGGTACTTTTGCTCGGAACATGTCGACACACAGGGCCTCATCGTCCACGATAAGGACAATGTGCAGAGGGGAAAACTCCGCTTTCGGAAGTACATATCGGAGGAAGTAAGGCTTTGGGTTCTGAGGCAATTTGAAGAGCAAGTTCCGATGGCAGCTATAATACAGAAGCACCAGAAGCTGGTACTGAAGGCACGGGATGAGGGCACTCTTACGCCTTCTCGGGATTGTTTCCTTAGCATGGAGGACATCCGCAACATATGCGGAGTCCGTGCGCAAGAACTATACAAGAAACACGACAACGACGCTGAGAGTGTGAGAATGTGGGTCCGAGAAAACCGAGGTACGGTTTTTTACTACCAAGACCCGGGCAGCAAGGTCGACGGAGTGCTGAATGCCGATATCGTACCCTTCGTAATTGGGATTCAAACCCCATTTCAGACGCACATGATGCTGAAATACAGTCATGATAACATTATTGCTATAGACGGGACATTTGCAACGAACAACAAAAAGGTACACATACCTTTACCGTGCTCCATGTAGGGTCCGTATAAAAATTAGGAGCACTCACTCCCATACCGCTTAATTCCTTGCTTGCGTGTCCAGTATCCGCTCTTCACGATGATGGTATTCGACGAGTGGAGAAACGGTGTTCCAGTGGCTTTCGTGATCACTACGAAATCCAAACAAGCAGATCTCGTCCCTTGGATGCGCGCTCTGAAGCAGAAGTTGGTGCAGATAAGGCCGGACTGGAGACCCACTGCCTTTGTACTTGACGACGCCGATAATGAGATCAACTCTCTTCGGTAAGCAATTTAGCATTCTTACGTTATCGGGTGACGGGCTTCAGCGAGTTGTACTTATCGGCGTGTCGGGTTATCGCAGGGAGGTTTGGCCGCACTCGCATCTATTTCTATGTCTCTGGCATGTTCGTCGAGCGTGGCAGAAGAATGCATGTGCTAAGTTGAAAGACATGGAGACGAGGGCCGGAGCTTTGCGAATTGTGGGCTCACTTATGTACGTATCAGAGACACCTAGTGACTTCCAAGACCCTTCGGCGAGAGCTCCCGGCGATAAGGTGTGGAATTTGGTAGAGTGGGTGTGGCACGTTTACGGCGAAGCTAAGGCTCTCTTGCCAGACGCTGATGCATACTGGAAGTACTTCGACAAGGAATGGCTCCCGAAAATCAAAATGTGGGTTGTGGGAGACCAGAAAATCCCCCATGCTGGCCAGGACACCACTGCAGCGATCGAATCATACCATTCTAACATGAAAGCAGTGCTCCAGCAATCCAAAAGGAAGCTTATCGGCCGAAGGATGGACTGGCTTATTTATGAGCTCACTGGAAATGTCATCGAGAAGTATGATTACAGTCACTGGTGTAAGCTAAACGGTTTTATAAAGAACAAGAGGCAGCGGCAGATCATGGTCAATGCAATCAACCAAGCAAACACAATTCCCGATAATGTGGTCACCTTGCCCGAGTGGTCGGGAGGTCCTGCATACGTTAAATCCTCGAATAGGAGACACATTACGTATGCGGTATACAATCCATGCACCGAATGGGCCGTCTGCCAATGTGTTCATTCCCAGAAAGGTAATATCTGTAAGCACCAGGTTAAGGTCCTGAAAATGACAAGACCTGACCTGGCGGAGGGCAAAATTGCTAGATATCTGGGCTCCCTTCGCGGCACAATCCAAGGAGGAATGACGAATCTTCTCCGCCAAGACAATGGTCGACACCCGAATACCGAGGGCTTCCCCGATAATGATGTTCCCTCCGATACCGAAGCCGGAGATGTAACCCCAGTGACTTCCAACCTTCGAGAATTAGGGGAGACATGGGTATGCGACTTTGATCGTATGCATCAGCTTGTCCTGAAGCTACTCGAGAAGGCTTATCGCCAACCGTTGCTAGCAAGACACTTGGATGCAGCTTTGCGCAACACCGACGCCACCCTCTCAAGGTTGGAGGCTGAAATCAAAGCCGGAATGCTTCATCCACTCCAGGATATAGCTGTACCGCTCCCCACAAACGAAGACGGTCTTGGAATGAGGCTCCGAAGGTTGCATGACTTCCTGGATTCCAGAGGTTTTCGGGTGAGGTCCGTTCCACCTAGCGAAAGACTAACTCAAGAAACGACTTAGGTTATCGGCACCGATGTGGATGAGTATAAAGGGCAGAGGATTTCAGCTACAAACCTGCACCGATAACCATTAGTAATCTTATCGGTAGATTACTGCCGATAAGATGCTCTTAGATTAAGTTCCATGCATCGGCTGAAATTTCCACTGAAGTGATATTTCTTTAGTTTGAAAGTTAAAACTCAACATTCAATATAATCGGCAAAGACTGGATTTTAAGTTCTGCTTACAAGCCTCTGCAAGGGGGTCCCAAAATCCGGTTATGTACGCTATTGAAAAAATTGTCATTTACAATGAATGAAATGTACAACATCGGCATCCTATTAATCTATACAAATTCCTGGAGTCTATCGGCTGTGTACAACACCCCCCCTTATCGCCTACTTCTTCGTCTTGGTGGTGCCCTTCGGTTTTCTCGTTTTTTTCGGGCTTTTCGGCGCGGTTGACTTCTTCCGCCTTCCTCGAGTCACTGGTGGGTTTGTGAGCACGTTGAAGCCCTAAAGATCACGATCCCCCACTGTCTCCGAAATACCAAGAATTGGGACTTCCTTCTTCTTTGCCGTCTCTGTTCCGGCTTCCACGAAAATTACGTCCGGACTTCCGCTTCCGAACTCCACCGTATCCTGACCACATAGATTAAGGGCATTGTGGAACGGAAGCGGTGCGACAATCTCCGTATACAGCGCTTGCATGAACCATCGGTACGCCTTCTTCCCGTCCCAGTCCAGATATTTGGTCTCCGTCACGGTCTTCTCGTCCGCCTCTTTGCGCCCACCACGTGCGATCAGGTACTGCCAGAAGCCCAAGCGTGCCATGAAACCACACTCCCAGCTTTCTTTCTGACTAGGCAAAGGCAACCTTATCGGCGATCGACTCTGCCATTCAATCCAACTCCGAGATCCGATCCTCACGCCCTTCGTGGTTGCCCATCCCATGTGCACAAGGAAGATGAAGTTGTTCACTTCCCGACCCTTGTGCATGCCTTTCGCTGGGTCCAGGTGATACGTTCGCCTTTGCTCCACGACGAATACGCTCCAGTGACCTTTATCGTGGTAAGGGACGATAAGGGTATTCGGCGTCTTGGTGGTGCTACGGAACGAGCGGTTGAGAAAGCTCACGATGTCATCCCAACCCTTCGCTTCATCCGCCAGATAGCACTGCAAAGTCGCCGATAACCAGTTGTGCGTGTGATGATACTGGATTCGAACATGCTCCTTCGCACGGTAGACGACATGCCTAAGGATGAAATCCAGAAATGTGCCTTCCATTTCCCGCTTGTCCTTTAATACGCAATGCCAGTCTTGTAGTGCGAGCAAGACATCCACGGCTTGCCGAAGGTCTGGACCAAAAAACCTCATACCTCCAGTCAGGTCCTTTGGGTGAATAAAACGAGGCCTGCAATTCAGAAGAAAGCGGACGTTAGACAACATGTGATGATAAACAGTAGGTGTCAGAGAATACGATAACATAGACGACGACACTCACCGCCGCATTAGGACTTCTACAATAATGTTGAGGTTCTTCTCTATCATGGATGCGTCATGCTCTTCGGCTTCGTAGCAGAGCGAGGGCTCTTTCTCCCAGGACACACACTCTGACGTACATACTCCGCGGTTCTCCTTCGACATGCACGTATACGCCGCCTTCTGTCCTTCCCTTCTGTTCATAACACGCTCTTCGAGTCCAGGATAAACCCAAATACTAGACATCCCAGATTCTTGTGCTTCCTTGATAAAGCGCAATGGCTGTCTGATCTCCTCGGGGTCCATCTCCTTTGGAGAAGGGTTATCGGGCTTTTGCGGAGGAGGAGCCTGAACGGGTCCTGGCGGAGGAGCAGGCATATCGAGCTCTGGCGAAAGAGCAGGCTTATCGGGCTCAGATACCAGAACAGGGCTATCAGGATCTGGCACTGAAGCAGGCTCAACGGGTTCTGGCGGACTGACATGGTTCTCGGGCTCTGGCGGAGGAGCATGGTTATCGGGCCCTGGCGGAGAAGCGTAATCGGAGTCCGGAGAGGGAGCCTTCTCTGGGATTGGATGACTTTCGAAGGGTGTCACGAAAGGCGCCTCGGGAACCACCGGGGGACTGTCAGTAGAGTCCAGGTTTTCAATACCTTGACTCGTCAGAGGGAACGATAGACGGTGGGGTTTAATGTCGGGTTCCGTCTCCCCCGTACCCCCAAACACAACATGCTGAAGAGGGGTGTCGAATTGAGATAGCCCCATCAGCGACTGTGAAGACTCCGGAAAGCCGAGGGTAGGGTCATTCATAGCTTGTGTCCACGAAAACTCCATGGGAGATGGGTTATCGGCGGGACGGCCCGGTGACTTCACCGTTGTAGAAGCGGGCTCTTCCTGGACGCTATCGGGAACACCTCCCTGACGTATTTCGTCGCTAGGCCCCTCTTGTGCTTCCTCCGTAACTTCGTCCATACACTTGTCGGGGAATCCTTCGTCGTCGTTACTCCCCGGGAACCGAGTCTGGACGCGGAATTCATTCGAGGTTCCTTCGTCCATGTGAAGGAGGGTGGCTGCACCCTCGAGGTCCCTTGTTGAGGTAGACGTCTCCCGCCGAATTTCGTCATGTGAAGTCACTGGATGCCCTTCTCGCCGATCCCACTCTTTTTTTACCAGACGCCACACGGCGTTCTTGCAATCTGCCTCTGCAAGATCCCTTTCGCGCGCTCCGGTAGGATCTATAGTGCCTGCAAAAGCATTATCGTTAGTCACAGGAAAATAACGGAGATACCAAGAATGAGGAAGAAAACAGTTAGATGAATGACGGGGTTATCGGATAAATCTTACGTGGAATGTAGCCGGCATACATGAAGTCCAGATCCTCCCTTGCCAAGCAGTTCTCGTCCAGGGTATCCCAGTGTTCGTAGGTACCCTTATCGGCAACACACCAGTGTCAAACGAAATCCTCTGGATGACTCCTTGTCGTGTCCACGACAGTGCGAGCATGGACCATTTCGATGAAGCGCAACACAGAATCTCGCCCGCCGTTCTTATTATCGCGGAGCCGCGAGAACGCCGCCGAGAACAGGAGGTGCATATCGGATGCGTCCCTTCCGAAGAGGAAGGGACTCAGGACTTCGTACATTTGAGACGGCCCATCCCAATTTTCCACTGGAGCGTCTGTGGGAATCCATTCCCACATAATTCCGGATATAGCCTTAAAATCCGGCTAGATATCAAATTTATTAAAAAATTAGTAAATAGAATATTATAGTAGGAGGCAAATAGGTAGAAATAAGAAATAAGGAATCATGGTCCAACCGGAATCCTTAAATAGTGCTATTAGAGTACTTAGTATTAGTGCGGACGTCCAGAGAAATCCGGACTATTTCAGGGGTGATCCGGATTCCGGAACTGTCATCATGAAACAGACCTCATCCGGCAGCCGTCTGTTCCTCAAGACAATTCTAAGAGCAGATCTAGTCGGCAGTGAGGTCGGCAGCAACACCACCAGCAGAAGAATCTCCAGCAGCAATTTCCCGATCCGGAACTCAGTAGCCGGAGGAGACTCTGGAGAAGACAGACGCCGGGAAGAAGAGAGAGGAATCACCTAGGCGTAAGAATAAGAAGACACCATAGTTAGGAGTAGTATTAGGAAATCCCTAGTCCCTTTTGAATTAGTAGCGATTAACGATGGGGCTCAAGATTGCACCCGGCTACTAACAAAGGAGACTTAGGGAAGTTTGCATCCGGAAAGCATTTCCGGACTTTAGGGAATTTCCGGATTTCAGGGATTTCCGGATTCCGGAAGGCGAAAGCCGGAAACCGGAAACCGGAAACCAGAAACCGGAAGCCGGAATCCGAAATCCGGATCTCAGATCCATAAATTTCGGATCTGAGATTTGAAATCCGGATTTTCAGGGATAAGATCTTTTAGGATAAGATTTTCCGGATTCCTCGCGGATAAGATAGAGTTGAGGTTAGGAACTTAGTTAGTACTTAAAGAATGAGTCTTGGGAGGCTCATCATCTTGTTTCCTCTAGCTGAAAACATCTTAGCCTTTGAATATATTTCTCTATATCCTAGTGTTGAGCGTTTTTGTGAGGAACGGATCCATTGCGGTTTGTGTTGTTGTGAATAGGTTTTGTCATAGTGAGCGTTATTGTGTTTGTAACTTGAGGTAACCGGTTGGGACTTGCATTAGGAGAGCGCCCGGGAGAGCTGGAGACGTATTGCAGAGGTGTTCCTGGTAGTCTCCAGGGTCCGGAAGAAGCCAGGTGGGGAAGAGATATATTGCAGAGGTGTTCATGGTAGTCTCTAGGGCACGGAAGATCCGTGTGAACCCGGATTCCGGTTGAGGCTGGAGTTTATTCCCACGATAGGAAAAAGCCTGATGTGTATGTCTAGAAGGAGTCCTCGTTGCAAACCGTAATACTCACTTGGTAGAATCACGACAACACTAGCCGGAATGTCGTTGTAGTCTAGACTTATCTCTCCGTGACCGCGTCCGGATGGCCATCCGGATGTTGTGAGAGTGTGGGTCTAGCAGCAGCAATCAACCACCGGTTAGTGGAGTAGGGAGAGTGGGTGTCCAGCCACTATAAGTTTCGGGGCAGTGGGTGTCTAGCCACTTTCAGTCACAAGACAGTGGGGAATCCGGCCACTTACACAAAACAGGATCAGTGGCACCCGGCCACTAGCTTAAAAACTCCGGAAGAGGCTCCGTCAGAAGTTATCCGGAATCCGGAAGGATCCGGAAACTAGGGTAACAAGTCCGGAATCCGGAAGGATCCGGAATCTATTATTGGAATCCGGAATCCGGAAGGATCCGGAATCTATTAATAGAATCCGGAATCCGGAAAGATCCGGAATCTATTATTAGAATCCGAAATCCGGAAGGATCCGGAATCTATTAATAGAATCCGGAATCCGGAAAGATCCGGAAACTATTGTGAGGATCCGGTGGATTGGTGCTTGGTGTTTATGGATTATTTAGAGATTCTAGAAGAAACAACAGGTCTCTGTGGGAACGAACTGGAAGCGGTTTACTTTGGAAGTACTTAGTGACGATTAGGTGCATTCCGGAGGAATACTATCTCTACAAACTGCAACAGCGTCCAAGTACAATTCAATGCTGGCAGGCCCGGGGATTACACTAGGGTTGCACATATTCCGGCCCCTGAAAAACAACGGAGTCAAGTAAACCGATAAGGGACGATAAGAGACGATAAGAGACAATAAGGGGCGAGAAGACACGATAAGGGACAAGTTTGTGGCGAGAAGGAAAAACTTACACCCGCGAGAACCCGTTGCAAACGAAGTAACACTTCAACAGCTTAGCTGGAGCCGGAGACGGGGCAATGTCGATTCTGATAGAAATTAGACGGTGCACGACATCTCGAGCCTCGTCAATGTTGTGCGTCCATGGCAGTGGGGGCAGCAATGGTCGAAGAATCTTGTTCATCGCGCAATACCCGAAGAGATTGTTGAAGTCCCATCGAATAGCCTCTGTCTCCACCGCCCTTTCGGCATCAAATCTACTCATCTCCATCCTGACTAACTTCTCCATGGCCGCTATTGTTTGTCGTTTTTGGCCTGCAAAGCCGCTTCTAACTTGACGCACTCCAACATATGCGTCATGTATGCCCACGTTCCTCTCGATGCCTCTGTCCAGACCTCTTTCGTTGTACTGTAATCCGGATTCTTTGCCAGATTGCAAAGGCTTGACAACTGTTGAAGCGAAACAGGGTTATCGTCGAAGCCGACCCCTTCGGAAATGCAGGCACCGAGAGCCTGGTGGAACCTCCCTTGGCTGCCTCCAGACTCCACCAAGGACAAGACGTACTTCAACAGCTCATCTTCGGAATGTAAACTCCCCATCATGATACTGTCGAGCAGACCACGCTTGAGGAGTAGATATAGCGGCGTTATCGGTATCTTCCTCTCGGGGGTGGGCACCAATTTCAACGGGAAAAGGCGCGCAGCGTCCTCCTGCACCTGCCGTATCATCTCGGCCCTCTCCGACTCCAAAGCTTGCTCCCTGCTACCTTTCGCCGGGAGAATGAGGCACTTATCGGGATTCGCACCATCATTAGAGCCTAACCGAAGTATACTGGCCAATGTCAGCGGCGGTCGCTGTTCCTTCTGGGCCGAGGATTGGGGAGATTCGTGCGAGGTTATCGGCGTTCCTTTGTCAGAGTAGGAGGATCTCTCGGCATTACTCGTCTCTCTGAACCGCTGTTGCACCGGTGGGGATCGATGCCTTCTCGCCATCGCGGTCTCTTCCACAGACATTCCCGTAAGCCTTTTCGCCGTTGCTGGGGGCCGGAATGCCTTCTTCGAGGACTCTTCAAATCTCGCCTTCTTCGTGGCCTCTTCAGCTTGTGCCACCTTCTTCAGTACATTCTGCTTCGCAAGCTCCGCCTTCCGGAGGACGATGGAGGAATCCCTCTTGGGCGCCGGCGCGAGTGCGGACTTCCGGACTTTCGACATCGGGTTCTCGGCACCGGAATTCCTAGAGGCATCATCCCCGGACGGAAGACCGCCCTTCTCGCCGTGCACAGTCAGAGTCCGTGCATTATCAGCCTCATGATCTGTGCTGTGATCTCCTCCCGACTCTGCCGAGGAAGAAGTATCGTCACTCGACATAGCTTTCGGGGGCGGAGGTCTTTTCCGAGAAGCCGCCGCGGTACGCTTCTGCGGAGGGCCCTCCTCTGACAGCTTCTTCCCGCGCTTAATTCGACGTCGACTGTTCGGTTCCTCCTCATTATCGGCACCCTTCCGAGGCCTCCTCTTCGTGGCTATCGGCTCTATGGTGCCGAATACCTGAATTGCATCTTCAGCCGACTGGCAATCCCGAAGTCGTGCCACAAAGTTCGCCACATCCCTGACGCCCAAATTGGGATACGACGGCATCTTCACGCCCTCCTTCCCCTTCCCTTCGCACAATGCATGGTTCCGGTGGAAGTTGAACCTGTGCTTCTTGTGCGTCGTGTTGCAATGAATGCACAGTATCTGCTTGGGGCCGGTTTGTCCAGGCGGTACGATGGGCGAGTCCGGTCCATGCAGCTCCAGGATAAGGTCCCTCGCCTCCATCACCTCCCAGCTATCGCGCCAAATGTGGTCGTTCTCAATGACGAATAGCTGCTCGATCCTCCCCGTTTCCTTGTTGTAGGTGGGCGGAATCCCTTTCATGTTCTCCACCGGGATCTCATCAAACAGTGGCTTGCAGAAACACACCGGCCGCTTCGGCATTTTTACGGTCCTGCGAGGAAGGACATTGCCGAACATGAAACCTTATCGCAAGAAACGATTATCGGGAACCCTAAAACTCTTAAACCCTAAACCTGGACGCTTTGCAAAATTTTCTACACCTTCACACAGCTTACTTTCCAACGCCCCACATTTGAAACGGAATGGAAGAAGGACCGCCTGTATGCATCACCAAAAAGAAATGGAAAGTAAGAATGACAGAGAACTTATCGAAATGGAATTAAATAAAAAGCAAGAAAGGCAAGGAACTTACCGAAAAGTTCAGTCGGCGATCGTTGACGCAGAGGCTTGAAAATCCTGGAGTTTTGAAGCAGCGATCGTTGACGCAGAGCTTGAAGATCCTGGATATGTCGCAAGAGGGCAAAAAACACTGTTCGAAAGTGCTGGAAATGGTGCCGCCACACAAAACTTTGCCATGCCTGGATTAGGGTTTCACGTTGATGGTGATGGTGATGGCGATGATGATTATTGCCTACGCCGCCTAAACCGATTAGCCTGGACCTACAATCTGAGGGAATATCAGCGATAAGCTTGGATTGCGTTACTCTTCGAATCGCGCATCCGAAGAACCTTGTGACCGTGTGTCTTCAGGTAGTCTGCATGCGGGCCAAACCCTAATCGCGGCATCAAGGTCCTCTAGCCCCTTCTCTTGCACGCCAGCTTCTTTCTTTCTCCCTTGACGCCTCCAATTCCTCCCTGTTGCCCCGTTATCAGCAACGGTTGGTGGCGCCGTCTCGCTAGAATCTCCATTCGACCTGTCATGTATGGGAAGATTGTGATCGAGGAACTCAATTCAGGCGCAGACAATCACTCCCCTTCCGAAAGGATTCTACACGGCACAATGATCGTGCCAAAGACGGCGCCGTACGAAACGGTGTGGATGGCAGTTTGGGGCTGCCGAGAAGGGCGGGTCATTCTGGAGTACACGTGTCGGGCCGATAAGGAGACTTCGGTGATCCGAAGAAGGCGGGGGCGAAAAGGTGACTTCGGTGATCCGGAGAAGGCGGGGGCGAAGGGGCTTTTTGGCGAGAAGTGCTGAAAAGAGAGACGGGCAGCGCGAAATAATTGAGGGCGAGAGTGGCAGTTATCGTGGGAAGGAGGCGAAAAGGCGCTTGGGGAGAAGGGCCGGTCTTCGCGGTGTCAGGGCTAAAATCGGGCCCTGACACCGCGAACCCGGATTTACTGTAGTGACCGGGCATTACTTACAACTACTTCCATTTGGAACTTTTAATAAATTCTTCTCGCTTGATATCGAGATCAACACCCTCTTTTTACTACTCTTTCCTCAATCTAAATAGCTACGAGATTAACCCCTGAGGTTGGCAAGACAGTTTTACACCAAAAACACTTCAAAATTGTTGGATTCTAGTGCAATGAATAAAGAAGGAAACAAAAACTTTGATTTTTAGTTCTGACCGTAGGGTCTAGATAAAGGCTTATTAAGTAATACATGTACAAAATTTCATAACCTTTGACCGCACGGATTGAAAGATTATAGTGTTCGAAGTCAAGCAAATGGTTCATTTTCTTCCCTGCGTTTAGTGGATCAGCAGACTTTGACTTCACTTGGTGTCAAAAATTTTCACTACACAAGGTCTAAATCTATTACCATCTTGTTAAGCATGATGTTAGCTCCTAACACACCAATTTTTAGAGGTAGAGACGGGGTGTAGCAGGACGAAGCTATTTTGCGAGTGTAGAGCGGTGAGCGGTAAGTTCTGAGATATTTTGATTAAAATGTAACTTTAAGCAGTAAGCTTAGGGTATTTTTGGACTAACCGTATTTTTTGTAATTTTTTTTCTAAACTTAGTAAATATTGGGACCTACGACCGTGGACAATTAAGGGTTCTGGTACAGAAAAAAATGTAAATATATCAGTGAAAAATCTAGTAAATTTGGTAAATTGAATATTTGGAATTATGATCGTGTACAATGAGGGCCTACGGCCATGAAAAATTTGAATACTACCTAGGGTCTAGTGATTTAGAAACATTATAGATCAGTAAATGGATTTTCACTGTATTAGAGTTGGGATAACATATAATTTTTGTCAAATGAGCATTTAGTATACTTTAAAATGGAATTTACTGTATCACTAAGATGAGGCATATTGTGTTAGTTATATGATATCACTTACTGTTTCAGTGAATGGGTCTTACTATTTTAGTAAATTGAGACTTATTGTATCAGTAATAAATAACTTACTCTCTCAAGTCAAAGACGAACTGTTTCAGTATAATGAGAATGGAAGGTATTCTAAAAGGGTCAAGCAACTTTGGAACAGTGAAATACATGTGGTGAGTCAAATATCTTGTAGTGGCCCTTTTAGTCTCACTACATCATGATTATAACAAATCCTCCATACATATGTTTCTCTGAAGAAACAGAAAACTCTAAGAGTCAAGGTACTTCGGTAAACCACCGTTCAAAACTCTATTCACTTCGTTGAAGCTAAAACTAGCTGCATGAATGAACGTATCTGATTCTGAGTTCAAACCACACACTACAGTAAACAAATAGTACAAATGCTTACAGTTGGCCCATTGACCCCGTTTTCCAATTGCTTTAGTCGCCATCTCCTTGAAGTTAGGACAACTGCATGCTGGCAGCTGCGAAATTGTCAAGTAGTATTGCTGTACCTTTGGGGGCGTGCCGAAATCCAATGAAACAATGCATCCTAAGGCAGGTGCTGGAAGCATGCACAATTTGCGCACTCTGCCTTTTAGTGACAGGGCTGAGGCACAATTATTGGCGTGCTTTGTTGACGGGGCCTTCTTGTTGCGCCGAATCAACTTCCCTGAACGCCGGGTGGGAAACTCATTCGGATATGCTGGAGTCGTGTAGCTTGCTAAGTCCACATGCAACGGGTGGTCCTGAAAAATTCTTGTAGGTGTCATCTCCTTCTGCTGGGGCAGTCTAAAGCCTGCGTTTTCTAAAGAGAGGATCTCTTTGCAGGTTAAATTGGTCCCCAACTTAACCGGCCATACCTCTAGAACGCTCGGCACTGAGAGAACCCACTTCCTCCTTGTGCCCTTGACGCACCTCTCAATATCGTCGTTGCAAAAGAAGAAGTCCATGGGGTCGGTCCTATTCTTCCGATAATTCTTCATGAGGCCCGAGTAGGTAGGTGCAGCGGTGCTCTTCCCGTCTTGTACAATCCTCACAACGCACTTCTTCTTGGTGATTGCTTGTAGAGCAAAGCAAGCCTTCGCAGATGTCTTAGGCAGACGTGCGATGTGCCACTGGGCAGGGTTGCATGTTGTCTCCTCAGCTGCGGTGACGTGGTACCGATCGAGCTGCTGCGGAGCGTTGTCTGATGGAAGTTGCGGCTGCTCGTCATCTGTAGTTGTGGGAGAATCAGGAGTTATCACACGAGGTGGAGAGGAGTTCAGTCGGGCAGATCTGGTTTGGACGCGTGGACAGGATATATTGATCTTGTCTGGCCTGTGAGATTCACATTCGTCACCAAAAGTAGTATCTGGTTTACGCTTCAGAGAAACAAAAACCTCTTTCCCTTCGAGGTGGGGAGTCCTGGTGCACCACTCGTCACCGCCAGACATCTTCAAAATGGCCTCATGAAGCGGTTTGGAGTTTCCTGTTTTTGCGGCTGACCTCTGAGCACTCCTCAGCTTCAATTCCTCCCTCGACGGTCGAGTACCAGGGTTCTCTCCCTTCAGGAATTGGCAATATGCTGAGCACTGCATGATAGCACGCACGAAGTCATCGACAGTTGCCACATATAGGTCGCTGCCTCGATCGCCAGATTGCTGCTTCCACTTGTTATGAATAGATTCAGCAAGGTTACAGGATGGCATTTCCGCTAGTTCGTCTTCACTAAGATCCTGCAATGTGAATACACTCCCGAATTAGCATAATGGTGGAATTCATGTAGTAGTACTATATAGAATGAAGTATAGATGAAATATAGAGGGAAGTCTAGACTTACCAACTCCATAAATCCACCCCATTGGCGGTAATGGAAATGCCAGAAGGCCAGCCTCAGCTCAAGACGAGGAAGGGCTTGTTCAGCTGCTGCACCGGATGACATCCACCATGCCCGAATTGCCAGATACTTCGTCTCGGCCTCCGCCATCGATTTTGCATTCTTGTACTGCTGGCATAGTCTTTGATGCTGAGATTGCAGGTCTTGACGGATATCGGCCTTGGTATGTTTCTCCAAGGACTGCGTCCAATGGGAAAGACAAGTCCTTTCTTTGTCCACCATCTTTTCAGACGCATCTCCACTTCCGTATATAATTCGAACCGCATTCCAGTTGGCTTGTGCACTGTCGGCCATGAAACCTTTAAAATTGACATTGACCACTCCATGCGTAGCCATGAGGGCGTTGAGGTTCTTCCATAAGATTGACTGGGCTGCAACATCTTCAGACTGCATGTCGCATACTGCAATTGTCATGACACGGCAATATGTGGAATCGTACACATGGCAAGCCATTGTCGTCCACGACCTGACCCGTTTGACATGGTCAAACATTATCCAAGAGTTCTCCAGGTCACCACCAGTTTGCATTCGTTTCACCAGGTCGACTCCGCTGCCCGGTCCAACTTCAGACATCTTGAAGACAAAGACCTTGTCCATGTCCGCCCCTAGCCCTGGAAACTTATTCTGCTGCACGAACTTCCAATTGCTAGCACCGCGTAACTTGGTAATACTGTCCATGACTCCTAAGCGACGGATAGTTCTAAACGTGGTGACTGCGTTACAAATGTTGGGCGAGGTGAGGTGCTTACATCGATCGAAAATACCTTGCAGCTCGTCCAGCTCCAAGATCTTCTGTGGTTCTCCTTCTTTAGCAAGGAGGAGTGGGCCCAATACATCATTAGCAGTTTCAAGCACAATAGCCAAGCGAGTGGCTGATGGGGTGCGTTCGACTTGCTCCCCAATCAAGCTATCTGTCAGTTCGATGAAGTCCCGATGATCACCTGACTTGACGGGATGGTCATGAGATCCCAAGTGCACACAAGCCCTCGTAATGTGAGGTGAGGCAATAACATAGTAGATCTTAGCAGGACAGGCAGCAACACAAGTGGGAGGGACGTTACAGGATTTGCAAACAACTGTCGAACCAGTGGGAGGCTTGGATCCCTCCTCAAACACCTTCTCAGACAATCCTTCCCACTCTGTTTTATTCACTTTGGAAGTTCTGTGGTCTCTCTGAAGATACTCAGAGTCACGGTTGTCGCAACGGAGGTGGCCCAAACAAGAGGATGTACGAAACAAAAGATTCAGATCATTCTGAATATTGGATGTAATTGTGCGAGACCAAGCATGGCCATCGTACCGTCTATCCATTCCACGAAGCTGCTTGGCCTTTGTGTTCTGGCTGTGGTCACCTAAAGGTGGAAATTCGAAGATAACGTCCCCATCGTAACGAGGGGGGAGGTAATCAACCTGCTGGAGTTTGATTGCATCAAAGTTAATTCGAGATAACACACTTTTGGAACGTTTACGAGCTCCAAGGCGCATCAAAGAATGAATGATACTGACAACAGGACTTGCCACAACCTTGGACTGACCAACTGCATGACGAGACGGACTGACTGGAGGAGTTGTTTCCTTCCGAACTACTTGTGGAGACAGCGCAGCTTGGACTTTACTCTCTGATCTTAGAATATCAACCTCACTCTCGGAATCATCACTGAGCTCATAAGTTGTTTCTAGACCGGGCTCAATTTTGACCCTATACGACACTGGTCTCTCAATGCTAACTGTTGACGACTCCCTAGGTGTTAGAAGTTCAGTCGAACCATCTAACACAGACTCTGAGACTCCATATACACGATATTTTCCGGGCTTGAGCAACCAGAACGAACCGACATCATTCTCTCCTCTAATCTGACCAACTGCATGTGAAAGTAGACCGGTTTGATCGTCAAAAACTTCTTCTTCGACAAAGATAGTGTCCGCACGAAACTGAAACCTCAAACTTAATAATGTACAAGTGACTATAGCATGACCGTCTTCACCTAATGGAAAAAGGACCGGAACATAATGATTATCAGCACGAACAAGGGCCATAGTATTCCACACTGAAACGCTCAACCACTGAATTCAATTCGCATCTAGTGAAGGATCTAAACAGCAGTTTGACACAACAAGTACACTGAACATTGAAATGGCATGAGTATATAACAAGAAAATATATTACAGTGTAAACTGGTTATTCTATGTCACAAAAAGAGGAATGTCAGAAGTAAATAGAGAGTCCTGCAGATTAAGCTGAAAGACAGCTGCCAATGAACAATTTAAGATGTAAGCCCAAGATATGTAAGAAATCGATATTTCTCTTAAAGATACTTTACCAATATAAAGATTGTTTTAGAAGTAGTTTTATCATACACACTCAAAAGCTGTTATGTTTAATTGTTTTCAAATAGTAGAATCCAAATACAGGCATACAATCTAAACATTGATGGTTATAATATAGATTAGCAAATCAGGTCATACGAATGACGGCTTTCACAAATAATGTGGAGAGCATGATAATAGCTCTGAAATATTTAATTCCATACATCAGAATGCACGGATGCTATATTGTCATTAACGAAGAACAAGCTTATGGGAACCTTTGGCATTATTGCCACCGTCATTGTTATGACAATGGTCAGTGTTTGAACTATGAACTGCAGTGCATCCTGCTGAGCCGAGTTTCCGTCCTTTGGGACGTGGGGTACTCCTTAATAAAGATCTTGAGTACGTGCCTGGTTTTATTATCCCTACACTAGAGTAGGCATGACTCTTGAGAGTAGACTTGACATCTATCCGGGTTGTTTCATCCGCCTGCATCGATGGAGTCCATGGATCTGGACTGTGAACCACGTCTGCCGGTGTAACTGCGCAGTCAGTTCGGTTGGCAATCTTCATGCTGTTGTCGTCTGAAACTCTGATACAAACAAAAGGTCCATGGAAACCATCTATGGATAACGTGTAGTTAATTTGAGATGACCTAGGAGAACCTGAAATAGCAAGGCATGGTAGACTTGAGTCAGTTTCCATTGGAAAAGGAGATGGAGAGGAGAGAAAGGTACAGGTATAAGTGCTCGATTATTATATATGCCTAGGGTGGACACGGATGCCCGAATCTATGGCAACCTTGGTTTTATCAATTATTAGTCAATACTTATTTATTTCATTTCTGGACAACCTGTTTAGCAAGGATTAGAATGTACTAAAATACTAGTCATAACTTTATGGCCACCAAGTATCTGACATGGCAGGATACGATTATCTAGATTAGATTTGAGCGCCGGCTTTTGTAGTGAATTATTTGAGTGACGATTAACTCTTACAACCTACCTCAAATAATATTAGAATCTGTAGATAAAATAAATAAATCTAAGCGAATGTGAACATAATGATCGCGCATTGATGTTAATTATGATAGACTTGACAATGATAAATAGGATCTCTTTGCTTCAGTATTGTGAGAGATGATCACTAGATCAAAAGCGAGAGTAGATAGAGAAGTCAAGAGGACTATAGAAAAACAGAGGCGTATTGAGAGAAGGCACAGGTTAGAATCAAGAGAGAGCTTAGGAACGTCGTACAACTTGCGGCCAACAATGGGTAGACGAGGGGATAATTCTTCGAGGGGTACTGGTAGAGCTTCCAAAGGGGATAAGACGTTTGATGTCTCAGCGGTAGCTCCCATCGTTTTATTTCCAGTATCAGAGGAAGAACACCCAGTTGACAATGGGGGCAGTGAGGTGTTGTTTTTCTGCATTCCTAAAGATGTTCTTTTTTTTGCATTCGAAATGTTTACTTCTATCTAGTATTGTTAGAATAGTTTCGATCCATTCACTTTCGTTGTCGTGTGGGCAATGATATCGGCTCCTTCATGCTATTTTTTTTAACACTGGTGTTCGAATGTGACTTGGAATTGGCATCGGCATCTGGAACAGGGTCTGAGGCAGACACAGCCTCAACCTGGGGCAGCCTCGAGTGCCTCAACATCACATCATAGTGAGCAGCAGGTTTGAAATATGTGCATTTCATTGCTGGCTTGTTTTTGGTCCTATGTGATGATTGCATTCCATTGCTTACAGTTTTATTGGTCAACTTTATAGCTAATGAGCATAGGGCATTGATTTCCGCAGACTCAACAGAGTGTAGGAGAACTCGATCGCGACCCTGAGGTGGTTGATCTGGTCGAAGGCAGCATGGAAAATCACGAGCAGCACTTCAGGGAAGAGGTAGGCTGTCACACCCAGAAATCATATGTGGACCTTTCGTATAAACCTACGGCGTTCCTTGAATGAGTTATTGGGTTTGGGGTTTGCAGATTCCCAAGGCTGTTGACTTGTTTTGCGATTTAGGGTTTGATTCAGATATGTGTTTAGATGAGATGGTATTAACGGGATAGTGGTAGGAACATTGCAGCCGACTTTGTGACCTTGAATTGTCTCGATTTACAGTCTCGGCCCTGAGAGAGACTTCTGTTCGCTCACAGGCTCAAGCTGATCGATTAAGGAGTGTACACCATGAGAATATCGGGATTGTATGTGAAGTCTTGAGTAGGGCTGGTCTGATTTTTATCTTAGCTTGTTTTTCCATATCGGTGCCGAGAGAGACATTTGAGACGTAATCTTTGACTTCGAGTGGATAGCATCCTCCTTGACACTTGCGGATGTCGTGCGAGCCGTCGAAGATGACTTCCGGCTCCACGATGGGCACCAAGCCGATCTCCTGGCACAGGATCGCGTTGCGCGCGATGCCCTGCACGTTCTGCTGGACCTCGAGCTCGGAAGGCTCCGTGTGGCCGATCTTGAGGACCACTCGCCACTTGGCGAAGCGCGCGCACGCGTCGGTGTACATCTCGCAGTGCCTTGCGTCGTGGTCTCGCCATTTGTCGAGCTCGACCACGACTGTGTCCACTTTGATGCCGGTCATTACGCCACCTTCCTACAGGAACTTCACGATTGGCTTCCTCCGAGTGTCTTCTGGCACTGCGTCTCCTCGAACATGAGCACGCCGCTGAGGAACTGGTTCAGCGTCTCCTCGAGCGCCTGGCGATTCGAATTCATATTCTCTACATTGATGCCTGTCAGGCGGGCGCCGTTGGTGGACGTGATCTCATCCGCTGCTAGGATGCCTTTCCCTAGCGTGCCGATGCACTTGGCCGTCCGAATTAGCTCATCTGCGATGACCGTCCACCCTTAGTCAGTCAGTCACAGTAGTCAGTACTATCCCCAATATTCTCATCATCGATGCATCTTTCATATATTTATCAATGCAGAACCAATATGACGAACAGATGGTATTAAGTAAGAGGACTTGTGTAGGCAACATTTTATCCAGGAAAGAGAACGAACATCTGTGCAGAGATGTTGAAAACGCTCTCCTTATCTCCGGGTGACCGAGTGATCTCTAAACGAATGGGATTGATTCTTGGTAGAATAAAGCCATTAGCACGATGAACTAGTATGAACTATGAGTAAAGGTGAAGTTACTAGTTTGTCCACATCGGTTCGAAGAGAGACATCTGAGGACTCCACAAACCGGGTACTGTCAACTCCGCCGTGTGTTGAAGGTGATTGCGCTGCAGTCGTTTTTGTAGTCTCGGAACCGAGTCATACTTACTGGAATTCCTAGATTAGAATCTTCGACTTCAAATGTATTGCCCAAGGATAGTGACTGTCATGTATTTCGCAGATATTTGTGTTGACTTAGCAGGCTGGACATCTAATTTACATTATTAATAATCGGAATTTGAGTGTCTCGGTTCCGAACATGAACTTCGAGATTTATCAAGGAACTAAATATGTTTCATGAGATATTTCATGATGGTATCAAGGGATGCCGGTTTTGTTCTGAATAGGTCCACATTTCACTATCTCGGGACTGAGACTGCATTCTGCT
The DNA here is from genome assembly GCA_963971425.1 of Bryoerythrophyllum caledonicum. Taxonomy (NCBI): domain Eukaryota; kingdom Viridiplantae; phylum Streptophyta; class Bryopsida; order Pottiales; family Pottiaceae; genus Bryoerythrophyllum; species Bryoerythrophyllum caledonicum. The sequence continues at coordinate 13,823,679 of OZ020525.1, read as the reverse complement.
GATTCAGAGGAGATAGAGTCCGATTCCAAGCGCAGCAGTGATTGCTTTGATCAGAATTTAGTGTATATATTCTTTGGTGAGTGATTAGCTAAAAAAGGTTGATTAAAAATGTTTTGATTTGAGATATTGTGGGTCTCGGTTCCGATATGCATAAATGGATGGATTGAAAATTCCTTCAGAATTAGTTGGAGAAAAGATATACTTCATGCATTGCAATGACAATAGCATGCATTGGATTGCCGCATGCACTGTATTGGTCTCAGTTATATTTTTTTGACTAGGAATAGACTGGTTTTGGGTTGAGCTTTGACTGTCTCGGGAATGAGACTAACATATCGATGATTCTATGAGGGAAACAGAATTCTAATAGCTTCATTAAGAGGTACGCTCTGAGTTTCGTTTAGATGTTCGTAGGTAAGTGATAAGCGTCCAAAGCTTGAGTTGAAATGGTTTGAAGTGAGTCAATGTGAGTCTCGGTCTCGAGATACGTAAATGGATGAATAAAAAATGCCTTCAGAAGTAGTTATTGATCCTACGGCGACTAGGTCTGAACTTGTTTGAGTGTTCGGCATTTGACTGTCTCGGGACCGAGACAAAGATCTCGAAGAATCAGTGAGGGAAAGAATATTTTATTTGCTTCACTTCGAGGTACGCTCTGATTTCATCGACTTTGTTTGATGGTAACTGATTAGCTTGCAAAGATTTCTTTGTAATATGTTGTTGGGAGTTTCTGTTGGTCTCAGTCCCGATATACTTATTACGATGATTTACAATCGAATTAAGTTCATGTGTTTCAATATGATGTCTATGCAAAGGAATGCCACATTCATTGTATAGCTGATCTGATCTATCTCCTTAACCAACTAGTACTTGTAACTTGCAGGTTGAGAACAACTCAAAGAAAGATGCATTTTCTGTTTCATCACCGACAGCGACTCAGGTTTCTCTAGACAATTCTGAACAGGGTCAGGATGAGGATGAAGAGGCGATTGGAGATAGAGATCCATTTGATGGTGATGAAGATGATATCAGGACCCGACAGAAACTTAATTCCGTTGCCACGATTTCTCGACTGAGAGTCCAACCCCTGTCTTCCTCAAGGTTCAATATTCCCTTATGCAGAATGTTGGGCATGCCGATGGTGAGGCCAACTCTCTCAAGTGATCTTGCTAGACTGGAGCAGGAGTTTGTCCATGGGTATAGAGAGGGTGCCTCAATATTCTATGTCACAATAACAGATGAAGAAGGCAAAACACATGAGGTGACTGAAGCTGATAAGGCATCATGGGGTCCCATTTGGAGTGACAAAAATGACGAATTCAACTCCTTTCTTCTGTCCGTTCCGGAGTTAGCCAGTTTTAAGAATTTGATGTTCTTTGTTTGTGACGGGAACCATAGGCGGCAGGCTTGGTTGAATCATATTCAAAGACTTCACAATACAGAAGAGGCCTGGCATTGTTTGGTGGATAGCATCCTCCTTGACACTAAGGAGAAAATTGGTGTTGTTATGCAAGTTATGCATAACATCAACAAGTAAGTATTCTCCATTATATTATGGTTCTATCTATGCTAAGTACTTAAAATCTACATTTATTCTGATGTGCTTATCTTTACTCTATGATTGTTAATTGTAGACATACTGAAGACTCTCACGTCAAGACCAACACAGTTCACACTCTATTCAGAGTGCAGAAGTATGGACTTATGCCGGTCGAACTGTACCAAGACATATTGACTCCAGTGGAAATTAAAAGGTGCAAGAAATCTCAAAATGCGAAGAAGACGTGGTATTCGTTAAATCTACATGTATTTACGAACTTCATCTTCCAGGTATGTTCTCTATTGTACTCACTCTTAGTGACTTTTTTCCGCAATGTTTAACTTAAAATTTATTTCACATGAAACTGGCTGCGGGTAAAGTCTTTGTCAAAAATTGTTGAGGCTATTTCATTCGGGTTGCACGTGGCTTAGTCAGGGTGCATGATCATAGATACTCTCTCGGAACTGATTTGTTAGAAGTCAGATTGACTGACTGTTGAGGAACCTAATGAAAGTTGTAGCAGTAGAATGGATGAGCAGTGCTTGCAGGTTAAGGAGAGGCTTAGTGTGAGGACAGTTGTCTGTAGCTTTGGTACATATCACTGTACAGGCGTTGCCGGTAATTGGTTCGAGGAATCATAGTTTCGTTTCTGAATCTATATGCTAATCCGTAGGCCTTCATCCCTTCGAGCATATTGACAACTCGAGGTAATTGCTAGGACACAGTTGTAAGTCACTCTAGGTAATTGCTAGTATACATTTGCATGTCACTCTCGTTCACAGGTGCAAGTCGGCTCACATAAAACCTTCTTCGTAGCACCGCTTGTATTGTATTCTATTTTGCCGAAATTCAAAAGTTCAGTCTCGGGACCGAGACATAGTTTGTACAGTACCTTTGGCGATCAAAATTTCAGCTCTGAGAGAATCTCCTCGTTCTCATCAATTTGAACATTTTATTGCTTGTGATCAATGTCATGATTTTCTGACACTACATATTAGAGTCCTACATTGATCCAATCTGATGTTGATGCTTGCTAATGCGATTACTCATTTAACTCTTTTTTTGGGACATGTGGTACTAGTGATTGAAGTTCATATGGTATGGTTCAGTGATGAACTTTGCATGATTGTTTCGACTACTTCATATTATTGCTGCTATTTTACGTTTTTTTTAAGGTTCTCCTATGCACTGATCGTGTACATTGTGAATACAGGGAATGTGATTCGAATTGGCTTCTGATATAGGCTACTAATACATGTTTATCTCTATGTTTACTAACGTGTTCACAATACCGTATTTGTTGCAGTTGTTTGATGACAAACTAACATAGGTAATCCCTTTGCAGCACGAACTCGGACTTGCTGCAGATGAGGGTGTTCGTCAACTTGTTGAGCAAACGGATGGAGAGGTGTGTGCTGCTGATAAAGCTGCCGTTATGAAGGTCGTTGCTTCAAAGAGAGGCGAGGCACTTCATAAGAAAATGTCAAAACTAGTTTGTGTGGCAAACCCAGAGTTGACAGAGGGATGGCTTCGAGAGGTATGTCCACTACTATAAGTCCCATTTTTCAACCTTCAAAAAATTTAATGAATTTCATGATTCTAATATATTGCTCTATGGTTCACAGATTGAGCGTCACTATACCCTTAACTCAATTACACGGGAGCTCAACTTAGAGAAGTTGCAGTTGATCGCTACTGCAAAAGCATCACCGGCTCTTAAAATCAAATGGTTGGAATATTTCAATTCCTCTGCATCAACACGTGAAGCCCGCAAATTGCCAACCAAGCCTACCAACGAGGAGAAATTAAATGCATTCCTTGCCAGGGCATGTTTTTGGGCCGGAGTGAGTACATAACCCCCTTTGTACCCTTTAGTTCTGTGTGACTTGATTTGAGTACTTACAGTAATTCTGTCTTGCTCTCGGTTTTTCTCACGGTCTTGTTCTTGGTCATTTTTTTGGTCTTGCTCACTATGATTTCATTCCATAAGTCGGTTATGTTCTCAGGCTTGTTCTCGGCCTTGCTTACTCTGATTTCAATGAATATGTCGGTTTTGTTCTCAGTCTTGTTCTTGGCCTTGCTCACTCTGATTTCAATGAATATGTCGATTATGTTCCCAGTCTTGTTCTCGGCCTTGCTCACTCTATTTCAACAGATTGCCGATCAGGCAACCATTATCTTTGAAGACACTTTGCGCCAAGACAGAATAGCTATCAACTATGAAATACCCAGCGAGCCCTTGACCTTGGCTGCATACATCGAGGACTGTAGAATGAAATTATGGGACAATGCGTTCCCCACCTTCTTCCGAGGGCACGAGGCTTTCAACAAAACTCTCGAATTTGTGGGTTTTAATGGGACTGACTTGATTGTGCGAAGAGTACTCTTTCGCTGAGTTTTTCCCTTTAACTACTAGTATTCTTATATTTAGCATAGTGATTTGGTTTTTCACATGACAGGTATTCCTATTGCAAGGTATATAATGATGAGCTGTTTTTTACCCGCAGGTATTTCAAGTACGAGCTGCTTGCAAAAGGAGCAATAACACAAGAAAATCTCCCCATATTTCTCTCTACATGGCTTGACAGGTCGAACTCAACGTGTATGTTCTCAGCAAATCAACAGCGGACGTGGTCAACCTCACATCTCACAGGAGGTGGATGGTATCTCGACTGTGCTCCTAGTTTCACTCCTTCCTTTGAAACTGAACTTAGGAAGTCAAGGGAGGCAGTTGGAGAATCTGGTGATGAGATGGTAGATTTACAGGGCATAGAAGACGAGCACGAGAGGGCAAAGGCCCTCTCGCGACGTCTAGAAGAAGATAGGAAGAAAGCGCTTAGGGTGAAGGAAGCAGAGGAGAAAGCAGCCCAGAAAGAGATGGAGAATCTCCAGAAGTCTCTGGAGAAGACTAACAGGAAGGGGAAAAAGAAGATGAACCCCCCTCCTGAGCCAATAGGTAAGAGCCCACCTGCGCCTAGTCCTACTTATGACTCTGGTTCTCATGCTCCAACTCAGTCTAGAGGAACCAAACGCGATTCCTCCTACGAGCAGTTAAGCCTAGGAATCCCTGTTTTCACATCGGCTGAGGAGCATGATGGCCAGGTTGGGGAGTGGATTAAAAACTTCTCACTAGAGGAAGTCCTTGGTGGCGACACGAGCAGCTTGAGTCCTTTATTTGACGAGTTAAAGAGCTTCATTTCCAAGGTACTACCCTGATCAACTGCTTTGCTTTGTTGAAGATTTTATTTAATTATATTTTCGAAGATGCGCAGTCTGTACTGTTAGTTGTCAAGTCCAATGACCTTACTGAACCTCGCGACTCTCGAATCAAGCTAACCAACTCTAGAATATATTCAGAATCTGCGTCAAAATAGTCAGCAATTCATGAGCAAGTCCAATGTGATCAGTTCTGAACTACATTCTAGATGTTCCAGTTTCGAAGCTTGTAATTTCAATTTCGGTACAGAGTCCTTGGATTTGAGGCCTGTTTTTTTTTTTTTTTTTTCGATAATTGATTCTCAACCGCCATAATAGACTTGCTGCAATATGGACCTGAGCCAGTCAGATCAAGTTCTACCCCCACGGCTTTGTTCTGTTGTTTTAAATCTAATCGAATTTCCTTTGTCAAGTCTTAGTCAAATTCAGTAGACATTTTAGTTGGACAGTTTCCATTTTAGCTGTTTATCTATCAGAACGAAACGTGGCTTTATTTTTATATTTGAGAGATTAGTTTTCATTGCTTGGTGTTTAAAATTGTTGTACATATGAGCCCCTGTTCGGTAGAATTTTTGACTACTTCCTTAAGTCATTAACCACTTTCTTACTGCTGTCACATGGTTTATTTGATTACAATTGATGATTTTCTTCTTTTAATATTTTATAGCTCCAAGTCATGTAATTTGTGCATGCATTCATCGATTTATCTAAGTTTTTTCACGTAATGAATATTGATTATTCATGCGCAGCACTCAAGTGTTAAAGCCCGACTCTATAAGGGATCTGCTGCGGAAGTACCCTGTGTGGACTTGATTCTTGCAGATCTTCCAGAGGGCCTTCCTGTCCCAGGAATTTGGAATCCACCTTCGTCTGTTCCCGCCTCGAACATAGAGTCTGAGGATTGGTTTCAAACAATCTTTGATTTCGTAGACCATCACCTCCAAGACGATGGGGCGATAATTTTGTTCCATCCTTTTCGAATGACTACAAAGTCAAACATTCTTGGGTACTGTTCCACGTATGGATTTGTTGTTCGCAAGGAGTGGTGGGGGATGAACAAGATTCACCTGACGTCCCCAATTAATAAAGCCTTGACTGTGAGTTCATTTTATGATATGACCTAAGGCTAATTTGATTGATAGATGTATCTTATGTTATGTCATGTTAGCGATCCTAGTTTGTGAAACTAATCTTCCATTTCATTTGCTGGAATGTGCTTAATGATTTTTATCTTCTTTTTAAGTAAACTAATTCATAGTTTTTGTAATCTGCAGACCATGAGGTTTGGGATAACCTTAGTTGTGAAGAGCGTTCCGGGGGGGTCTGCTTCCAGATTTTGCTTTCAACACATCCCTGCACTAGACCGTCACGGGGTTGATGTGGCACGGGATGACATCCTCCAGAACTTGGTGTCAAGGGAGGATCAGTTAATGGATGGATCCACCCCATGGCGTGGTCCTCGTGAAAAATCCGTCCTCCTTATGCAGATGCTCATTCAGGCATCTTCTTCGCTAGGGGATATTGTTCTAGACTACTCTACAGCTACAAGTACGTTTAACATCTCTTCTTGTTTAAATAAGTAATTGTTGACCATTTCATGTTAATTAATTTTTATGGTGTTTGAAAACTGAACTTCATTGATTTCTTATTTTGCAGGAGCTTCTATTCATGCTTGCCGCAATGTGAACCGTCACATTGCGGCATTAGAGGCTGACAAGGCAGTTTTTGAAGCCTTGATCGCTCCTCTAATTCAATCTGCTCCTGCCATAGAAGTGAAATCAAGAGACGTTGTCGTGACGTAAATTACTACATTGTGTGAAAATAATAAAAGTGTTGTCTTTAACATCAGACTGATAATGAGGATAAAGAGACAAAATATTGAAGTCGTGGAGAAATCCACGGTTTGGTTGAATATAGAGTAGCCGGAGCTTAGTTGCGTATCTTGGAAGCCTGCATCTTGTCACTTTAGCTCAGGGCGCGTAGGTGGCCGGTTGGCTGCTTATTTCTTGTTTCACTAGCAAGTGCCAAGTTGCAACTATCCAGGCCGTTCAACGAGTTGATAAGAATCGAACCCGGAACCGGCAAGCAACATATAATGGACTATGACAGCCAACCAAGTCCACAACTTGGCGACTGTAAGTGGGCTCGAGGCGGTTTTATATTATTACAGAGGAACTGTGTCAAGTTGCAACTTTGTCCTTCAGTAAGATCTTTTGATGCAGGCTATTTTTAGTTGAAATGGTATTTTTTATGGCTATTAGAGTACATTTAGTGAAGGCAAGCTTCTTAAAGAAGTTACTGTAAGATATAAAGGGAAGGTAATTCCCTTGCCTCACATAGTTTACTCCAAGCTAAAATCTTAGTTAGCTTAGAGTTGGCAATATGGATTCTCAAGACCCAGATGAGTGGGAGTTGTCGTTATCGCAATTACCGAAGGATCCGTTTCAATCTTCTCAGCCATCAACTTCCAAACGGCGAGTGCGAGATAAAGCGGGGCCTTCCGAGTGTCGTGTTCAACCACGTCCAGATCCAAGTCTGCGGCAACTTACATTTGTGAATCTACAACCGGACGCGAGAGCTCTAGTGATTGTATTGGAGGCTGAAGCTTCATTGACGGGTGGCCGTCAGATGGTGTTTGAAGGGTGTTTTGAAAATACCAATGAAGGCCAAATGGTGAGTCGCTTTTCTAATGAAATGGGCCACCGTCTTTGGCTTCGAGGGCCGCTGACCTATTTAAGCGATGAACGGAGAGCAAGTTATATTTTTGCGGTACTCCGTCAAATTCTAGAGTTTTTATACGGTTAGATGAAAGTAGAATCCATTTAGTTGTTAATATAGGAGTTTGTTATGTGTTTATGTTTATATTAGATCAAGATCCAAGAAAGAAAAAGAAAAGAAACTAAGAAAAAGTTTGACCGTCTTAGAATTATTTTGGAACCACACCTTTTGAAGCCCAATGGTTGGGGTTTCTTTCCTATCTTATCATGATAGACATTAGAGTGTTTTTGGAGGTTAACTAATAGGCTTTAGATGCCCATGTGGCTTAGGCATTGGCTGATGTGGAAGGATAAGGGGGGGGCGACTCTCCTTTCCTCTTGGTGTGTGTGTGTGATTTTTGGTGTGTCGAAGTGCTGTGAGTAAAAATTCCCGAGAGGGAGATCGGGCGGTGTGTACTCGTTTTTCAGGAGAATATTATGAAAGTTTGTAAACTTGTTTCTTGTGAAGTTGCGCTTCTTTGAGCGGTGTTTTTGTTCAATTTGGAGTTCATACGCAAAAGTTATGAGAGATTGAGTGAGGAGTAGTTGGCCGCTACCCAATTAGAGGAGCAGCAACTTCGGGCCTTCACCACGGCTTCGATACTTTATGTTCGGACTTGAAATTTGAAAGAATGATACCTCATTGTACTAGCTTTCTAAGAAGCTATCACTTGCTTCATTTAGATGCGCTATGAAAAAGCTATAGCCATCTAAGTAGAAGAGAGTTCTGCCGTCTTGGAAGCGGGGAGGCGTGAATTTTGAGCTTACACAACTTTTAATGAGTAGATTAGTTTAAAGTGAAATTTAGAGGAATTGTAGCTTGTTAAATTAGCTTTCTATAAAGCTATTATACAACTTATTTAGAATCGTAGTATAGAAGTTATAGCCGCCGAAGTTGGAGAGGGTTTGCTGCCATCGACATAAGAAGGCACAAACTTTGAACCTCCATAACTTTTAGAAGGTAGTTTAGAATAACCTGAGATTTTGGAGGGTGTTAGCTTGTTGCACCAGCTTTCCAAAAAGTTACAGCACTTGGCATTTGGCGGCTTGAACCATTTGTAGCATCAATCTGAAGCTCGCAGCTACTGTGGTAAAGAACTTTGGGAGGTCTTTTGTGTTTTTGAACACTTCAAGACTTGAAGATAAGAAGATTTGAAGACTTGAAGAGCGAAGACATGAAGACTTGAAGTTAAGAAGACAAGAAGACTCGCATATTGTGGCTTGTGGCTTCGTTATTCTTAGCCGGCTTTGGAGGCTCGTTGTCTTTATTTGTTATTCCAAGCCGGCTTTGGAGGCTAGTTGTTTTTCAATTCTGCTTCGTAAACTTTGTTGCGGCGAAGTGGGATTAATGGCCCACGCGGTCGTGTTTATGTTGTTCCCACCGGTGAGACGCGATTGCTGGTCACCGTGGGTTTGAAATTTAGGAGCCATCTTTCGGACGGTTTCAGCTCGTGGCCTGGCCGTCCCGTTTTACCTGTCCGAAGCCCGTGGTTTCTTATCACCTCACCCTTACCCTTACACCCGTTTAGAGCCAATACAGGATAGGCCAACGGGGTCCAATTTGAAGAAGGTTGAAGAAGATTCGACGTTCAAGAATCTACGTTTTACTGAACGACAACCTTTGTTTTCAAATCATACTAGCAGCAGCCAGAATCCCCGTGATTTCCCAAAACAAAACTCTCTCTACACGACAACGGTGTCATCTCCGACGATCCAGATAGCAAAGTCATTGTTGTTCAAAAGATCGTGAAGAAGTCAAGGTTTAATAAGTGAGTATAGCTACAATTTCTACTACTAGTGTTATCTTTTCTGATTTTCTTTTATATGTAGCGGTTTTATAATCATGCTGTCATTTGCATTTGTAGAAGCGGTAATTTGAGATACCCTATTCACCGCCCTTTTTTTTGTGACCCTAACTTCTATACAAGCCCTCCAAAGTCCAGGCAACTCCCTTCATACGCAAATGACGTTGCCAATGAATTAGCGGAAGGTTCATATCGTACATTTAGACCTAAGAAGTTGATGCTAAGAGGTATAGAGTATGTTGATTTAGAAGCTGTTGAGTCTGAGGATGAAGGCTCCTGAGATGCAGATAGTACAGATTCTAAAGTCTCTGTAGCATTATCTGATAATTGTTATTTCGATTATATGACTTAGCTAGAATTTTGTATCTTATTGCTTTTCCAATAATATATTCTTGCATTTGATTGTTCAATGTTCTTTTAGTGCGGTAATCTTCATGATTTTCCTTAGTCAGTGAATTATATTTTGTATTGTCTTCATAAAAATAGTCATCATTTTCTATTCCTTAGTTCAAGGCATCTATATTTTAAAATGTACACACAATGGTTACGTAACGTATATCTCTACATTTTGCAGTTATACCTCCGTCATTGATATATAATATTTGATGTTATTTTTAAATATATTTACTATGTTCCATTCAAGTGGCACATACAATATTCTTACACTCTATCATTCAATAAGACATAGAGGTACTCTACCTCATTATCCACCATAGCATCATCCATGTAACAAAATTTAAATCAAATCCAAGAAAAAAAAAAAAAAAAAAAAGATTGAAAAACTTGATCAAAACATGAAACAAAGACTAGGGAATTGGGAATAACGGGAAAACAAATCCAAAAATTTAAAGATGAAAAATATAAAATACCAATATATTTTTAAGAATTACAAAAAATAAGAAGATAGAGTGGAAGAAGAATGGAAGAATGAAAAAATAAGAAGATAGAATGGAAGAAGAATGGAAGAATAAAAAAATTGCACTGTCTATTTTGTATTATAATAATTACACCCTCGCATTCTGAAATTTCCCCCAAGTGCCTGAACCACGGATATAGGTATGATTTTTTCCCTAAAATATTGAATTATTATCAAAATAACTACCAAAACCGCGGTCATAGGGTATGCTTCACGAGACAGCAATTTCCAAAATTACAGAAAAGTTACCGCTCACCGCTCACCACTCACCGCTCACCGCTCACTAAATAGCTTTTCCCGGGTGTAGCATATTCAAAACAAGTGCAAGGAGTGGAGGCTCGAAATTTGTTAATTCACACATTAATTTTTTTTGAACTTAATATGTTTTTGATTGATAATCCGAATGGTTAATAAGAAGGTTTACATTACATATTGTTGTGGAAAAATATAAAAAGTGAAAAATATAAAGATACCTAGGTTTTATGTGGAAAAGAAGAAGTTTTTTTGGTACCTTGCTTGACAATGAGTGACAATGTGTGAAAATGTTTGACTTGGGTTGGTATGCTATTTTTCACTAAAGACAAAAACTTTTTTTTGACAATATGAAGGGAAATAATATTACTTGCGAGTACTGAAAATCTCACTTTCAATAGAGTGTCCTATCAAAAGTTTTTGGAGGTGCCCGAGGTGCCCGCCCTCCCCATTTAAAATTCAAAACCCTATGACTTTTTCATCAAATGTCCAATTTAGGAAAAAATTGTTTTCCCACTAAGATCTTGGTAATGTCTTTCTATAGTAAAAATTTCAAAGAAGAATGTTGGAAATTGACTCCATAGGAACTTGACCAAACTTTCAAAAAGCCCTTTTTGGACACTTGGTCCTTTAGGGGTTAATAGATGAGCTTGATTGTGGTTCTCCTTCACTTAATTATGAAAGAGCTTGGAGGTCTTTACACTCAAGTTACAAGTAGTTTTAGTTGTCTTAGAGAGTGAAGAAAGAAAGAGTTTCCATGAGATCAACCCTGATGAATAGTACTCATCTCTCTCTTATTTAGATTTACTCAGAACTCAATTTACAGTTGGTTCTTATCATTTAAGAGAGAGGATCTCTTATTGAGAGTTTTTGTTACTGTACTGTACATGTGATTGGGAGGTTTATGTTTGTATGAGCTCATGGTGTCTTTTGTGCTTGGGAGTTTTATGCTTGTATGAGCTTATATTTTTTTTGTTTTTTGTTTTTTTTAATGTACAGGGGCTACTATGTTTGGTTTGAGGGATGGGTTAAGTGAGAAGAATGAAGATGGTAAGGTAGAATTGTTATGGAAAGGCCAAATGGGAAAGATGAGCAAGGAGAAGGAAGGGAAGGTGTTGTTTGGAGTGGAGATTTCGCCATTGTTATGGTGTACTTCAAACCTTGCTAAGGGATTCTAGGGCTCTTCTGGTTGGCTGTCAGCTTCTTTTTCAAGGACGATCTTCACTTGGACCCTGCAGAGGTAAAGCCCTTATGTTTGTAGAAGTGAGTCATCCAAACATTGAATTTAGATACCTCTCCCCTCCGTTTCCAGCTTGTTAAATTCAGCTTTAAACAGTTCTCAACATCAGACAAAAATTTCAAGAGTTCTAAATAGTTCTCAAAAATCCCTCTACAAGTTTTGCGTGTTATTAATTAAGTCACCCTCTATCTAGAGTTTTATAATGCTTCTTTTTGGCTTAACATTGATGTATATTTGGCATGAACAATGTAGTTGATTTTGCCTTGACTTAACCCCTAAAAGACCAAGGCAGTTTTTCCTCAAAAACACTCCAAAACTGCCATTTTCAGCACATTCAACACAAAATGATACAAAATCATTCAAAAAAAAATTTAACCGTAGGATCTTGTACTAGACTTCTATGAAAGTGTGTGGTAAACATTTTGGTAAGTTTGACCGCACGGATTGAAAGATATTAGCCTTTGAAGTGCAACATAATCACTTTTTCAGGTCATACTATACACCTTCAACAAACTTCGACCACCTTCTATGGCAACTTTTTGCACTACAAGCCGTGAATTTATTGTGTTAACTTGAAAAGGATCATGTTAGGCACATGTGCACCAAATTTTAGAAGTAGAAGAGGTGTAGCAGATGTCCTAAAAAATCCTGCAATGCAACTATGTGCCGAGAATCAACAATACACTTTATATTTTGCATATATCATATTCTTCTCAAATATTTGAAATTCACAAATCCATACGGCAGATGCAAAGATCTCAATTTCCTTTCCAAGAGGACATTTTCTTTCTTTTAAATGGACAAAAACTCGAATTTCTATTGAATTTAGAAGTTATTAAAGTTTGGTGACAATATTTGTGATATGTCACACTAAACTGCTGCACTATTTGTATATGTAAGTGAAAATAAATTGTAACTTTTGAACCATAAGTCGGAATTCTACAAAATTTGTGTCTACGCAGAGCTAATCAAAAGTTGTCCATTCAATAAAAAATCTCAGAAAATAATGCCTAGAATTGAGAACGTGGTACCTTACCCAAACTCAAAATGTCCCTCGAAGGGACATTGGTCCTTTAGAGGTTAAAATGAAATATTATTAAACTTATTTAAACAACCATTTACTGTTTTCAACCATAGGATCTTTAAGTTGATTACTACGAGACAACACCCTAAAAAATTTGTAACCTTTGACCGTACAGATTGAAAGATATATGTATTTGAAGAGTGCAAGCTTGTTTTTTTTCTATTGTGCCCGGACATGTTCAACAAACTTTGACTCAAGATAATGGCAAATTTTTGCACTTCACATAGCATAAACTCAATAAATCTATGTTCTACCTTGTGTTAGGTCATTGCACACCAAAAATACATGTAATGGAGGTGTTAACAATAAGGAAAATGGACCTGCAATTTCTAGGGGTATAGAAAGTGGCCCTTTACTTGGGAAAGCAATTGTATTTCTTAAATAGAGAAATAATTGTTGGATCTAAAATCCCAATGGTAAATAGAATTATTATGACTTCTTCTAACTATGGAAAAATATATTTTTCAAAAAGAAGTAAAATCCTTAATTTCTATGCATTTTTAAGTGAAAACAATGAAAGTTGCCGAGTACTTTCCTTCACTACTACCCGGCTAAAAAAAATGCAATTGTCAACTCTACAGTAGCACTATGCATCTCTATAGTACCTTGCCAAGCTGCCAAAAGAGTCCAACCTTTTATGTTTGAAGCACCATAACTTTTTCCCTATTAGTCCAAAAAAATAAAGAAAAAATTCCCCGCAAAGATAACTTGTATTTCAATTCTCACTGAAAATTTCAAGAAGTTATCTTCAAAAATGGTTTTTAAGGAACCTACCCAAAATTGATTTGTTCCCCGCAGGGACAAATTGTTCATTAGGGATGAACAAACAAGGGTGTTGTAGACTGAGCAATTGTATTGTACCCGACAGCTAACATATGGACAATACATTTCTACACTATATAGGTGCCAACTTTGACAACCTCCCAAGGGCTGAAAATTTGTCAATTTACCATGAAATTTTTGGCACAAGATTACTTCTATGTTGACAACATGTGTGCCAAATTTCGAGTCTAGAAGATGAATACAAAAAAAAGATATTCAAAATCTGCCAATATATGTAGCTATGAGAAAAGTTTCACAGCTCCCAACTTTGATACCTTCTCTACAGCTGATTTGTTTTAAAATTATGGCAAATTTTTTGGCACAAGATCACCTCTATGTTTATAACAAGTGTGCCAAATTCCAAGGCCATATGATGAATACAAATAAGGATATTCAGAATTGTTTCTAATAGCTACATATGTTTGTAGATTTTGAAGATGGTTATTTGTATTCATCTTCTGGCATTTGAATTTTGGCACATATGTTATCAACATTTAGATGATCTTGTGCCAAAAACTCCATGGTTGACTAACATTTTTTCAGACCTAGGGAGGATGCCAAAGTTGGCAGTAGTGAAATGGTTCCCTGATTGTTTTCTCATCACTACACGTGTTGGTAGATTTAGATTTATTTCTTTTCTTTTGTGGATCTTTTGGACTTGAAATAAAGCACATGTATAATCAACATCGAGATGGTCTCATGTCCAAAATCTCATGGGAAAAAATAAAAAATTCAATCCTTGGGAGGGGGTCAAAGTTGGCAGCAGTGAAATCTACACATGTTGGTAGATTTCAAACATCTTTTGATATGTAAATATTTTGGCTTCAAATTTGGCACACATGTGATCAACGTAGAGATAGACTCATGACAAAAATTTCATGAGCAAATACAAAAAATTCAATCCTTAGGAAGGTGTCAAAGTTGGCCAGGAGTTATTGTTTCTCACAACTACACATGTTGCTAGATTTGGAATTATTGATTTTTATGTGGATCTTTTGGACTTGAAAATTTTCACACATATAATTAACAAAGAAATGGTCTCATGCTCAAAATTCCATGAGTAAAAAAAATTCTTTCAATCCTTGGAAGGGTGTCAAAGTTGGGAGCTGTGCAACTTTTCTCATAGCTACACATGTTGGCAAATTTTGAATATCTTTTTATGTATTCATCTTCTGGACTTGAAATTTGGCACACATGTTGTCAACATAGAAAAATTTCTTGTGCCCAAAATTTCATGATAAATAGACAATTTTCCAACCCTCAGGTGTCAAAGTTGGCAGCAGTGTAGTGTGGAAACGTGCTGTCCATATCTTAACCGCCGGGTACTGTACTACAATATAAAATCCATTTTCCAAAATTCAAGTGCACCCAAATGAGCGCATTCGTCAAAACAAACCAAAGATAATTCATAAAACGTGCTCATAATAAAAGTGAGATAAACAAATTGGATAGTATCGTTACAAAACCAATTTCACAACCCACAATAGATTCTGAAATGAAACTAGAAGAGAAAATTCAGACTCTAGGGTTTTTTAGTTAAGGGTTTAGGGTTTGGAAGAAACCTCAACCGGGGTTTTGGTGATGAGAGAGAGAGCGTGCAAACCATTCTGAAGCTCATCCTGCAGCAGCCCGTAGATGAGGCGATGCCGCTTCACAAGGCTCAACCCCTCAAATCCGTCCGAAACCACCTTCACATTGAAGTGCGTCTCCGACGACCCGCGCGGCGCGCCAGCATGCCCCGCATGTTGATGCGACACATCCTCCACCTCCAACACAACAGGCTTCAGCTTCTCCGAAAGCTTCCTCACGATGGAATCCTGCACTGTCGTCACCTTCCGTGAATTCTCTGCCTTGGATTCTCCGCTCACACTTTCTACAACCTCTTCCTCCGAAGATGATGATGATGATGATGATGCAGCATCACCAGGTGTGCCGGAGTTCATGTACGCCTGCATCGTCTTCTTCTGCATGAGGCGCAGCATGTTGACGAACCCGTTGCTGCGTGACGGCGTCAGGCTTTGCTGCAACCCCAGCTTCTGGACGAAATCTGGGGCCACCTTGAGAATCTCGGCGGGGGTCGCGCCCGACAGGCCCTCGACCAGCAGAGCGGCCAGGCCCTTGGTGAGAGCGGAATCCGATTCCGCCTGGAAGTAGACGCGGCCGTCGTCGTCGCTGAGTTGGCACACCACCCACACCTGGGAAACGCAACCGTTCACTTTGTTCTCGGGTATGCAATACTCCTTCGGCAAGGGAGTCATCTTCTGGCCATAGTAGAGCAGCTGCTGGTACCGCGCGCGCTGCTCGCCTACGCCTTGGAACAAACGCACAATCTCCCCAAGCTTGGCCGGCACCTCCTCCTCCTCCGTCTCGCTCCCCTGCACTTGCGCAGTCGAAGCCAAACCCCAATCCCTCCTCGCGTGAATGCCTAGAGCAACTCTCCCTTGCGAAGCGGAAGCGTGAATACATCCGCCGCGTGAAAGTTTCCCCAAGGCTATCCGGGTGAGCTGGTGGTGAGCTTCAGGCGCCGCAGACGGGGAGAACGAGTGGCAAGCGAGAGAAGCCGAGGACCAAGGACACGACACCATAGCCATGGCTATATACAACAACCGCTCATCCAAGCTGCCTCCCACGCACTCCAATTGAGGTCGGTCTTCTTTCAGCTAAAACCTGAGGACAAACAACCACAATCCAACAAATTCAACAGAATCCCATGTCGCACCAGTCGAAGCCGAATCACATCACCATCGCCAAAACCCTTGGCAAGCTGAGCCATCCGCAGCAAAACGAGCAAATCGCTTCCCAGGAACTCGTCACCAACTTCTCCTACTCCACTTCCAAAGCCTAATCCTATTCTAAACGTACACACGGTGTAGAACATCCAAATCCTGACTGCTTCATCAGAGTTTTCCTCAGCGTGAAAGGGGGTGACACCGCATTCCACCTGCTTCCACGAAGGTAAGCCCCGACAAGTTAAGGAATGTGCATATATGGAGGGAGGAGATAATTATACTGTTATTTTTTAGTGATAGCCGATAGAATTACAATTCCAACCCAAGTGATTTCATATTTTTTCGATGAAAGGGGAATTAGTTATGAATTTTCAAACTGTGCAGCCATGTTTAGTGGGTGGCCAACGGTAGGTACCCCCCATAACCAACGACCAAAAGTAAGGGTCTTGACTAATAGCAAACCTCCATTTGGAGCTCAGTTGGTGGTAATGGGATGTAAGACGGTTGGATATACCCCAATTTTATAGGCGTTGGCTATGGGTTTTTGTTGGTTATGGGGGGGCTTACCTTATACCCAAGGGTTGGATTTCGCACTCTAGTGCCGAATATGGTATTTGTTTACATTTTTAAATACCCTACGAAGTGCTTGGTTTCATATATAATAATTTCAAAATGGAGAAACCACCAAATCTTTTAGAAATTTCAAGAGATTTGTCTGGGTGATACCCATGTAATACCTAGGTGATACCCATATAATGCCCAAGTGATGCCCATATAATGCCCAGGTGATATCCATTGATATCCAATGTGTCCAAACCACTACGATCTAGAAAAATAACTTGATCTGAAGGTAGTGTCTAAAAGTGACCACTTCGTATGGTAGATGTTTGGCAAACCCATATTCCCATAAATGCGCTTTTTTTACTAGATAAGAAATAGAGTTTTTTTTAAAATAATTTATGAAATCTTTGGTAGCTTTTTTTAGATTTTTTTTTGCGGGATCCAACCCTCGGGTATGGTATGTCATCTTATGTTTGTATGATGAAGACAAGAGGGTGAGTTGGCATGGGAGAGGTGTGGAGGAACTATCGGTCAACTCTTTGGGAACTTCGGGTACTATGGGGGAATTTAGCTGCACTAGTTAGGGTCAAAGAACATTTATTTCCATTACTACTCATACATTTCATTGGTGCAAAAAAAAGGAAGCATATAATTTTTCATGCTTTTCTTCTTATCGTCTTTAACCCTTTAATGCCTAAGTAGACGACAAGGGCCTGGGAGAATCTATGAGTATAACAGATGTCAGGTTCGACGCGTTGGAGGGTTTGTGGAGGTTGGTTTACGCGTTATAAACCAAGTAGGAGGTTAAACGATCCAATGAAGCTCTAGATGCTAGCTCTAGTTATTAATTAGAGTTAGTATTAGAGTCTTTTGACTTTTAGGGCATTGGTGGTGTCTTTTGACAGCCCATTTGGGACTTGGAGTCCAAATGACCTCCACGTGTAGTGTGAGGAGACTCATCTTTCTCAAGTTAAGTCTTCCACGTGATGGAATGAGAGAGTGCGTGCGTGCACTTCTTTAACTTCATTGTTATTATGCGACCATTCTTTAAGAATGGCATTGGCTTGACTATGTGTAGTTTATGAGTATTTTCTACTTGTTTATTACTTGAGAAAGATCATCACTAAGATACGAGTGTATTCCTTGTGATTTAGTGACACTTAAAACCCTCAAAATGTTGTGTTTAGGGTGTTTTTGAGCAATGTTTTAGTGCTGAAATTTTTGTTGCAAAAGCTCAAGCATACTTAGAAAAGATGGATGAGGTTCATTAGATAAGATAAGAAGGGTGAGGTGGACGATTATCTTTGCTAATAATCACGGATGAAAGTACGTTGATTCTACATACTTCATCCACTGTTTGGCCACAAAGTCGTCTGCCTCAGATCCGCTTTCACAGGAGAGAGACGACAACGCAGGTCTGTTCGAGCGGAGACGTTGGGCGTGGCGCGGCGGTGTTTGAAACCAAAGACATACATCTGTATGACAACAGTGAGCACAACTCGGCAGGTGCCAAAACGAGCGTGATCGCCGGGTCGAGAGGCACACGGTGGTAGCATCGCGTCTCTTGCAATGTATCTTGAGCGAGCTCTATTTTGAGGAGAGAGGTCGAGAGATGCGAATGTACAAGGGCAAGAATGTGAGCCAACTCCGGTGATGAGCGTGTGAAGTGTGGACGACGGTGGCGACGCGACACTGCTGATCCACGAGGGTGTGAAGGCGGAGATCGCCTACGCGAAGGACGGGACACTTCTGGACCCGGAGTTGACGACGAACGAAGAGGGCGTGGGCGATGCGGCCACCTCCTTTAAGTACGACTTCTTTCACCCATCAGCCATCGCCACGGATGCCAGATGCGGGGCGCTCTAGAGGGTGTTGTCTTCGCGGTCAATGATGAACTCGTGGGTAGGAACCTGTGATTGCGGAGCTGGTCAGAGCGCGAGAAGAAGCTCGGGAAGGTGAAGTGGGTTGACGTGAAGCAACTGGTGGGCGAAGGGTTTCTATTTTTTTTTGTCTTGGATTTGTTGCTTGTGTAGGTTGACCAGAACATGGTTGTACACGCTGCGTAGTGGTTTGGAGTTAGTAGGGACTCACACGGCGAGTGAGAAGAGTTGCATTTTTCTACTGGGAATCACGAGTTCCCTAGGACGCGGCGCAGACATGGCATAGACGCGAAGGCGACTGCGGTGTTTCATGAGCTGCGCCGATTCTCGGCTGCAGGCAGAGACGCGCGAAAGGTTGGAGACGCTATGGGGTCGGCGAGAGCGGGCTGGTGTGTGAGAGTTAGGGACACGGCACAGACATGTGCGTTGATAGGACGCAGGTACTCGGACTATCACTTCTACCCGGCCTAAGAATTCTATCCAGCCTGTTACTAATACCCTACCTACTACTACTATCATGCCTACTACTAATAACCGGCCTGTTCACGATACCCATCATGTTCCCGATACCTAGTATAGTGTTGATACCCGATCCTCCTGATACCATGTGCTCGTACTTATACCCGGTTGATTGGTTTATACCCGGGGCAGAGAGATATACTCGGACTGGGGTTGATGACCGGCAGTCGGGTTGATGACCGGTAGCCGGGGTTGATAACCTGCAGTGAGATTGATATCTGGCAGTGGTGTTGTTACCCGGTTTTGTCCATGAAAGCCGATACTTGTGCTTGATTCCCTATACGTGAGTTGAAACCCTATGAAATAAATTGATACCCTGTGAGAGATGTTGATACCCTGTGAGAGAGGTTGATAACCGGGCAGTGGATTGATACCCGGCAGTACTCGTATTGTACAAGGTTCGTATTGTACGTATATGGTACGTAGTTGCTACCGCATTGTTCTTGTATTGTACCGTATCACAGTTGTACGCCACACTATGAGTACTAAAGAATATTATGGAGGTTAGGGTGGAAGCTTAAGGATTGCGGGGACATTATTATCATGGTTTAAAGGTGTTTCAAGGATAATTGGGACTTTAATTATGGACCATGGAGGGAAGAGGAAAGTAAGTCACTGGAGAAGGCTAGTGGGCCAAAGGTGGAAATTGATGGGGAGGTGTTGGACACCTTGATCAATTGTTTGCAAAGCCTACAAGTGAAAGGCTCTCCCTCCACTGCAAGTGGTAGCCACGGGAACTTTGAGCTCTCTCCCATAGCCAAATCTCGCACGGGGCCTTAGAACTTGCATAAAGCAGGCACAAAAGTGTTGAGCACAGAATCGGTGAAGTATTGGACTTCACTTGATGGGGTGCAGAAGATCCGCTCACTTCGGATGAAGGAGGGAATTCGAGCACCTCTGTGCCACGCTCGTGAGCAAGTTAGGATCGAGGACTTGGTGATTGAAGATAAGGCCGTGCTTCTGCGAAATTCGAGATCAAGGTATAGTGTAGAGGTAGAGGATTTCTCTTCAGACATCCAACTACCCACCTTCACCCTTATTTTCACCGAGTTCGAGAGCGAAGGGTTCTTATTCCACACTACTAAGCAGTGGGAGGTTAACACATGGCAAGAGCGTGCCACTAGTGTGTGGGATATTCTTACCTTAGAGTTGTTGGACTCGGAAGTGACACCTACGATTTATTCTCCAGAGATGAGAGAAACCCATGAGGCCTGGGGATTGTTCGAGTAGAGCATCAAAGTAGCAATCTAGATAACTGAAAAGGTCCCGGTTTTACACGTAGAAATACCCCCTTCTCAGTAGATGCTAGTAAGAGGGTGTTGGCAGAAATTCGTGGTCAACCAGAAGAGGTAGAAGACAATTCTTTGCCACTGGTGGAAGAAGAGAAATTTCTTGAAAGCCCACATGTGAGTGTTCAGGTCCCAGTTTTACCCACAAAGCCTTATCAATCATACTTTCATTGGGAGGAGATGGCTTCACCATATGGAGGTGGAGAAAGAGGGGTACGGAGATTTTCGGGTGCTACGGGTACCATCGAAGTCGATGACTTCAAGAGGGAGTTCACCATGTAGTGTGAACTTCAAAAGTCTTGTAACCCCAATTTTAATCCGTATATGGTGTAGAGGGCATTGTTTGGGTGTCTGGAGGCAGTTCCATTGGCGGACTACGGAGCGTTCGAGGCGGCTCATTTCACCGAAATTATGGCCTAGAGAGATTTCTATGTACCGAACTCCGTGGACGAGTTTGGTGGAGCACCGAGAGTGACATCACCACTCTTGTCCAAGGGGAAGATGGAGGAAGGCACGAGCACGATGGAGGATACAGTGCAGCCAAAGGGACTGGTAAATTTTCCCCACAATGGGATTGAATGGAGAAGGTTAAGGTGGCCAAGGTAGCTATCCCTTCGTATATTGCAAACTCTGGTCCCTTATGCTTCAAATGTAGGAAGCCAAGGCATCAGAGGAAGGTTTGCAAGGAAATTAAGACTTCCACACCTCAGATTTGGAGGTTTCTGCTCAGGTTGTGGTGCCAAGGGGCATCCAGAGGCCAGCTGCTGGAAGCTTCATCTAGAGTTGAAGCCTACGGAGAGCAAGAGAGCTATAGGAGGCAACGAGAAAGAGTCCAAGACCAGTGGAGGGGAGAAGAAGAGCTGGAAAGCCAAATTCGCAGAGTTGGAGGCCAAAATGGAAGCAATGAGTGCCAATACTACCGTGGTAGGTGGCAACCCTCAGGTTATTCCTACTTTCCATGCTGGGGGCGGGTTTAGTTCCGTGGATGATGAGTTTAGAGACTTCATGTTGAGTGGCATGGCACTTGTCATCAGAGATGGCACACAGGAGGCCTATGCTCTCACACGGAGCCATACTTCAATTTCCAAGGATGTTCCACGTGGAACTAGTCCAACTCTAGATCCTCACTATGGAAAGGATAATCGACAAGCAAGGTTGCCTCAATCCTTCACGTTAGAAGAGATGGTGCCCACGTCGTCCATACTGCCTCCACCACGACTAGTGACAACATCTACACAAGCCTCACCACGAGTTGGAGGACTTATAGGAGGTTCTTGAGCACTTATAGAGGCAACAACTTCCGTATGGGAAGCCTCTTCATTTTCTGCAAAGATGTTGTCACAAGATGGCTTCAGTGTGGTAGAAGTTTTCAAGAATGTAGCCTCTATGTGTGAGTTGGACAACTCCACGGATGTTAATGTGTTGAAGACGGAGATAATCAATGTAGAGGAGAGCCAAAGTGACAACGTGGAGGGTCTGCTTTCAGCAGCCATGCGTGTGAATACAATGGCCGCCAGACCTGCGATTGAGAGATCATCCATTACTCCTGGTGTGGTAGTGGTTGATAATTTCCTAGGCATTTTCCAACTCGTTGAGCCTAAGGGGAAGGTTTTTGTACCTCGACGTGTGCATCTGGATTCAGAAGCTCAACCGTTGATGCTGGGAGCGTCCGCTATTGAAGAGTTGGGTTTAACTGGGGATACTTCGGAGAAGTGTCCCTCGACCATTAGCACATCCATGGGGGGTACAGAGCACGCTACAGGGATCATAAAGGCTGAGTTGGTGTTACAACTCAACCAAAGTGATATGACAGATGCTAGTTCTATAAATGTGAAGGTAATAGTGACGGAGGCCAAGTCATATAATGTCTTGGTAGACTCGGCGGTGCTATACCCAATGGGATTCAGCTTAGATTTCTGGGAGGAGTCAGCAAGCTATAGACCAGGATGGCAAGTAGGAGATGGATGGATGGCTCAGCTGCTAGCTCCATTTGTTCGAGTTCTTACTGGTAACTTCGCTGATGTGTTTGCCTTCTTTAGATGTATGAATATGAAACCTTCATGGATTTAAGCATGTTTTGAAGATCCTTCCATTGTTGACCACACTTCAGAGAAAGTGGATGTCTATATGGGCAACACGAATGGTGGAGAGGAAGAAGGTTACCAACATGGGATTGAGGCGGCGTGGAGTAACACCACCCAGTTGAGGGAGGCCGCGGAGTTAGCAGTAGAAGAAGCATGGCAACATTCTATGCTACGACAGATGCAACAAGAGCCTGAAGTTGACCAAGACCTAGGGCCTCCATTAGACATTGCTACCATCCATTGGAAGGCACCAATGGATGGCATCGTATTGTTGGAGCTCTTTGGAGGAATTGACACAGGGATGGCAGCTATTTTACGAGCTGGGATCAAAGTTAAGCGCTACATTTACGTGGATGTAGATGAAGCAGCGAGGTATGTGGCCAAACATCACTCACGGAGGCTGAAGACACAATTTTGAGGATTGTTGGCCACTAGTGCCATCAAAACCTCATTCTCTACACTTGTGGGTGATATTTCCTTGTTGTCAGACGATGACATTGACCGTGTGAGTCATGTGGACCTTGTCATTGCAGGATGGCCTTGTCAAGGCATGTCTATGGCAGACAATCAGAATGGGTTAAACGACTTCCGTTCTTCCAAGTTCTTTGACATAATTTAAGTGCTTCAGTTGCTTCAGACTTCTCAGAGGCAACCGCCTGGTTATATTGTAGAGAACGTGCCCGTGGTGAGCAATTCGAGGTCCAGAACACTCGAGAATATACACAGAATCCATCAGACTCTGGGTTTGTCAGTGTTAATTGATGCGGCTGCAGTAGGGTCCAGAGCACATAGACCACGCTTGTGGTGGAGAAACCTGGCACCAGCAGAGTTGCTACAATCCGCGGTGGGTCGCATTAAACGCCCAGATGTGTATGTGAGTGATATTTTGGATCCTCACAGGACACCACAACGAGTGTATTATGATGACTAGGCACCATTAGCGGTGGTTAACCGCAAGGGGGAACCACGTAAGGCCTTGCCCACGTTGGTTAGCTTTGTACGGTCTTATGCTTTCAAGGATAATGGAACTGGGCTTGTATGGGATTCATTGTCCCAGGAGATGGTGGAGCCTAATGCATATGAAAAGGAGAGAGCCATAGGCTTTCCCACTGGCACCACCAATATACCTGGAATTTCTGAACCACAGAGACGATTTTTACTTGATCAGGCAATGGATTTAAATTGCCTGACTTGAATTGTTTCATTAGTAGTTGCATAACAGAAGCGGTTAGCTTCTAGTTTGACTAGTTAGATGGATTATTATGAGTTGCGAGCGGTAGGAGAACCAGTTGCCTCTGTCAGGGTGACAAGCAAAGTGGTTGGGGGCGAGAGGGCCTTTGCACCTCATCCATGGAACATGTGGGATACCGCAACTATTTATGCGACGACCACAACAACAGATCTTCACTATGGAGGGGAGAACTGGAATGAACGGAGCAGATTGGCTCACCAGAGGATAGATTTGGAGGATGTTGTAGAGAAGACCTTCTTGGAAGGAGACACAGCTCTTCACATGGAAGAAATTGACAAACTTGGTCACTTGGAAGGACTTGTGAGCGTGATTGGAGAGGAAGGAGAGGAGTCTCTTTCACATGGGATTTAATAGCAACTAAGGGTGGAAAACCCTACTCCAAAGGAACCGAAGGAGGTGTTGACTAAGGACACTTGGAAACCAACAGAAGGCTTGGCGGATGGAGCAGTGGAAGTGGAGGAATATGAGTTCCTGAAGGAGTATTTAGATTGTTTTGCTTTCAGTTTACATGATTTGGGAGTGTTGAAGGGGCAAGAAGTGCGTAATAACTTAACTGACGAAGCACCAGTTTATTGAAAGCCATACAAGTATAGCGACATGGAGCGAAAGATGATTTGTGCTCGCATAGAAGAATTGATGGCTGCAGGGTTGGTGGAGTTGGCTCCACCAGATTGTGAGTATGCATCAGCAACAGTTATGCCATCCAAGAATGACATTTATAGTAATTGGACTGAGAAAAGGATGTGTGGTGATTATAGAAGAATTAATAAATTCACTAAATCAAACTATTATGCCATGTCAATTCCGGAGGAGAACTTTGAGGCCATTGGCCATGCCAAAGTATTTAGTACGTTGGATCTACGCTCTAGATACCACCAGATTGGATTGAGAGATGAAGACAACGAGAAAACCGCATTCTGGGGCATTGATAGAGATGGGAAGGACCGGTTGTTTCAATGGAAGTTTTTACCGTTAGGATTGAAGAATGCTCCAGTAGAATTTCAAAGGATTATGGAGAGAGTATTCTCGGGGTTAGATTTCGTGAGATGCTATATCGATGACATCATTGTCTTTAGCAGGAATCGAATGCAATATAGACTACACTTGATAGAGGTTTTTGCTAGATTGAGGCTTCGTGGATTAAAGCTGCACCTTGGTAAATGCAAATTCTACTTTGATCGCATTGAGTATTTAGGCCACATGATTTATCCAAGTGGATTAGGTGTGGTAGCTAGCAAAGTGGAAGTAGTGATGTCTATTCCTAGACCATCAGATGTTAGTAGGTTGAGAGCATTTCTGGGGTTGTGTAACTATTATAGAAAGTTTGTCAAAACTTTCAGTGCTATTGCCAAGCCATTAACCATGTTGACAAGGAATGATCAACCTTGTATCTAGAGAGATAAGCAAGAGGGGCCCTTTCAACAATTGAAAGACCGTTTGGCATCAGTACCAATACTTTGGAGGCCTATAGCAGGAAGGACGTACCAGCTACACATAGATTGGAGCTCGTTGGAGATTGGTGCAATATTGACGCAAATGGATGATGATGGCAAAGAATTTGTGATTGCATATGCCAGTCGGTCCAACAACAACGCTCAGGTTCAGTATAGTTCGTATGAAGGGGAATATTTGACTGCCGTATGGGCAATTGCTCATCTCCGATATTACCTTTATGGTAATGAATTTCTGTTAGTCATAGATCATCAGCCTTTGAAATGGTTGATGGAGTCTGATAAATTAATAGGAAAACTAGCACGATGGGCTTTGATGTTGATGGAGTATGACTTCAAGGTGGTTTATATGGCAAGTTTGGTAAACATGGATGTTGATGGCCTTAGCCGCAATCCAATTCCAAACCAAGAGGATGATATAGGTGCTAGGTGGCATACTGAGGGTGAAACTGACCCTTTGCAGGTTGGTATTGTTCGGTCTTTCTGGGGATATTGGCAATGAATGGAGACACCACCGGGGAAGCTATTGTGGCCACAGTAGATGAGGATAGAGGTGAAGAGACTGGGGATGCCAGAGATATCCACAAAGACACGAATGTGATGCAATTCTTGAAGAATGGAGAAGTAGTGGCTTCATGGTTTCATAAGGAGAGAGATAGGGTTCTACAATGAGCTAAGATGTTTGTTTGGGAGAGGACTCACCTTGTAAGATTGTGGCCAGATGGTACTAAGAAAGTAGTACCAGTTCCAATAGAAAGAGTGGAACTGATTAAGGACACACATGAGGACCTTGGACACTTTGGAATGCGGAGGACTTATAGTCTACTTCAGATTCACTATTGGTGGCGTGGAATGTAATCCCAAGTGCAAGCTTTGGTGGCTCAGTGTATGGTGTGTGACCGGGTACGAGCGTCTTTTAACGCTCCAATGCCACAATTACAACCTTTACCAATTATGGGCTTAGAATATAGATGGAGCTTGGATTTTGTAGGTCCATGGCCAATGACACCTCGACACAACAAATATGTGTTGGTAATCATTGAGCATTTCTCGAAATGGATAGAGTTAGTGGCATTGCCTGATAAATTTAGTGAGGAGGCCGCTTATTCGTTTCTTGACCGTGTTCTGAGTCGCTTTGGAGCTCCAGTAGAGGTATTCACAGACCAAGGTAGAGAGTTCTTGGGTGAGTTTCAGACGTTGTGTGAGCAAACGATGATTGATCATCGCACTACTTCGAGGGATCACCCCGAAACAGATGGATCGGCAGAGCGCATGGTGCAAACCTTCAAGAGGGGGCTCCGGAAGTACAGCTTGAAGAAAGGACATCACCATGATTGGGATTTACAGCTACCATGGATAGCAATGGGCTATCGGTTCAGCAAACAGGCATCCTTGGCGTCTTTTTTACCTTACTATCTATTGTTTGGAAGGCACCCGGTTTTACCGAAGGCCATTCAAGCAGATGTTGACACCGTGTTGGCTAACATGGACAATCCAGACACGTGGGCTGAAGTGTGTGAGCAACGTGCAGAGTTGTTCAAAAGGGTGATACCTATGACATAGGAGAACCTCTCCATTGCTCAACATCGGGATACGTTGCGCTATGCTACAATACGGGGAAGTGGTTATCGACTACATGTGTGGCGTTTCATGCCTGGAAACTATGTGTATTTGCAGCAAACAGTGTCCACCACCTTGGATGTGACAGCAGGAAGGGTAATCTTGAGAATTCGTGAGGTGAAGGACTCAGGGGTGTTAGTGTTGGAGGGTTGTGATGGCAAGATGTGGAGGGATCATACACGTAATTGTACGCCTTGCCACTTGCCACACATTGATGGGACAGTACACCCTGGTCTCTCTCACATCTCTGCTGGATTACGTTGTCGGTTGTGTGGTAGTGCCAAACGGGCAGCCACTATGGTTATTTGTGACTTATGTTCTACGGGGTGGCATTTAGAATGTTTAACTCCACCTCTTTTGGAGGTACCAGTGGGTCAATGGTCTTGTTCTGAGTGTTTAGCACGTTGAGGGTCTGAGTAGACAAAGTCTAGCATTAAAAATATGTTGTAGGCGATTAACGATGGGGCTCTACTTGCACTCGGCCTACCCTTTCTTTGTTAAGTCTTTTAGCATCTTTTCATGTGGATTACATTGGTTCTATGGTTTTGAGAGGTTTTCATTCACGGTTATCATTTCGTTTACTTATAAACTGTGTGGTTCGCCGGTGTGAAAGGGGCTTCAGCACGGGCGAAGGAGGCAAGTAAAGGGGTACTTGTAGACCGCTTACTACTTCTTGGTGTACGAGGTTATGGGTCATTTATTCTTTTCCCTAGGTCTGAATTGCTGATAGTGTATAAGTGTGTATTGTTTTGTTGTTTTATAGAAGTAACGGTGGTGGTTATGCCACCGTTACTCTCGAGTTGTCTCTGACTCGGCGCTCTCACCTGATTAGCACGATGTTATCTTGGCACGACGCGGTTGTGCACGACACTGATAATGCAAAACATCATCCATACATCAGATTATACATGTCACTGCAACCCCACTTCACGGAGATCATTGTAGTTTGTCAATGCTTGCATCAATTGGAGATCTGATATATCTGTTAAAAACCTAAGAACTTGCCCAAAGTGTGTACAAAAGATTGCTACAAAAACTACCAATTGTCGAAAAAGTTAAAACACCAAGAGCACCAAAGTTGACCCTCCTAGAGCTACATCGAAGGGTCAAATCTGACCCTCTCTTTCTCTTTCTTCTCATCTTTTGGAAGGACTCTTGAGAAAATTCTACAATGACAAATAACAATTTAGGTACAAAATATTTAGACATATATATGAATAAAAGGATAAAAGAATATCTTAATATAGGGGTGTCACACCTCTTGTTGTCCATTCTCAAAGCAGGGTTGTTGTTTTAGTTTGTGGAATTGCAAGCTTGGACTTGCCTTGAAATTTGAAATTGGATCTTTGTTTTGTTATCTGACCAACTAAAGCACAGGAATTCTCAATTTTCTTCTCATTGTTTCTTCATTAACAAAAAATGCAAAGCTAGTAAAAATTCTCTGCATTTAGTGTTCATATTCACATTTAGTGTTGTAACATTAGCAATGTTGTTGTCATACATCCTACATAGTGGTCAGTTTCATACATAATTAATTCAAAATGGAGAATATCCAAAAATGTTGGAAATTTCAAGAGATTTGTCGAGGTGATATCCATGTGATGCCAAGGTGATACCGGTGTAACCCCTAGATGAAACCCATTGTGCCCGATCTAGAAAAATAATCTGTTTGACAAGTAGTATAATCCAAAAATAACCACTTTGTACGGAAGTGTTAGAGTTTGTAATTTATTGAAGAGAATGAACAAAGACTATATTACACTGGTCCCCAGAGGACCGCAGAATTGTTGTTGTTCTTATAGTTCGGAATTAGTGTTGGCAAACACTAAAATCCAAAACAAATCAGTGTAAGAACCATGGTTAACCCCTAAGAGCCCAAGGCATTTTTCCTCATGAAACACTCCAAAACTGCCACAATCGATAAGTGGCAATAAAATCTAATTTTAAACTCTAATTTTGGACATTCATCCGTTAGATCTTAAAATAGACATTCACATAAACTTCTAGAAAAAAATTGGTCGGAATCCACCGCACAGATATGAAGATCATAAGGTTTGAAGTGCAATGAAAAGTTTTTTTCCCCCCTTGCCCGGCTAGGTCAGCCCACTTTGACTTAGCATATCTTTTAACTTTTACACTAAAGTCTGATAAAAGTTTTATACCACTATGACCCAAATGTTGTTAGCTATTTGCGTGTAAAATTTGAGATCAATTTGAGGGATATTAGATGTAGAAATATATACTTTAGTGTAAGGGGGTTCAAAATGATGACAAAATACTACATAACTGATATGTAATTTTTTGCTTCATTCAACCTCATGCATTTGAGAATCCCAACGGTGAAAACTTTCAATTTATGTCTTCACTAATTTTAGAAAAAAAATGGAGTAAAAATAGTAAAACCTCTAATTTTCATGAATTTATTGATTATATGAAGCATTATATGGGAGGGCAGTGCTTGAAATTGGGGACCCTTCACAATATGAAGGGCCACGTCATTCACCCACTCCTTTTGAAGTCACAGTCTTCGTGGAATAGACTTGGAATATGGAAGTGTCTTCAAAATATACAATAAACAAATATTATAAATTAATTATTATATTAATTATTATATTATATTAATTATTAAAATATTATCAATTATATTAATTATATTAGTATTATATTAATTATTAAAAGTTTAAAATTTAAAATTTTTAAATTGTTTTTTATTTTCTATATAGAACTTTGAGCCTCGAAGTCTAGTCTTCATGTTCTCTACCTTCCCACCCATGATTTTGGCTGCCCACTCTTCTTCACCCTTTCTAACCGGATTTTCTGCCCGTTCTATGTGTTTGTACTGTATTGGTTTACTTGGCTGCCCCTGCTGCCCATAGACCCCATTTAAACTTTGAAGGCTTATAACTTTTTAACCGTAAGTCCGAATACATTTTTGTAAACTTCTCTACAAAGATCTCATCAAGGACTATCTAATGTAAAAAAATTCGAAGAATTGAAGACTTTTTCCAATCATAGGTACCTGCCCAAAATCCAAAACGTCCCCCGTGGGTTGAATGGGCTCTTAGGGGTTAAAACACACACTTCTTGTATGAAATATTCCATTTTATGTAGTAAAACATGATTATACGAAATGGCGTTGGATCCTGAAACCAAAAGCAACCAACTAATCCGATATATGTACAGTCCAATTAGATATACAAAACATAATTATACAAAATGTGGTTGAATCTCAGCCCACTGTAAAATCTGCATCACTAATAAACTCCACTATCAAACGCCTCCGATAGCTTGTAGAGGATGTTCTACAAGTCAACCAATAGAGAAAGACCAGAGAAAAACCAATCAACTACTGTACAAATTGCATTAAACAGATATCAATAGAGCTGAGATAGTGGTTTCTAATAATGGACGACAAAAAACCTCTAGTTTTGCGCCTCCATGAATTATCGTCAAATAGGAAGAAGTGCCAAGTTCACATCCGCCAAAGCATCTGCAGAAAAAGGAAGTAATTAGTAGACAAAAATGTACAAAACTAAAGTCCAAAATCTGACTTACAAAGAACACAATATATTTGCTGCTAGCTCTTCAATTTTCATACCAAGAGCAAAGTTCTATATGAAATATTCCATTTTGTTTAGTATTCAGCCATTTTAACGTCGGCAATAGTGGTATGAGTTGAGAGTTGACAGTGATTTGGAATAAGCAGTAGTTTACCTTGACGTGGATGTGGTTTTGGATGCAAGTTCATTGGCAGAACTTGTCGAAGAGGGCGGGTGCGGCAGCGGTGGAGGAGCTGGAGAGATCACCATCTTCTTCTCCAACAAAGGCTTCGGGTTCGTATCGGCGAGCGGCGGAATCGTTGTAGGGCAGTGTGGAGGTTGCAGTTGTGTCTTCTGGTGGCTCCAGGTGAGATGGGGGTCCTGGAAGCACGTAGATTGCGCCTGAGAGACCCAGAAGGGAGAGGGCCAGGCCCACTAGTGTCACCTTCATTCGGAGTAGTGCCGGCTTGACCTGCACATAATAGAGATATCCTTAAATGTTACTGCAGATAATAGAGATATCCTTAAAGGTTACGGGTTAGGCGGCAAATATTGGCAGTTTCATCGTAACTGCCTTCAAACTCACAGGGCCAACAAACCTTACCACAATGAAAGCTTAAGCAAAAGAAACAGACACTCACAGCCAGTTTGCAGATGTATCTAATCTTCAGTTTCCAGACATATATGTTTCCAGACCATGACTTATGAAAGAAGTCCAGATTTAGTTTCACCTATAAAACCTGACCAAAACTTACCTTGTAAGAACCAAGTAGTCGATCCCGTGCCAACACTTCTGGAGGTTTCACCCAAACCTGTAAATATAAGGAAATATAAGATGAGTACTGCATGTGGAAAAAGAGTAGCACTCTCAATTTCCTAGACGATGAAGAAATGAATCTCTTCAAAATCCTTAAATCTGCACACATTTTTATTTATTTTTGAGAAGTAATTGATTTTTTTTTCATTAAACCATTTACTCACAGAACTCTATTGTTTCAATAAAATATCCCCCCTTTTCATTTATTACGCTATGTCTTGTTCACTTTGAATCGTTATTACATTAAAAATAGCTTAGTTAGTATCCCGGAAGAGCTTGGTGGCCTCTAAACTTGAGTCAAAGTAGTTTCAATCGTCTTTGAAAGTGAAGAAAGAGTTTGCACGAGATACCCATTTGAATAAATGCGTTTTTCCTTTATATGTGATTGTGTTGAATCCTTCTCCTTCGAGCTGATTACAGATATTGAGACTAATTTTAGAGCTGCTTTTAATTCCATTCCCCTCCTTCCAAAAACATCCGAAAACTCATCACTTCTAGTGCATAGGATCTCATTACACCATAAAATCATCAAATATACATGCAATAAAAACAAATCTAAGCTAGAGAAATAACCCACCTGACCGTCATACCATCCAGTCTCCTCATCTGCAAAACACAAACAAACAAAACCATGTTAGTTGAAAGTATTGCGTAATGATCATAACATTCTAGAACTGGTGCTGGGGCAACCTTCCATTTAGGAATCTTTAAGGAGGATGGTTCCTAAATGAGCTTACAACCAAACTAGAAGAGCAGCTAATCAGCTAACCAAACTAGAACAAGAGCAGCTAATCAAACTAGTAGAAGAGCCGCTAACCAAAACTAGAAGAGCAGGCTAACCAAACTAGGACAAGAGCAGCGAATCAAACTAGTAGAAGAGCAGCTAATCAAATTGATAGCAGAGCCGCTAACCAAACTAGACGAGCAGCTCATCAATCGAGAAGAGTAGGCAAACCAGACTAGAAGAGCAGCTAATCAAACTATAGAAAGAGCATCTGATCAAACTAGAAGACGAGTCGCTGAAAAAACTAGAACAAGACCAGGCTAACCAAACTAGAAGAGCAGCTAAGAGAAAGCAACTTACATTCGACGGTGGCGCTAAAGAGGCGGTTGCCAATGTAAGCCCAGCCGAGGTACAGGCGGAGCGTGACGACGGTCCCGGCGAGGATTCCCCCGCACAGCGCGCCCAGGACGCACTTGAGGAACTCGTCGTGCGCGCTGACGCTGAGCGACACGATCGGGTACCCCACCAGCGCCGCCACGCCCAGCGTCACCGCCGACAGCCGCACCCCGAACGCCAGCAGCGGGTCCGTGGCCCACGCGAACAGCCCCGTCTCGTGCAGCATCTGGTACTCGTTCACCGGCTGCTGCTCCCACGGCACCGGGCACTCCACCGCGCTCCCGCCGTCCCTCGCAAACATCGGGTCAAATCTGCACCCAACCACTCACATCAACCTCACTTGTTTGCACCGGAGTCCATAGTTTTCACTTAATCTGAGAAAGCCGGCCAATATTCATCAAAGTTGATCTCTTGCAAACTCTAGAGTTGGCCGGTAAGTCGCCCAGTATTGAAGATTACCGACAATACCGACAGCCTCCGCTTACGATCAATTACTGTCGGTACCGACAAGTAAACCTAAGTTCAAATCAGGTTTAAAGATTTCTCAATTCATCTAAAATCAGCGCAAAGGAGAGCAAGGCAACTAACTTTTATGAGGGTTGATCTCATGAAACTCTTTCTTTTTTCTCTGAAAGACGGCTAAAACTACTTTGACGTGCGGCTGTTCCATTGAAGGAATACCAAGATCTGATAACACACTAGAATGAACAAACAAAAGTACTAATAACTGTAATGAGTTCAAGCAATGGAGATTATTGACGCAACATGAAACACAAACACTCTTTAGTATAAACAAAATGATTTACCTTCGTGCCTTGTCTCCAGAGTTTCCACCTTTCTTTGGGCCCGCTCTCACAACAAGGCGGCTGCTTGTTCTGAATTTGGAAACATTTTTTTCTGGTGCCCTAATTCCTCTGAAGGCCGCAATCCGTGGCGTTGATGCCAGCTTCAAGAGATGATGCAACGTCGCCATGATCAATCTGCCCTAACCAAAAACAGAAACAGGAAAAATCCACTCCCAGCTTGTGAAAATCTGAGTCAAAACTCTCTCTGCATGTAATAACCAAAGGCTTTACATAAAACCCTCAGAGGCTTTAGCTCACTCCTGTTCCACGCCCTAAAAATACTAAAAAAGATAATCCTCCAGTGAGCTTCAAATTAAGGAAAATCATCTCATACTCTCACAGACTCACAAACACGAATTCTTCCAAAATTAGGCACAACGAAGAAAGAAAACACAACAGGAACTCCACTCACTTCCCAAACAACAGACCATGCCAGGCTAGTTTCAGCAGATCCTCCCCCCAAAATTCACCATCACCAGGAGCTGAGTTTTTTTTTTTTTCCGAATTGGCAACAACACTGACAAAAAAGAGTAAACCACAACTCCAATCACCTCACAAACACACGCTGATCCTCCAACACCACAACCCAAAAGATTCACCAAAACTGGAGACTAGGTTTACCCAAATTTTCTAGACAAACCTCACCTTCGAGATCGTTGTAAACGCAACCAAATTGGACAAAAGTGGGGTCTTTAGGAAGGCACCGAAGTGAAGGTGCTCAAGCTTGGGAGTTCCGGCCCAAGCGATTGTGAGCGAGGACGCAAGCGATTGCGAGCGAGGACGCAAGCAAATGGTGGAGTGCACACAAGCGTGTGGCCCGGCGCTTCGGGGGGTGCGCCCGGAGAAGGGATGGGTTGCTATTCGCGGAGAGATTCTGTAAAGTTCGACTAGCCACGTCAGCCTCCCACCCTGACCTCTTTTATGTCTCACATAACCCTAAATTCAACGGAAGTGTTGAGATAGCCTAAAATAGCCTAGCTACTCTTACTTAAACTCCCGGGTCCACTGTAGTTAGGCGGTATTTATGAGACTTACCTACCTAATTAGGGTAGGTAAGTAAACTTACCTACCTAATTATGGCAGTCTTGATTACATCGCCCACTACTGAATTAGGTGGCTGATTGGCTATTAATACCACCTAACCACCTCTTAAGTATATAAGAGCTGACCTCACCCGGTCAGAGCTCTCTTTCATGTGGACATGGTGGTGTTGTATATTGTCCTCTCCTAACACGTTATCAGCACTGTATAGCTCATATTCCTAGAAAGCACAATTCGTTTCACTGTTCATTTTTCTGACACACTCCGAATCTGCACTACAGTTGTTTAGACAGAAGACTTTATTACCAAGAGATTGAGCGGCCGGAGTGACGTCAGCTTTTTAGGAATCCCCGACTAGAGCCATAGGCACACACCACCTCGCGATGGCGACGGTGATAAAACCAAGAGAGACACGAACCACCCCACTTTTCTTCGACCCACTTGAGGCAGACGGCTCGAATTACCTTAATTGGTACGTCGATATGAAGACCTACTTGAGCGCGGAGGAGCTGATCGTCACGCTGGAGGGAGAGCCCGAGGCGGAGATACCAGCCACCTACAAGTGGCAGACGCTTCTCATCATCCGGCGACACATCGATGCGTCCCTGCGTCAACAATACATACAGGTTGAAGATCCGGCGGTACTCTGGTCAGCATTGGAAGCGCGCTTCAAGCATGAGGAAACGATTTTCCTCCCCCAAGCCCGCAGCGACTGGCTCAGTCTACGCGTACTGGATTTTCCGAATTTCATCGCGTTCAACTCCGAACTACACCGCATCGTCGCGCAGCTTCGCCTCTACGGTGACACGGTTACCGACGTCGACTTAATCGATAAGACCCTCTCAACTTTTCCCCCCGCATGTGCTATTCTAGCTCAACAGTACCGTAACATGTGATTTACACAACATTCGGAGCTTATGTCATATTTGCTTTTAGCTGAAAAGCAGCAGCAGATGCTCCTTAAAAATGCCGAGGTGCGACCTGCGAAGGAGGTTCACACAAGCGAAGTAAAGGAGAGCCGCAAGCAGCCCAACTCGACGACGCCGTCGAAGTCCACAAACCCCAGGCGAGAAACCCACAGCGCGGAGGCTCCCAGGCGACGATCCCGAGGCGATTGGCGCCCCCCACGTCGTGATCAACAGCAATCAGACAAGAACCCGAGGTACACACATCGACCCGATAAGTCGACAAGTACATCAGGGAGTGGATCGCGAGGGTCATGTCACAAGTGTGGTCGTCCAGGGCACTTTCTTAAGGATTGTCGAGCGTCACAATATATCGTCGACATGTATAGAGAGTTAAAGTCCTTAAGGGAAGGAAAGAGAGAAACCCATACTCTCGATGCCCCCTCCCTTACGCTAAACGATGTCGACCCAGAAAACTATATGGTACAGTTTGGGTCACAACCTAGCAAAGCGAGAGTTGCTTTGTTAGACAGTGCGTCCACTCACACCATTCTCCAAGACCCGGCGTTCTTTGAGTTCAGAACTAGGAACGAGCCGTGGCAAACTTGTGATATAATCACCATCGCAGGCAAGCGGACCTTTAAATTCCGCGAGGGCCGGGCAAACATAGTCTTGCCCGGGGGAGCCCCCCTCACCTGCAAGAGGGCAATGTATGTCCCGGATGCCCCCCGGAGTCTGATCAGCTACCGGGATTTACGGGCCAATCAAATCCACGTTTCTACCGCGGTAGGAATTGATGATGAGGTCCTCGAGCTACGGCAAGGCGAGAGACTCCTTGCCACCGCACACGCGGGAGCCACCGGCCTGTACGAGCTGCCCCTTGTTGGCGCTGTACCTAGCCCCGCTCGTAAGAGTGAGGAAGAGGATGGCGGACGTAGATCCCCATGCCTACCCCTGAAAGGGGTGCCGATGTCCTTTTTGACAACCAGCACGAAGGCTGATGTTTGGCATCGCTGGCTGGGGCACCCTGGGACGACCATGATGAGAAAAATGGTCTCGACCTTAGTCGGTCACGACCTCTGCACACGGGACGCGGAGCGCGTAGAGGAGTGCGCGGCGTGTATACAAGGCAAGCTCATCCGCCAGCCGTCGCGATGGACGCTCCCGACAGAAATGCCCGCCCCGCTGCATCGGCTCCACGGTGACATATGTGGGCCGATCAACCCAAAATCAGGTCAGTTCCAGTTCTTCTTTGTCTTGGTCGACGCATCGGGTAGACATGCTGAGGTTTCCCTGCTCACAACCCGTAACATGGTTTTTCCTAAAACCCTAGCTATGATTATCCGGTTTAGAACCCATTTTCCCGATAATCAGATTTGTTTTCTTAGGATGGACAACGCCTTAGAGTTCAAATCACAAGCTTTTGAGGATTTTTGCACCGCAACTGGTATATCACTCACATATTCAGCCCCTTACGAGCACTCACAAAACGGACTAGCAGAAGCCTATATCAAAAAGATCCAACTGATCGTTAGGCCCCTCCTAATACACGCTAGCTTAGCACCTGAGTTCTGGGGTCACGCCGTCTTACACGCGGTCGTCCTGCTGCGCCTAAGACCCACACTATTACTCACACAGTCACCCCTCGAGATGGCATCCGGTCGGACACCGAACGTAGCCCACCTCCGCACCTTTGGCTACGAAGTGTGGATCCCAGCCCCCGAACCCCAACAGAAAACCATCACCCCTCATAGAAATCGAGGGATTTACCTTGGTTATGATTCCCCCAGTGTTATTAGATATAAACTGATCAATAGAGATGATATTCACAAAGCTCGGTTCCAGAATTGTAAGTTCATAGAAACTAGATTCCCGAGTGCCCAAACCAAAACCAAACATAGCAATCTAAACTTTAGATCACCAGAAACCTTGACCCTGAATCCAGATCCTCGTACGGCGTTAACCGACTCAGAAGTTAGAAAGATTTTAAATCTCCAGAACCTCGCCGAGAAGATCCCAGATGGCTTCTACTCCGGTCCCCGGATAGTTCGTAGCCCGGTCCCCGGATCAGGAAATCCCGCATCAGAACCCGTTAAGAAACGGAAACTAAACCATACACCCCGTTCCCGGGCACCCACAGTATTAAACACCGAACTAGAACAGCCCTGGGACGACGTAGAAATGTTTTTGTCAAGTCTTGCGACCCTGGACTCAGATCCCCTTACATTAAAACAGGCCCAAAAGAGTGACGAATGGCCCCAGTGGGAAAAAGCCATAGAAGCAGAATATAGTTCCCTTAGAAAACGAGGAGTTTTCGGACCACTAGTGACCAATCTGCTAGATAAACCAATTGGACACAAGCTAATATTTACACGCAAACGAAACGACCTAGGGGAAGTCATCAGATTTAAAGTAAGATTAGTCGCCCAGGGTTTCACCCAAAAACCCGGCATAGACTTCGAACAAATTTACTCCCCCATTATGGATAGTACATCCTTCCGCTACCTTCTAAGCTTAGCCGTCCAGCTTTCCTTAGAAACCCGCTTGCTCGACGTGGTGACAGCATACTTATACGGCGACCTAGACGCCGAAATCCATATCCAGCCCCCTCCCGGATTTCTCCCCGATCAGACCAAGCCTATCCCTGGAAAATATTCTGGTCTCAAGATCAGAAAGGCACTTTATGGCTTGAAACAAGCCGGCCGAGCTTGGTATCACCATCTCAAAACCTACCTACTGTCGCAGGGATTTACAAATGACCCCGCACTTCCGTGCATATTTGTCCTCAGAGACACGACGGGTTTTGTAATTCTTGCAGTTTATGTGGATGATTTAAATTCAATAGGCACCGTAGCGCTTAGCGCACGAGTTGAAAAGTTACTCACAGACAAATTTGAGATGAAAGTGCTAGGCCGTACTTCATTTTGTCTTGGCCTGCAAATTCAACACTATCCAGATGGAAGCATCCTTCTACATCAGCAGACCTACGTGAAGAAGCTTTTGCTGCTCTTCAACATGGCCGACGCCAACGCGCTGTCCGCCCCAATGATCGGGAAAAGTCGCACCGACGAGGACCCTTATCGGCCAGCAGAAGGGGAGGAAGAGGAAGTGGATCGGCCCAAGTATTTAGCAGTTGTTGGAGCGCTACTCTATTTGGCGACCAACACCAGACCCGATATCTCCTTCGCCGTCAGCGTGCTTGCTCGCCACAATCAAAAGCCAACCGATAGACACTGGCGAGGAGTTAAGCATCTCCTACGGTATCTGCGAGGGACGACAGACCTCGGCCTCCACTTCCACAAAACCAAGTCCAGCGCCATCACCGGCTATGCCGACGCCGGATTCAAGACGGATCTAGCCACGGGCAAATCTGAGACAGGCTACGTATTCATCAAGAACGGAGCGCCGATATCCTGGCGATCAACCAAACAGACGATCACGGCCACATCAACCAACCACGCGGAGTTAGTCGCATTTCACGAAGCATCCCGCGAAGCGGTTTGGATCCGCACAATGCACTACACCATCTTCAAGATGAGCGGTATTTCACACCAGGAGGAGCCGATCACTTTATTTGAAGACAATGCAGCTTGTATTGAACAGGTTTCTTCTGGATTTATTAAGGCCGACCGTGTCAAGCATATCAGCCCTCATCTATTCAGTTACACACAAGATCTAATCGAAACACGGCAAATTCAAGCAAAGAAGATTGCTTCAGCAGAAAATATTGCGGACGTACTTACGAAGGCTCTACCCGCACATCAACACCGCAAGCTGATCAAAGCAGCTGGCATGCGGACCCTCACGGAGTTAGCAAGCGAATAAAGATTTTACTCTTTTTCTGCATTTTTACCGCAGTTTTTTAACGAGAAAATCATTTATTCGAGGAGGAGTGTTGAGATAGCCTAAAATAGCCTAGCTACTCTTACTTAAACTCCCGGGTCCACTGTAGTTAGGCGGTATTTATGAGACTTACCTACCTAATTAGGGTAGGTAAGTAAACTTACCTACCTAATTATGGCAGTCTTGATTACATCGCCCACTACTGAATTAGGTGGCTGATTGGCTATTAATGCCACCTAACCACCTCTTAAGTATATAAGAGCTGACCTCACCCGGTCAGAGCTCTCTTTCATGTGGACATGGTGGTGTTGTATATTGTCCTCTCCTAACAGGAAGTTCTCCACATCGTGATATTAACCCCTAAAGGACCACGACCACTTTCGCTCTAAAACCAGTCCAAAACTGTCACTGCCAAAAAGAGACATGAAAATCACATTTTAAAGTGAATTTCGGATTTCTAACCGTAATATCTTAAAATAGACTTCTATATAAACATGCCGAAAATTTTTGGTTGCAATCCACCGCACGGATTGATAGATTTTAGTGTTTAAAGTCAAAACAATGGTTCATTTTCTTCCCTGCGTTGAGTAGATCAGCAGACTTTGACTTCAATTTGTATCAAATTTTTGCATTGTACAAGGTCTAAATCTTTTACCATTGTCTTAAGCATGATGTTATTTCCCAACACACCAATTTTTAGAGGTAAAAAAGGGGTGTAGCATATTCAAAACAAGTGTGCAAGGAGTGGAAGTTCAAAAATTTCCATTTCACGTTTTATTTTTTTGAGAACTACGTATGTATTTAAATGATAATCCAAACGGTAAATAAGAAGGTTTTCACCACATATTGTTGTTGAAAAAATAAAAAGTGAAAAATATGAAGATCTCTAGGTTTTATGTAGAAAAGATGAAGTTTTTTTCCCCCGTTGCCCAACAATGTGTGAAAATGTTTGACTTGGAATAAAATGCCTTTTTACACTAAAGACAAGATTTTTTTTTGAAAATTTCTAGAAAAGGAAATATTCTTTATATGTGTGAAAAATCTCAATGTCAATAGAAACTTTTGTCAAAAAATTTGGAGGTGCCCGGTGTCCCTACTTTTGGCTTTAAGTGGTACTAACTTTCAAACCACAAATCCAAAAAACAAAATAAAAATGTGTCCACGAAGCTCTTATCAGAGGCAATCTTGAATTTTAATTTCAAAGAAAAAGGATTTTTTTCGAATTTTAGGAACCTACCCAAAATCAGAAATCCCCCCGAAGGAGACTCTGGTCTTTTAGGGGTTAACATACCCTACTCTATACCGTATGCATCGGTCTGGTTTGGACACCCCTATACACATCAACTATTTTTTTTTAACGTAGTGGTTTGGACACAATGGGTACCACCTAGGTATTTCATGAGTATAGTCTAGATATTACAAGGGTATGACCTTGGCATTTGACATGGGTATCACCTTAGACAAATATTTTATATTTTCCATACTTTTGGACAACTCTCCATTTTGAATTAACTATGCCCGACCAACGCAAAGGGTAGTATCCAATATTTCTCTATTTATCTCATAGAAGTGAGGGAAAATGATTGTTCTTCCTGATACTTAGTTCTTTTCGAAGTAAAAAAATATGTTCTGCAATTTTTGCCAAATTATTTGGAAAATTTGGATTTTAAACATTATCTGGGCTCATTGCCTATTTTTAATTGTGTGATTTATTTTTGTACCTAGAAATTGAACGGGACTTACATTTTATTCAAATATGCCACATATTTCAACTATTTGGCCAATTTCATCCATACATCCATTTTCTTAATGAGATTTGATAATGTGATTTTTGGGGTACATTTAAAATAAAGCCAAGATTGCTGCCAATTTTTTCAGAAACACTACTACAGTCTAACCTTGTTAATATCACACCCTCCGTTTCACCCAAAAGTGTGATATTATCAAGGTGTGACAATTTTGATAATATCACATTTGGCAATTTTAGGCAAAATGTGATATTATAAAAAAAAATCCCAAAAAAATCCAAAAAAAAGTTAGAAAATTAAATAAAACAACAACCTATCATACACTTGGTTTTCCAACTTGAATAAATCACCAATAGATGCCATAACTCACAAAAACCAAAGAAATGAATCACTTTTAGTTAGTGACATCCATATTAGGACATAACAAGCTAGTAAATTCATTGAGACCTAACATAAATTATTTATCTCACCTCATGTGAAATAATCATTGAGACATAGCAGGTGACAAGGTGTAACGTATATAAATTATGTTAGGTCTCAGGTTTAGCACTCGCTCCTCCAGCAAGTCTCATTTATAAAAATATGGTACACTCTGGAAGGAGCGGCTTCTTCTTCATCTGAATTTTTGTTTGTTAAAACTTTGTAGGAAATTCCGGATCAGAGCCTAAGCCAACAACGCATATAATTCTTCATGGTGACCCACCGCTCAGGCCCATTTCTACCTCAAAGGCCTTCATAGCAATCCACAATCACAACCTGAGCTAATCAATCCACCACTGCAGTACTGTACCACCCTAAAGATCACACATGATTCCTACACCTAGTAACAATTTGTTGGCAATTTACAAATTCAGGGGCCGTTGTAGTACCAGGAAAAAATTGCTACTCCTTCATGAGCTAAATTGTAACTCAAGTCGTTGAGGGTGTGCAACAGGTCGCTGCAGCAAATAGGTCGTTGCTTTGTTTCGGAAAACCAACAATCGGTTCGCAGTGATCCAGGGGCATTACAACAAAGGCACCTCGGAAACCAGACGAAAGAAGGTTCTGGATTCTCTGAAGAAAGACATCTGCAGGTCCCAAAACGACATTGAGATTTACTCTGATTGCTACCCGTTGCCAGAAGCCATGATTGAAATGATGATTCAACCCAACGACTTGCAACCTTCGACCCAACGACTTGATGGCATCCTCCACACTCCAACGACCTGCGACCCAACTTGCGGACTTATCACGACCCCACCTTTACAATCCAGCACAGCTTGCAGATACCCTCGGGACAATGCCACCGCAAGGAAACTCTCAGGAAACGGCCGCCGCAAGGAAACCCTCATATTCTCTAGAGTCATGCTGGTTCGAGCTCGAAACCCTCGCACTTCCCAGAACTCTCGTCCTCACCAATATCTATGATTTGCCCACATTTTTCATCCACAAATCACCCTCACTTGTACATAGAGTACAACATTCCGACGAGATAGGACATCATCTATGCTTATTCATCCATCCATTTTTGATATTGTCACACTTACACTACAGATTTTGAAAAAAAAATGTGATATTATCAAGGGTGATAGTGATATTAACAAGGGAGTTTTACACTACGAAAATCCGTTTCAAGGTTTTGGGTGACAATATCAAGGTGTTCTATTAACAAGTGTGATATTATCAAGGGTAGACTGTATTGGGTTCTAAATGTTTATATTTAGAAGTGGATAATTTTCAAGTTATTACCTTGCAGCTCAGATTCATGCTACAGCTTGGCTCGTTCTACTTTATTTCCAAAGGCAGCTAAAATTATTTCTAACTTGAGTTTTGTAACTACTAACTTCTGTCATACTGAATATTGAAGACTAGTGTGACATGTGCAGTCGTACACTTTTATTTCATTAAAGCACCACGGCCTTGATGTAGTGGTTTGGGTCATGGCACACCGGTGAGGTGGTTGTTAGTTATAGTCCTATTGCTGGTGTGGTACCTACCACCATAGTCCACCCAATTATGGTCGGGGGTCCCAAGGCCTTGTTGTATGAGGACCCACAAAGCCCTTGGGGGAGATGATATGTCGGTTGTCTCTAAGGCAATTAGTGTAGGGAAGCACTTAGTGTAAAAAAAACGCCATATTCATTAAATTGAGACATTTTAGAGTCTCAAATGAGTGACTTTGAACTTGACAATAGTAGCGATGGAAGTCACAAACTTTGTGAAATGTCTCAATTTAACGAATATGGCCATAAAAGTGTTTACCCTCGAGAGGGTGGAGTAGTTCTATTACACTAGCCTATGACCCGTGGCCATTTGCTTAGTGAAGAGAATGAACAAACACAATATTCACGGCGGTTTATTTCGGCTTCTTCTTCTTTATTTCATTTCCTATTTTACTTCTACTTTATAGATTATCAATTTTTTAATTTTCTAACCCCTCAAAATCCTTGACAATGTTCTACACCAAAAACACTTCAAAATTGTTAATTCTAATGCAAT
The DNA here is from genome assembly GCA_963971425.1 of Bryoerythrophyllum caledonicum. NCBI lineage: Eukaryota > Viridiplantae > Streptophyta > Bryopsida > Pottiales > Pottiaceae > Bryoerythrophyllum > Bryoerythrophyllum caledonicum. The sequence goes on along the minus strand of OZ020525.1, from coordinate 13,780,327 downwards.
GAATAAGGAAGCAAAAAAACTTTCATTGCAAATTTTATAGTAGGATTTCAATTAAGACTTATTAAGTAATCTACTCACAAAATTTCATAAACTATGACCGCACCGCACGGATTGAAAGATTATAGTGTTTGAAATTTGAAAAGCAATTCATTTTTCTTCCTATGTTGAGTTAATTGGTGGACTTTGTCTTCACTCGGCGCCAAATTTTGACTATCCCGTCATCCACTCAGCATCCAAGCAAATTTTGTTTAGAAATACCCGATCCACATTAATATTGTGTCAAAAATACATAAACAACTCACACTTAGACAGTCTACCATATGCAATGGTCAATGTCGAGCACCTACTTATCAAACTAAATATTTCTCCCTTCTGCAATTGCTCAGACACAACGGGTTTCACCTAGGCTTTACGTGGATATTACCTTGGCATTACATGGATATCACCTAAGCAAATCTTTTAAATTTCCCAAAAAAATTTGGACATTTTTCATTGAGTATTAATTATGTACAAAATTGACCACCGCATACAGTATTTTTGCACTACATCATTTGATGTGGATTGAGAATTCTACCGCGACCATAGTCCACCCAACTATGGTGAGGGGTCTCAAGACCTTGTTGTATAGGTACCCACATGGCCCTCAGGGAAGATGACATGTCGGTTGTTTCTAAAGCACTTACTGTAGAAAAATAGTTACCCTCCAAAGGGTGTAGTAGTCCTATTACACAAACTATGTCTTGTGGCCATAGGCTTAGTGAGGAGAATGAACAAACACTATATCCACAACAATCCTCCTTGGGGACCAAAGTTCTTCTCTGAATTGAAAATTGAGGAGTACCACTGTAATTTGGAATTGCAGGAATAAGTGCATGTATTTCAAAATAGTTTCATCCACACGACAGAATATAAGGTGAACAGTGTAGTGATGTATTGGTGCAAGTACGGAGATTCATTACACTGAAAATCATATAGTAGGAGTATATGATTTGGAAGTGTTATAGTTTTTTACTTCACATGAAGATTTTTATATGAAGAGGAGAAATTTGTAGCATTTATAGATCAATTAGTGTGGATACACATTGCAATTTTAGAGTTGTGCACGTGAACAATCAACCATGTTCTCACATCGATCACTGCAGCGCCTCGGTTGCGAAAGGGAAACTATGGATGCTCGTTCAGTTGCTGAGAGATCTTGTGACCAAACGCTCATTCACATAAGTAACTGTACTAGAAACTTTGAATCATTTGCAGATGAATTATCGTCGAAGGGAAACGCTAGATAAATCAATTGTTGAGTTGGTGAAACCACATTCTCATGCACAGGATCAGTATCAGGAACACTAGATCATAGCAGCTGCGTTGTTGTGGAAGGACTAGAGCTACAACGCCTGGATTGATTGCAGCAACTTGGGGCGCCGAAGTGAACAGCCATGAGGAGCGTCATGAACAGTGAGCCATGTACTGTGACCACATCGCTTGCCGTCTCGCTGGTGACGACGACGCTTGCGGCGCTCTACTTAACGTAGGAGCGGAGGAATAAGCTGCCTCGGGGTCCGTGGCCGGCGTGGGATTTGGTGGGCAGCTTAACTGCCATCTCCCTCACCACGCCGCCAAGTATGGCAACCTCATGTTCCTCCGCTTGGGTAAGTGTCCCATCTCTGATGATATTAGCATGCGAGGGGACTTAGCACTTCGTATCCATCAAACTAGGCCTGAGAAAAACAGTACTAAAGATAGGGGTTATCCATCGAGAGTTCCGATGTGAGTTACGAGGTGAGTTTCAGTCTAACTGCTTGCATGATAATGGCGAGACACTCTGTACTCTTATCTAGCAGGTCTATTGGTTTCGTATTCTGTACGTTGATTCGACCTGTGTTGGTTTCGTGTTTGCAGGTTCGGTGCCGACGGTCATGCTGTCGAGCGCTGCAGTCGCCGAGGAGCTGTTCCGGAGCCATGACGCCAAATTCTTGGACCGCCCCCGGCCCATGTGCTTTGACGTGATCACGGACAGCGGGAACAACCTCTAGTACATGGCGGATAGGCCATACTGGCGGCAACTGCGGAAGATCTGCATCTCCGAGCTCGTCACCGAGCTCGTCAGTGTGCAGCGCCAGGCGTCCTACCAGAGAGTGACAATGGACGAGAATCAGACCCGCGTGAGGGAGATCGTCGCGGCCGCCGAGCAGGGGAAGCCGATCGACGTCAAGAAGTGGCTGCAGCACGTAACGGCGATCAACATGACGAACATTATCAGTTCAAATCGCTCTTCTCTGATACGAATGCGAGAATCATCCAGTGCAGGTTCTTCAGAGACAGGATGGAGAGCAAGGACAGAGAGGACTTCGAGTTCATGATGAGTGGCTCGGGGTGTTCCTCATCAGCAACCACGTCTCGTACCTTCAGTAGGCTTCATCGCAAAGCTCCAACAAAGAGATTCAACTACTTCCGAGCGCTCCAAGGCGACATCTTCGACCGCGTCTTCGAAATCGAGAACCACAGACAACGCGCCAAACAACGTCGAGCTGATGACGAGTCTGGTTTTGTCCCACACTTCGTGAACTTGCTGCTGCGCTAGACGCCCTCATAGATGGCACGACGCTACCGGATCGAATCATCAACTTAGTACTCCGAATAAGGTCGACTCACTCGCCTCTGATCATGGGAAGTGATCTTCCCTTGTAGCGTATGAGGAGGATATAGTGGGCACTGGGCGGAGACGATAACCACGACGGTGGAGTGATAATTTGAGAGAGTAATCCATCACCTTTAGAATGTTTTATAGTTTTAAGAAAATGAATGAACAAAAAATTGTTGGAAATGACAGCTTCATATAACTTTGATCATTGGAGTGTCATACATCTTAGATCATTGGAGTGTCATGAGTAGAGAAAGAATTACAGCTTATTCAAGTAAAGACAATACTATTTTTAGTTGGCCCTATGGAAACTGCTGATATAACACATATGGCCTTATTGTGTCTAGTACTGGGAGAAAATTATAATATTACTACTAGTAGAATCAAATCACTACAACTACCAGAATCATATTACTACAAAGAGGATTATATGACATCCGATCACCTCTGCAAAAGTACTCTTCAACTGTAACTCACGAAAGTTCCTCTACATGCCACCGACCAATTGGGGTGCACAACAAGCTGCTGGAAATCAAGGAAATTCCTGTGAATATCAGTGTAATCACCGGGTTCATTCGAGAGCTGCACCTGGGATAACATTGGCGGTGATGAAGCGCGCTGCAAGACCGTCACTCCCACGAGCTCGAACCTGAGCAGCTCCAGCTCCTGAATTTCGGGCACCCTCTCCTCGAGAAGTCAAGGCCGAGTGCAGGTTTGGAATCTCCGCACCAAGCTTGCCAGCAGTGCTTGGCTCTTGCTGCTGCTCCTGCTGGGCCACTGGAAAAGTAGCCATAGCACTTCAAGGTCGGAGAAGTGTGGAAATCAGAGGGAGAGTAGGAGCAGGGACTCGTTTGTTGAAAGCGTTCCGTCGGTCAGGAGACACTCATCTAGTGCAGTCTAGAACCAGGAAAACACTCTGGTGCTAGGCTTGTGATTATGAAACTGAACTGTTTCTGAGAATACTGTGATACTAGACCTGTGATCTGAGTGCAATTGACATATGAAACATGCGGAACTAGACTTGTGATCTTAGTGGACTCACTACAGTAATATTTTCTGCGTCGACTAGTGATCACGCCACAGAACTTGAGTCGTGAATAGAAGGATTGAAGAAGCTGAAGGATGCAAATTGTAGGAGTGATATTAGGAGGACAGGGACTCTAGCGATGGACAAGGACTCTGTGGTGAGAATTCCGTGAAGGGTCTGAATATACATGAGCTACAAGTTGTGGAAGGGACTTGGAGTCTTGGAAGTATTCGAAATGAACAGTTGCTGTTTGACTGTTTGCTGACAGAGCGTATCATTGGCTCTTTGGACATCCCGGAAGTTTCGCCCATTTTCTATTTGAGCCAAGGTTTTGGAGTTTGTGGGACAGAAACGACAACGCTGAAATTCAACTGTGACTTCCTTGACTGTGAAATTCCTGTCTGGTGGTGATTAATTAGAGCCTGTTAATCAACCATTGCCTTTGTTAGTAAGCCAGAAACAGTGTCAGAAAGTATGGAAAAGTGCATGTTGTATGGGCGGCACACATGTGTTATGTTAGGGCCAGGGCGAATTGACCCCCTCGCTGGGACTTAGGGTATGCTTCCATGTGAAACCCGTCCCCTCATTTTCTACTGTAGCACCCATCTGTTACCCACCTCATAATATTGTGGGAGAAGTCCATCATGGTGTTTACATGTGCAACCCACTATCTCATTGAAACTAAAAATAAATCACTTAATCACCCATGACTAGGAATTGTATATGACTTGTGTCATATCAATGTCAAGGACCAAATTAGTGAGAAAAAGTTCCCAAGCCTTCATCTTTCTACTCCCATTTCTTTTAGAAAGATCTTGAATTAACCTTTATAAGGCCTTCCTCCTCTACATTCAAGTATCTATGAGCTTGTAGAGTTTTGAATAGTGGGCCTGTGTAGTTTGAGTTTTAGAAGTATTTGCTTGTTTAAGGAGTGGAGTGTTTGAATTTATTGAGGTTGGGGTATCTGTATCAGTTGGTATTCAAATCATGGCTTCATTTCACTTTGGAACATGGCGAGGGTCTGGAAGCAGTCAGTTTACATTTGACTTGAACTCTGAGTCTCAAGCAGAAGAAGAATATTTAGAAAATGAGGAGTGTGAGGTGAAGGGTGATGCAGATCATAATGTTGAATCTGAGATAGGTGGGGGAGATCATGGTCTTGAACCTGATATAATTACAGAGGCACGGATTTACAAGAAGACTGTGGTCTATGGTTGAGATATTGGTATTGTTTGATGCTAAAAAGACAAATTGGAACATTCATGGAGTAGGGGCTGGTTCTAGAGTCATTCATGAGAGCCATAATATGTGATGGTTGGAAATTGCAGAAAAATGTTGGCAACAAGGTGTCCATCGATCTCGTCAGCAGTGTTTGGACAAATGGGAGGCTTTGCGTTCATATTGGCAGAAGGTTTGGGACTATCAAAAAAATATTCCTAGTGGCCAGAAGAGTTATTTTGATATGGATTCTGGTGAGAAAAAAGCATTGAAGACCAAGGCTTATGTTCAACTTGAAGTCTATGACAACATTGCATCTTGGTTGCCAAACTCATCCAGGGCTACAGAGCTTGTTGAAGTTGTGGACACTTCTCAGCATGTAGGAGGTGCATCTGATTCTTCAAGTAAAGGCAAGGGTCGCCGTTCTTTTCCAAGAGTTACAGATACATTGGCGTCAACATTGGAGGAAGGTTGGAAGCAAACAATTCAAGCTATGGTGAATGGGAAAGAGCGAGCAGACAAACGATACAAGGAAATGCTAGAGCTCGAATTCAAGAAACATGAAGACAATTTGGTTCTTCATCGACAGGCAATGGAGATGCAAATTTCTTCAAACTCCAAACTCCTTGAAATTGAGAAGGAGAAGTTATTGGCTACAAAAGAGATAGCTCAAGGCTTTGTAGGCACTCTTATGTCAATCAGTAACGCAATAGCTGGAATCCGTAGAGACATGTAGATCTCATTATGGTTGTTTTGTAAGAATTGTGATATGACAAAAAAATTGTTATAATTTTTCAATTGATATAAATTGTTCACATATTATATTGTGAAATAGAATTTATCATAATTTATCTTATATGTCCACAACTTCATATGTTGTAGTAAACATTATTGTGCCTTCTATTCAAATGGTACAATGGTGAATTACAATGGTATAATTTATGAATTGTAAAATATTAAAAAGCTAGTTGTGTTACTAAATGATTCGGAGTTACTAGTGTGAATTAGAATTTTTTTTTAATTAGTTGAAGCAAATCCTTTATAGTTTTAGTTATAAACTATGGACATGAAAATATTTGGCAAACTAATGAAAAAATCATGTAACATAGTGTATGCATAAATAATGTTTTGCATTATGAATATTTTGTAAAGCATATCATAAAATTTAGAAATAATAAAACATTTAAAATTACTGTACATGCCCTTCCAAACTCCATAGATGCTCAACTATAGCATTCCGAATTCCCAATGCTACATGTGATATCACTCTTCGATTCCCAAATCTAGGATATCCTTCATCATGAGGAACTACCATTGGTACATCTTCATCAATTTCATTTGCCCTATCCAACATGATATTGTGTAATATGCATGCACAATAAATAATACGTGATACCATTCTAACATCTACCATATGCATGGTTCTTCTCAATATGCGTCAAACTCCTTTGAGGATGCCAAATGATCTTTCAACACACATTCTGGTGCTAGAATGTTTGAAGTTGAATTGATCATACATAGGTGCCAAATTGACACCTGGCAATAGAATCAACATCCAAGGACTTTGAGTGTAGCCAGCATCTCCAATTAAAAGCTCAAGAATAGGAATTCCTTGAATAATTCTAGGGTTTCCATTCAAGCGTTTGCCATGGTCCACTGAGGCTTTGAAACCAGAGTTTGAAAACACCCTTGCATCATGAACCACTCCTAGGAACCCTGCAAAAATGTTTAGAAATCGAGTATCAGAATCTACAATAGCTTGTAGGATGAAACTATAATTATTACCCTTGTCAAAATAATCACTAGCACGTTCATTGCTTGGTAAATCAACTTGAATGTCTGTACAATCTACAGCACCACATATTTGAGGAATGCCGTGCTTTGCCTCAAATTTTGCCTTCACTCTTTCTAATCCTTCTGCATTTGGCCATGTCAAATGGTGTTCACCACAAGAAATCAACGATCTCACAAAAGTTGAAACGACTTTAGCAACTATGCAATTTGCTACACCAAACATCTCTCCAATTGTTGTCAAAGAGTCTCCTGTTGCTAATCTGCGAAGAGCTATGGCTACTTGTCGAGTAACTTCTAGTTTTCTATTGGGTAAATTTTCCAATCCAATTGGAAGATTTCTCTTAAGATCTGGAGCCACTAACTCTGTGATGTAATGAAAAGTTGCAGCAGAGACACAAAAAAAATTCTTGAACCTTAGTGGATCATCAGCCATAATCACACGGAAAAATAAATTTCACCGATGAACACTTCTTGGTTAGATATACCAATGCCCCCAATTAATGCCATTTAGCTCCCTCGAAGTTAACCTTGCATTTGCCATAACACAATACAAATCCTCTTCTTCAGCCATCAAGTATAAAACATATTTCTTTTGAATATTTTCACGCAAAAGTGGTGAAGTTATTGATGAGTCTACCAAACTAATGAGAAGAGGTTGTGAAATAAAATGTTGGCCTTCAGTGGGTGCCTCGGAGTTGAGCTTCAGTACCCAACCAATAGAAATAGCAGCTCCACCCATAACTTGAAACCTTGTGCAATTGTCTACTGCCATGGCCTGCAAAAAATACTTTAACAAGATCCAATATAGTGTGTGCCGCAAAACTGCCTCAGGAGCAAAAATGTCAATGTTTGAAGGAAAATGTCAACCACATTTATGACCAGAATGTGGCGCCACCACATCCACGTGATTGGTATCCAAGTGTCCTACAAAACCTCAAAGCATGTTGGGAAGATATTGACAAGTGGCAAAGATAGGGAAGTTGAAATGTAGCTTGTTTAATGAAGCAGTTTTGCAGCCGCCTATCTGTGTTCTATATCTTGGACCACAACTCAAGAGTTTTCAGTGAATTTGAGGTCGTAGTAAGTGCCGCTAGTAAGGAACAACTCTCGTGTATCTTCACCACCTTTCAGCTAGCTTTGCATCATGAGACGCCCTTGCCGGTATCGATTGTCTCTTGACATACAAAATGATATTGTATCATTGCTGGAAAAGGGATGGAGCTCACGGGCACTAGCGAGACACATTGGAGTTAGTCCTGCTTCTGTCCAGAGGATTCGGAAGAGTCGCTTACCAAACTTAAAATTATTGGTTGGAGATAGATCTAGTAAGATTTCAGTGTCTGTAAAGAGAGCATGTGTCCAAGCAGTTACGAGAGGGGGCCATGAAACCGCTGCGGATGCCGCTAGAGTTGTAGGGCGAGACTTTGGATGTGAGATTAGCGTGGATATTGTGCGAAGGGTGCTCAAGTCCGCAGGTTTACAAGCTCGAACGAAGCAAAAGAAACCATTGCTGAGACGAAAAAATATCACACCTCGCTTAGAATTTGCTAGAGCTCATGTGACATGAACATTGGACGGTTGATGACTGGAAGAGGGTAATCTTCTCAGATGAGACGAAGATTAATCGCTTTGGCTCAGATGGGCGTTCTTGGTGTTGGGCTCCAGTCACTGAAGGTCTCACAAACTGTACGGTGCAGAAAACTGTGAAACACGGCGGTGGATCGTTGATGGTTTGGAGATGTATGAGTGCAAGAGGTCCTGGTTTGATTTGTCAAGTAGAAGGACGAATGAATCAACATGTATATCGTGAAATTTTACAGAGAGATCTCTACGGACGTTTCATGAAGTTTGGAGTGAACCCACGAAGTGTCATCTTTCAGCATGACAATGACCCTATGCATACGGCAAAGACGATGAAGGAGTGGTTGTTGAATCAACCTTTCAATGTTATGAAGTGGCCTGCACAATCTCCCGATCGCAATCCGATCGAACACCTCTGGGCGACACTCAAACGGCGGTTGAACCAATACACTACGGTGCCAACAAGTTTAGTGGAATTGTGGGAGCGTGTCCTTCACACATTCAATAGTATCACTTCTGATGAGTGTCATAGGCTCTATGAGAGCATGCCCCGGAAAATGAGGGCTGTTATTTATACCCGGGGCAAGTGGACATCATTTTAAGTAGATTACAGACACATTAGTGCAAAACCGCTTCACAAAGGATGAAGTCAGTTGATGCTCTGTTACATGGTTGCATTTTGTGTATTTCATATGTAATCCACATGTGCTTGAGATATAAAGGTTTTGCTTTCTAAAGCACTTCACCACTTTTGCATTTGTTCATTGCATGTGACAGCATTGTTTGCCGAATGCAAAAGTTTTCACTCATGAGGCGGTTTTGCGGCACACAGTATGTGCAATGTCCAGTAATCTCTAGCAACTCTAATACCAACCTCGAATCTTCCAATCAAAAGCTCTACAATTAGAGACTCAAACTCACAAGTCAAATCACATTGGCATACTAATCTGAATACTCACTTAATCAAACTTAGCATAGTCACAATAACTCTACACAGAGACAAATGCTCTACAATCAAAGGTTCAAACTCACAAGTCAAGCACATTGAATCTCGTGTGAAGAAGGGACTTTATTACATAGAAGATGTGAGAGTGTGTTCCCACAAGTTCACAAAGACACTTTTGTGAATCATTCAACCATGATCTCTAGAATTGTTAAATTAGAAGGAGACAAAAAATTTACAGACTTAAAATGGATATAGTGGGAACCCACTAAATTTTCTGGACCTGCCAACCCCTTGTGTCAAGCCTGTCAAAGATTGTGGGTACCCTCCATTTTATGACGGGTTGGGAGCGTGACAGGTTGCATGGAAGTCCCTAGACCCTGCTCAAAATGGTGGGACGGGTCTCACATGGAAACATGCCCTTACTCTAGGTGGCCCCGTCTTATTTTCATGGGGTCATTTTTCTAGCCCTCTTATTTTGGGGGTTCCAGAGGCTTCTTTTGGATTTTCTTTGACAAATTTGGGACCTATGGCCAGTGTTTTCCATGTAGGACCCTCCCTTGCTGTAAATAGGGCCCCATCCAAAAACAAAATAGGGGCCAGTTTGGCCCTACCACCTCATAGCCCCCTCGGGTAAGTCCCAGCGAGGGAGTCAATTCGCCCTGGCCTGTTATGTTACTACTGTACCTATCTACAGTCTAAACTCTTCATATTTTACCTCTTTAACCTCTTTAGATGAATCTCTACTCTGTTGATTAAAAATTGTCAAGATGAATTTTTTGAGAATATAACTGTAGGATCTTCTCCTAAACTTAAGTGGGAAGTTGTGGTCAAAATCTTGTGAATTTTGATTGTACGATAATTGCAGATAATTGCAGTCAAAGTGAACATTTCTGTACCCCAGAGGTACACTTGTGCCTTTAGAGTTAAGTGTTGTAATCTTATATATGTTATGAAAATTACCCAAAATTAGGGTATAGGGTGAATTTTTTATGTGAATATTAGCATGACAGATGAAAATATTTGATGGAAATTGGCCCAGCAGATGAAAATATAAATGTTATTAATTATTAGGATCAAATTTTATAAGTGCTCTATGTTACAACACTATATATGTTATGACTTTTCTGCTCATAACCTGTAACATATAAAGGGTTTATACTATAGGACTGTTCATAGTGCATAATTTCAAGGTGACGTCAGCAGATCCCGTTGTCTCAGAATTAACCCCTAAAGGACTAAGAGGACCAAAACGGTCCTCTGGTGAATTTGGGCAAGTACCTATGATTCGAAAAAAAATCCATTTTTAATTGGATTTTTTTTTCAAGAAAGGATCTGATAAGAGCTTTGTGGAGATATTTATTTATTTATTTTTGGATTTGTGGTTTGAAAGTTAGTACCACTTAAGCCAAAAGTGGGGACTCCGGGCACCTCCAAAATTTTTGACAAAAGTTTCTATTCACATTGAGATTTTTCACACATATAAAGAATATTTCCATCTTTAGATATTTTCCAAAAAAATTCTTGTCTTTAGTGTTAAAAGGCATTTTATTCCAAGTCAAACATTTTCACACATTGTCGGGCAAGGGGAGAAAAAATTTCATCTTTTCTACATAAAACCTAGAGATCTTCATATTTTTCAGTTTTTATTTTTTCAACAACAATATGTGGTGAAAACCTTCTTATTGACCATTTGGATTATCATTTAAATACATACGTAGTTCTCAAAAAAATAAAATGTGAAATGATAATTTTTGAACCTCCACTCCTTGCACACTTGTTTTGAATATGCTAACCTCTTTTTTACCTCTAAAAATTGGTGTGTTGGGAAATAACATCATGCTTAAGACAATGGTAAAAGATTTAGACCTTGTACAATGCAAAAATTTGATACAAAATGAAGTCAAAGTCAGCTGGTCAACTCAACGCAAGGATGAAAATGAACCATTGTTTTGACTTTAAACACTAAAATCTATCAATCCGTGCGGTGGATTGCAACCAAAATTTTATGGCATGTTTATATGGAAGTCTATTTTAAGATCTTACGGTTGAAAATCCGAAATTCACTTTAAAATGTGATTTTCATGTCTCTTTTTGACAGTGGCAGTTTTGGACTGGTTTTAGAGCGAAATAGGTCGTCGTCCTTTACGGGTTAACCCTGTGCGTAAAATGTGCGGTCGATGTTCTACTGCGGTTGAACATTTCCGACCTAAAATGTAGACAGCAAAAGAGAAAGATTGTTATACACATAGGGCCAATTATTCTTATTCAAGTGCAAATACTTTGGAGAGTCCACAAGTATTGCTCATGTACAAAGGAAATTATTTTCCATATTGAAAGCTCAACCTCTCTTTCCCTTCTCTTTCCTCTTTCAGAAGGACTCTGATGTGCTCATGTATACCAGAGCGTCTTGTTGTGGTATATATTTCAATAGAATATACTTGGAAAGTGATTCAATCAGATATTTTGGAACTCAGCTGAGATCCAAGATTGGTAGTGAATAGGTTTCGAATAGGTTTACACCCAAGCTATCATCACCTACTACTAATGCTAATCAAACATACATAGAGGTGGACCATAATTTATCAATTACAAATTCAAAATCTTTCACAGCGAAGGGTTTCCTCTTTTTCTACTGTGCTAATGTACTAAGTTGCCGTTTGGTTAACCGAGCATACTCGCCATTTAATTTGATCAACTCATCGTGGCTGCCCATCTGCATAACACACCCCAAAAATAATAATTTAAAAGCAAATTATGGCTCAATTCTCAAGCTAAAATCATGAGTATAAATGAGTTGATCATAGAGTTAGTTGTTGAGTTTCAATAAAGTTGTCCTCCCTTTTCTGATATGAAATCATAGCACGTTAATATAGCTTACTAATTAGAGGATTCACCTCACAGTTCCCAATGCTATAAACCCGGATGACTCCAACAGAAATTTACCAGCAATTTGGAAATGAACATTTACCTCAGCAACCTGGCCATTTGTCATGACCACAATGCGATCAGCAGCGCGTATAGTTGATAGTCTGCTCAAGCACCAGACCACATCACCCGTTAAATATTATGTGAATCATACCAACAGAAACAATGATAAACAATGTGTCAGACCAATTTATTTACCTGTGGGCAATGACTAAAACAGTGCGCCTGTTTCTGCCTCTGTCTCCTCGCATGGCACGGTCTAGTGCTTTCTGCAACACAATTCGAAAGAAGAAAAGAAAGTGATGATTTATGTCAAGAGAAAACACGGTTTCAGAAATATTAGTAGATGTCACTCAAAATAGTAGTAACCATCTTTGAGAGTAAAACAAGAGTTTGCATGAGTATTAGAGTTCTTTCTAAAGTCACCTAAGACGCACCCTCTTTTTACTACTTCGTTCTCACTCTTAACAGTTACTAGATCAAGAGAAAAGCTTGGTGGTAATTAAACTCAAGTCAGAGTAGTTTCAGCCGTCTTCAAAGAGTGCCTTTCTCTATTAGAGTGATTTTTTAAGGTAAGAAAGAAGGGATATCTTATTAGAACTTCAGGTGACTTTCAAATAACTCTTATATCAAGCATGAGTAGTTCATGAAAGTATCTTCACCTGCACAAGATGCTCGCTCTCCGCATCAAGCGCACTGGTGGCCTCATCCAGGATCAGAATGGCAGGATCCCTCAAGAGAGCCCTCGCAATGGCGATGCGTTGCTTCTGCCCGCCACTCAAGCGAGAGTTGTCCACGGAGGTCTTGTACCCGTCCGGAAGGGACATGATGAAATCATGCGCATTTGCTAGCTTGGCAGCTCTCTCAATCTCCACCTGGTCAACGTCGTCGCATCCATACGCTATGTTGGACGCAATATCCATGCTAAAAAGCCGAGGTTCCTGCGGGAAAACACTTACGGTAAATAATGCACTCGTTGGATGTGTATATCAGAATCACCATAACCTCCTTTCTGCCTATTTCTCTTCGCAACCTTAGAGCTTTTTGTGAAGTTGCCTTTCCTCACTCTTTGCAAACAACTCACATGTAATGCAAAATGCTGCACAGAAGTGAGGAAGGTCTTTGAAAACGGTGTTTTGTAACATGAGAAGAAATAGTACCTGGCTCACAACTCCAAGTTGCTTCCTGAACCATTGTATGTCAAGGTCTTTCAGTGGAACCCCATCTATCACCACCTGCACATCAACTTTCTCATCTGTTATACCCAAAGACCAGCACCCGCATTAAACCTCTGAAAAGATGTTGAATTGTAAAATATAATGATAGCAAAGAAAAGTTTCCCTTACACCATGCGATACTTTCTAAATTTAACCTACAGAGGTTTGGAGTGCCATGAAAAGCAAAAGAATGCGATGCATAAGGCTTTAAACCACATCCATCACAGAAACTCCATTACATGTAACAACCTAGTAGAGATCTTGAGAGAAATGAAGCTGTACCTGCCCCTTTGATGGTTCATAGAGACGTAGGAGTAAGCTCACAAGAGTGCTTTTGCCACTACCGCTCAAGCCCACCTGTGAAATGCAACACCAAACATGTTTTCAAAATCAAGTAAACACATCTCCATGATCTAGTAAATTATAGATTCCGTTGAATTTTGTAAACAATATTAAGTTATTTGGAAAGTTTCAACAATATACCCCTCTCTAATCTGATACTACTCCTTCATCACTCTTAATAGCTAATGGAAGAGCTTGGTGGTCTCTCAACCAGAATCTTTATTAAGTATGGACAAACTTGATGGTCTTAAGAAGAAAAAAGGAGAGATCATGTTGTACCATGAATCTTAGCCGCCTTTTTCCCTCTAGATTGATAGAGAGTGGTTTAGGGCGGATTTTAATAATTGCAAACAAGACACGAGGTCAACACTCTTGGTATCTTTGCCTCCTCGTTTTAAAAATAAACTCTACTCTTGGCTTGGCTTGGTTTGAGACTCACCACAGCCACAAGTTCACCAGGATTGATGGTCAAGTTCACATTCTGGAGAATGCTAGCTTTCGGTCGAGTAGGGTAGTTGAATGAGATGTCGACAAATTGAATGCATCCTTTCACGTCAGGAAGGATGAGACCTGATCACATGACAATCATGATTAGCACCATAAATCAATCTTGCATTCTTTGTAATCTGATCAATCTTACATGAGATCAACCCTGATGAATACTAGTCGCCTGATGTTTGTAGATTAACTGAGAACTATTTAGAGCTGATGAAAGAGGGGGCATCTTGTTCAAACTTCAGGTGACTTAACAAACAACTCTACTATGCCATGAGTAGAATCCAACATGATGCCCAAAAGGAGGACAAACTTTGGATGATATACATGATGAGGGTAAGGGCAGGTAAATTACCTCCCGAAGTCATCTGTTGACTGGGCGGCATATCAAGTAGCTGGAAGACCTTTTCACTGGCGCCGATGGCTTGCATGAGAGAGGCCCAATGGTCGCCCACCCACCAGGTGGAGTGCACCACCCACTCCGAATAGAGAATAAACTTGGTCAGTTTCTCGGCACTAATTTGCCCCGACATCACAAATCCGCCTCCAATAATTAGTGCCACCACCTACACAACCAACCCCTCCACCACTTCAGTCCTTTCCTTTTCCTTGGTCACTCAAATATCAATAGAGATCTTTGTCAAGTCATCTGAAGTTTCAGTAAAATACGCCCTCTTCTTTTTCTTGCATCACCTCTAAATAGTTCTCCACCTCTAAAGAAAGAAAGGCAGCTACTATTCATCAGGGTTGATCTCATGCAAACTCTCTAAAAGGATGGCTGAAACTACTTTGACTTGCTCTTCTAATGATCTGATAACTTTTTGGAGTGAGGGAAGAGGAGTCAGACGAGGGGTGTATCTCTAATAGATAAGGGAAAAAAATAACCAGATCTGACCTGAGTGCTGTGGTAAAGTGTGCACGAGCTTAGGGTGCTGAACCCATAGGCAATGTTCTGGCGAAAGTTGATCTCCATGAGCTTCTTCAACCACTTGCTGTATCTGCTCTATATCAAAAGAAAAAGCTTAGCCCCAAGTCATAAGAACTGCAAAAGCAGGAGTGCCCAAGCAAAAAATGGAAAGGGGACTTTAAAAAACTGTAAGCAAACTCTCGCATTGATTGCAGGGAATCCTTTCTTCCTTCATTGGTATATAATTTGGTCTAGCAAGTCATAAATGAGCACTCAGGGATAAAAGAAATATGTATATGACTCGGGTGAAAAAGTGGACCTGGCAACTTCTTCCTTTTCTGTTCCAAAAGTGCGCACCACTCTCGACAGAGAGAATGCCTCTTCTGCCACTTCATTGGCTGAGGCGATGGAGTCCTGAGCAAACCTGGCAGTTCGTTTCTGGTACCTAGAACATGGAACCAATCAAATCAATCATGAGCTCTTCTGCAATTAATCACGTTTAAGAAGAGCAAAGAGCAAACAAAAGTTCAAAGAAAGAAAGCACAGACCGGCCATAAATTCTGGTTAAGAACCACATGAGGCTGCACACTCCCAGGGTAGTCAGTGCAAGCTGCCATGAGAGTGATAATAGGTACACAAACGCCCCTAAACCCTGCAATAAATCACACAAAAAGTAACTCAAATCAGCTCGAAATAGTTATCGATGAGTCTAGCATCAGCTCAAAGGAGAGAGAGAAAGGCAGATAATATTATCATGCAAACGTTTTCTTCAACCTCAAGGACGGCTGAAACTACTTTAACTTGTGTTTAGGGACTGTCCAGAAAGCTCTTCCGTTGACTGAATTGAAGGATGAGCCCACCCAGCTCTTCTGTTGATCTACAAACTACTATTTAGAGTGAGGAAAAAAAAAGCTATCTTATTTATACTTTGGGAGACTCTAAGAAGAACTCTACTGAGGGAAATGTTCCATGGTTTTGAGTTCTAAGATCAATTCTCACTTACTAATCTGGGATTCGAGAAGTGAAATCAACATACCTGAAGGCCGTTGCGGAACATGATGTTCAGATCATTGCCGATAATTCGTGACACTTGCTGACAATCTGATCCTAATCTGCTTGTGAGAGCGCCCACAGACTCTGCATCAAAAAATGCTATATCCTGTACCCAAAAAGTACGAGTTATTATCACATAATCATCAGCATGCTTCAAATATGAAGAAAAAACAACACATCCTTGTGTAATGTCCAGTTCTGTAATGTCCGTACCTGACACAAGAGGGTAGAAAATAGTTTTTCTCGCATTCGCTTGACCTGCCATCAAATTGATTTAGTCAGGTCTATGAGCCAAACAAAAAAAAAACTAAAGGAAAGGAAGCAATTAGAAAGATGGAGCTCATTTTACCAGGATTTGATTTGCAATCCCAAAACAACCGCCTCTTATCCCGCTGCAAAAAGTCACCAAAACATCAACACCAATATATCAGTACCCACTTATCCCACACAAAAAGGAGATTTAGAAGACAAATTGTATGCCAGATCTAGCATTTTTTTTCTTTTAAATTTAGCAACCACTCACCTGAAAAAACCGTAAGTGCAAGCCATGGCAACCAGCAATTTGGCATTGTTATAGAAGTCAGTCGTCAATCCTTTCTGGGCCGCGAAGATCATGGCTGCCACGAAATGAGGTATGGTAATCTCAGATAACTGATACACAGAAATGGAGAGCCCTCAATTAGTACAGCAGCCGAAAGAAAAGACCCGAAGGTATACATGAAGAGTAGAGGCACAGAACTTACAGCTGCAATGACAAGAGCAGTGAAGGCAAAACTGATGATGAGCTTATCCGGCGAGACGAGGACCCAGAGCCGGCTCATGGCACCTGCAAAGGTGATGTTGTATGACCTTTGGTGCTGCCTCTCAATGACGCGCCACCATCTACCGTTTGGGAGAAAGGTTTTGAAGGTCCTCCACACGAGGAGCATGCGGAGGAGGAGTGTTGGCTCCTCTGCAGCAACTGCCGAGCCGTTCCCTTCATGGCCTGCATGTCATGTCAAAGAGGAGGTCAAAAATGTCAGAGATAGTTGAATAACATACCCCCTCTCTTTTCGAATAGCTCTCAGCTTCAAAGGAGAGAAAGGCGGGTACTAATCATCAGGGTTAATCTAATGCAAAACACGGCTACAACTACTTTGGACACAGTCCAGAGACCACCAAGCTCTGAATTGAAGGCTTACGCTACCAAGCTCATCTAATGATCTACTTAGAGAGACGAAAGAGTAGTGTAATGAATCAAAAAAAGGCCATCCTTTTGACTCAACAAAAAAACTCTACTTCTAAGGTCACCAAGGAAGATTGTGCAAACTCTTCCCTCACTCTCAAAGACAGCTTGAACCACTTTGACTTGAGTTGAAAAACCACCCAGCTCTTCCACTGGCTTAATTGGAAAAAACACCTAACTCTTCTCTTGATCCGATAGCTATTTCAAGTGAGGAAAGATTGGTCAAAAGAAGGGCCCGACTTTAGAAAGAACTCTAATCTGAGTTCAGTTCTCGGATGCCTCAACCTAGAGCACAATTTTCCCAGCTTTCTTGCAGATGAAGGAACACTAAACAAAAATTGATCAGCAAATGAGAGACAGGGCTACACACCTTTGGCAGAGTAAGCTCCATTAGCACCAAGGTCGGAAAAGAGAGCGCCATTGTCAGCAGCTGCACAGCACACATACCGGTGATGCACGAGTTTCCTGTGCACAAGGAAACCACTCCCAGGCTTCAAGGGGCTGGTGCTGATCCTTTGCTTTGGTTTTGCACATGATTCTCTGTCCCGGAACCTCGTTGCTCCCACGCTGTGCCTGGAATGGTGCTGCTGGGTCAGGGGAGAGCAAGGGCTGGGGTGCCATGAGAGCAACCCAGGCGGTGCAGAGCCCATAGTGCCGCCTCAAATCCGAGATTACATTCACATGTTTTATTGGAGAAAACCTCCACCTTGCACCTGAGAAGATTGAAAGCCACGAAAACAGTTAAAACGAACCGTGGATCCAACTGCGATTCTCTGAGGTTGAGGTTGTGATTCAAGTCCCAACCATTCCTTGGAGTTAAACCTCAAATACTGGCCTTGAATGCACTTCTAAACCCTAATACAACATCATGGAGCAGTTGGACCTCAAATTCAGGCCTGTTTCCAAACCCTAATAAAGCCTCATCATTGTACAGTCAGGCTCATATCAACCAGGAAACCTCATTCTCCCCTCAAAAAAAAGTTAGATTCAAATTCCAAGCTCCCAAACCAGCTCAACTCATCCTACTAGAACTCCAATTCCCCCACTCCAGTAAATCCCCTCAAATCTGAAACCCAAAATTCCCAGCTGCAGAATCAAATACACAAAAAACCCAAGTGGCCCATACACTGAAACTCACCCTCAAACTTCAGACAGAAACAAGCCAAATAGCACATAGAAGGGGCTTTTGCGCAAATTCACTCAAACTTCCAAATCGCCAACTCCCGCAAGAAAAACAGCCCAAGCGGAATCCTAATCTGAAAGAGCTCATGAACTGCTTACAACTGCCGGTGCTCATTCTCACCCTAAATTCACCTCACACAAGGCTTAGCTAACATACCCCCATACCCCCTTGCTAACGCTTCGAAGACACCATTGCAGGAGATGAGGAAGAGCAAGGAAGGCAAAGAGGTTGAAGCATACCTGAGGAATCCAAGCCTAGAGTTGCGAAGGAGAGGAGGCCACCGATGCGAAGGAGATGGCGTGGGCTCTGGGAATGTGCGCGCGGGGGCAGCGATGGAGATGGCGATGGAGAAGCGGAGGAGCTGTGATGGAAGTCGAGCGAGAAAGGAGACGCCAGCCTCTCCTCTCCTCATGGGCGACCGGCGCACCGGCTGTGGCGGGTGGCGGGGTCACCGGGTGACCGAGTGGCCCGGTGGAAGACAGGATAAGCTGGAATTCTTGTTGGTTGCTTTTTTTTCTTTTCTTTTTTTTTTGCTGGTCCAAAAAGTGGGTCACCTGCTTGCTTTCCCACTGAATGGTCTGGAGGGTGGTCATTGGTGAATTGCCAGGGCCTGGTCTGGAGGTGAAAAGACGATGATTTTTTTGTACAGGTTAAACTCTTAATATATTACAGGTCATATAACAATCATAAAACTTGATCTCGATAATTAGTAACATTCCTATTTTCATCTGTGGGGGCCAATTTCCATCTAGGGTTTTCGTCCAAAATAGTCACCCTCAACACTAGGTTGTGATTTACCCAACCAATTTTATTGTCGTGCACAACGTTTTATTGCCCCCACTCCTGTTTAACACCCCATAATTTCTCCGACTTTATAGAAGTCAAGTTAATGAAGTGGAAAGCAAATCATCTCATAACACTTAACATACAACACTTAATAGTGTGAATTTTTAGGGAGCATAATTTTTAATGAGATTATAACATTTAAAGAGATAACATATGAAGAGTTTGGACTATAACTCTTTTTACGACGAGCATGCCTAAACTGGAGGTAGGGAAATGTTTTCCGAGAATAGTAGAGTTTGCCTCATTGTAAGGCCGTCGGAATCAACCCACGTTCGCTTTCCCCAACTTGGTTTTGGCCGTTTGGATTGAGTTGTGATTGTGTTTTACTACAGCGGCATGTCGTTGTTGGAGGGTTCATTCAAGTTCAAGCTCTCCAGAGTCCAAGTTTTCTGACCGAGGTTTTGAGGTTGCCCAAGAACCTTGACCTCCATAGACCTTCCCCTTTGCCACATTGGTAGCCTATGGCACTTGCAAGGGTTAGAAAGCCCCTTGAATATGAGCCTTGTGTTCATTGACGCCATAGACCCACCGAGTTGCTTTATCCCTTATTCAATACACAAGCAGTTGCTTTCATGGAATTGTGCACACCTTATTCATGTGTGCAAGCATCACTTGTACGATGCAATATTCTGCTCAAAAAGTAGTACCAAGCCCAATTGAGTTACTGTATGTACGTTCTTGATGTTTCAACAGATGGTTTGTTTTTATTGAATATCCAATTCATGAGCCCAACATGCTTCATGTGAAACTGGAGAATCTTTTTTCTTTCTTTCTTTTCATCTGACAGAGCCATATGTCTATTGCATGTGAATGGATGTCTTCCAAGAATCTCAGGTATACCGTACCCCTATGACCACCACATTTCTAACACGGCTACTCTATATTTGGTCTCAATTCTTCCCCACATCCACCTCATTACCACCCAATCACTCTTTGTCAGCTCCAAATCAAGGCTTACTATTGGTCAAGACCTTGACTTTTGGCCAGGGCTCATGGGGGGTACCTAGGGCTCGGAAGAAACTACACTCGTGTTGGTACCTCTCGTGGATGAGCATGTGATGAATGGTGGCTAACCCAAGTTCGCGAAGCCGGGTTAAGTAACCCAATGCAATACATACCAAGGCGTATTGCAATGGTGCGAAGTCAACAACTCTTGACCGATGCCGCCTTCAGCATCCAATGTTGTGGCGATTTAGGGTGAGAGCCGTTGGGCTGTGAGTTTGGAGCACTTTTTATATCAATCATGGCCATTCAAAGTAAACTCAATCAACGATCCACATCACTCTTATGATTAAAAAAATTCCATTTTGAATGCACATCACTAATCCATGATTGTCTTCAAATGAATACAAGATGCCATTTGAAATTCTTTTGTTTCAAGAAGGTGGCAAGCTCAATAGAAGAGAAGGTACTTACTTTTAAACACTTTGCTTGATGTTGTGTGTCTCCAAATGTAAAATCATTGTTGAATCCATATCTTATATAGTTAGAGGAGATCGTACTTTTGAAGGTTTTAGGTTGTTTCTTGAATGGAAGGTATGCTGCAATATGTGCATGTACGTATTGTTGCAGAAACAGAGCCATATTATGATACAGTCCGACGTTTTGATACGTATTGCACTTCTTGCTTTATGGAGCAATACGTATTGCTAGCTTAAAAATCTAAGGCAATGTTGTTAATTTCTATGATGTATATTATTCTTGTTTACTTATTCCAAATCATTCATGTCAATTTCCGTATTGTCATTTTTTCATTGATTATTTGTGAAATGCTTTTTGTATAAATGGCGATTCATTTATTTGGACAAAATTTAGCTACTACTAAAACCAAGTTAAATGTACACTTTTTAAAATAAGGGCAAAGCGTAAGTTGAATGTCCAGGATCCACCTCCTGGGCCTATTCGATTGGTGACTTACAATAGACTATGGGTAGTCGAGGTTTTGGCAACAACGCACTAGTAGCGGTTGTCATAGCGAACATCTTTTTGAAGAGAATGGAGGATTTTATAAATGGGCAAACAATGGAAGATGGACAAGCAGTGGAGTGGTCTATTTCCAAAAATGCAACAAAGTCTATTGATACAAAGAGGATCACAATATCATCTTGCAAGAGTCATATATGGTATGTTCCATCTCAATGTGTTTCATTATTACATTGTTTGATTCTTTCAAGCATAGACTTTAAATTACTTTAATTATGTTCATACTTCTTATTTAATGAGATATCTTTTAGTCCTTTTGGTTGCAAACTTGTGTATTTGATTTTTTTCTACTACGGTAGGTATCGTTGTCCATATGGGCCCGAAGATCGAAGGAATGACCCCAAGTATCCAAAGGGTCACAAGCGGGGTTGTTTGGCTAAGTTCGCTATGAAAGAATTATTGATAGAACCAGGTGTGGTAGAAGTTTGCTATTGTCAAAGTGAACATCGAAGGAAAGATGGCTCTCATGCTCATGGTTGTAGAGATTCGGCATCCGTTGCAAGAAAAGAAGAATTTGGAGCCAAATTTTCCTCCCTTTTATTGATGTGGTTGGAGGCACGTTTAGCTCAAGGATTAATAGCACAACAAATTTATGATGAACATA
Source organism: Bryoerythrophyllum caledonicum (assembly GCA_963971425.1). NCBI lineage: Eukaryota > Viridiplantae > Streptophyta > Bryopsida > Pottiales > Pottiaceae > Bryoerythrophyllum > Bryoerythrophyllum caledonicum. The sequence continues at coordinate 13,758,343 of OZ020525.1, read as the reverse complement.
AGGCTGCTTGGATGCAAGATTGGAAGAGTGGAAAGACATACATTAAAGATGATTTTCTCACATTACGTGATATACGTTATTATGAGCAGAAGTCCAAGAAGGGTTTATGGAAGAGGGACAATAATCCTTTGTTGAGTATTAACTTATGGAAGCTAGCACATCCAGACCATATTTTCTTTTATCAGAATGAAGGGATCGATAAACCATTTACAATGGGTATTCAATCACCTTCGCAACTAGACATGATGGTCAAATATGGTCACAATGGAACGGGGATTGCTATTTTGCGTGCCCAAATTTGCGAGCCGCGAGCCGCGAGCCTAGGATTGCGAGCCTAGAAATAAAAAAGTTGTGTATTTTTTACAAAAGTTAAAGTTAAAGAGAAGCATAAAGTTAGGAAAAATATAATTTTTAAAAAAAAAGTTAGAAAAAAAATGAAGTTAAAAGTAAAAGTTCAAGAGAAGGGGCCCTATAGCCGTGGAAATTGATGAACCGTTGTCATATATATTAACCTAGTCCTTTGTTATTAGGGCTTTGGGTTATAAATGGAGGTGATCTTGACTGCTAAAATGGTTTAGGCACCCTATGGCCGTGGGCGTCTGAACCTTGATTCAAAATAAACTGGTAAACCTGTGGATACACCATAGGTTTATAATCATTATATCACACTCCACATAAATTTTTATTGGAGAGTGATTTAACATAAAGATTTCCTCACGCTCATATTATAGATAGCCTCCGGTAGATGTTTCCCCACACGTTTGTCATAGATAGTCTTGGGCAATAGAATGGACTCTTAAGTAGAATGATGGGTTTCATTATTCAAAGCTACCTTGTATTGAACTCTGTAGAGCAATTCTTGAGAGGCTTGACAGTTCAAGTTATGTTGTGGTTTAGAGTCATATTGTGGGACTTAGAAATTGTACTTTAAATTGATGCAGCTAGAAGTAGTGAGTATATAAGGGTGGAGAGAGCAGTAGGTATTCATGAGCGTTATTCCAAAAGTCCTAAGAGTTGCGCAAGTGGATCATAAAGTCTTAGAAGTTTTGTTTAATTGATATGGATCTGCTTGATTGATAGAATCATTTTGATTTGCTAGAAATCAAGTAGAGGTGACACAAATGGAGTAGATAAGTTTGAATGTGGACATCACAAAGCTCATTTGTTTGGGAAATGGTGAAAACTCAAAACTACCTTTTTTACTACACTATGACTTTTAATGCAACTAGATGTGGGTGATAACACTGACATCACCTTCAATGCGGTTGGTAGTTCAGTGAAGGCATACAACTGTGTCCTTTTGATGTACTCTCAAGTATTTGAAACAATGTTCAAGAATAATATGAGGGAAGCAATCACTTTGGAGGTTGATGTGCTGGACATTTCAATTAAAGAACTGAAGTTCTTCATGGTGATCTTGTATATTCCTTGGAGGAATTTACTTTGATGGACCCGTTGAGTTGCTGATTATGCCGCCAGAGTTTCAGAAAGCCGTTGATATGCTATTTGATGAGCTATTTGTTGCATACATAAAGTATGAAGCGTGGGCACTAGAGGCCACAGTCATTGCCGAAATGAAAGACCATTTGACGCGAGAAACTGCAATGTGTATTGGCGCCAGAGTACGACAATGACCCAGAACGCGAATGGAATGTGGATTTGCAAGAGCTACATCAAGCATTACATTCTACACCACTAGTCAAGGTCGATAAAGGGAATGGACAGTGGTAGTGGTTTTACACCCGCACTTTTAAGCAAACTCCGAGAAGAGAATATGGATTTGTTTATAAATGCGGGCAATTGAAATGATATCTTTGTCTTTCTGAATTTTAGAGTCTTAAGATTGGTTGTGGATCAATGCTAGGGACGAGAGTGTTGAAGAGGCTGTGAGAGATGTGGTTTAAATTATTTATAGCTATTGTAATTGTTGGCACTTGAGATTTGGATATAGTCAAACAATAGAATTCAAGATGAAGCAGACATGATAGAAAATTCCGCGCTAAATTTAGACATCTCAGAGCTAATTAGCGTGGGAAGGGAGATTATTTGAAAACTTCCATTTTGATGAAATTACAAGGTCCTCATCTAATTGGACATTGAAGATAATATAGATGTAACATTTCATATAATCGTAAGATTGGTGAAGGCACACAAGGAAGTTTTCTCGATGTATTTGGTGGTATTTAGAGCAATGGTGAAGCAGAAGATGGAGGAAATAATTGCTTCCATGGACGGTCTATAGCTGTTCATTGTGTTGTATGTTCTTGATGGAATATACTTTGATTGGACTAGACAAGTTGCAGAAAACGCCAACGGAGTTTTCAGGAAGATATTGATGACCATTTTCATGAACTCTTTGATGCATGTATTAAGTATGGAGTGAGGTCGCTGAAGGCCACGATAATCTCTGGCATGTGAATTGGCGTTGATCAATGACCATGACCTTCAATATTAGTGGAAAAGATGACTACAAGCAATACTTTGTCAATCACAAGCACTTGCACCTTTCATTTTGGACAAAAGAAATAGACACAAGCAATGCATTTACGAGCCCTTATTTGAATCAAATTTGAGTAGATAAGGATTTGGAGTTAGCTAAATGGCGTGGTTGATTGATAAGATTTGATAAGATTCAATACAATATCATGCAATATTCTTCACAATCATCATACTTGTAAAAAGGGTGCCGACATCGGCACCCCCTAGGACGCTCTTCCCATATCCTTTGAGAGGAGTCTCCAAGGCAGGACACATTGACACTCATCCAAAAGATCCTTGTTATCTGTAAAAATGAAATCTTTAGAGGGAGTGCCGACATCGGCAATCCATAAGAGGGCCTTTTTTATCTTCAAAAAGGGATCCTCTAAAGGGGATGCCGACATCGGCAACCCCCTAGAATTCATATCCACGCTCTAGAAATTTTTGAGAGAATTCCAAAATGATATTAAACTTTATCATCCAACACTTTAAGAACAAGTTATCCACGGATGAAGTAGTGAATTCCAAGACTTCATCCGTAGATAACTTATTCTTTGAGTGTTGGATGATGAAGTGTGATACCATTCTGGAATTCTCTCAAAATTTTCTAGAGTGTGAATGTAAATTCCAGAGGGTGCCGATATCGGCACTCCCTTTTGGAAGTTCCATTTAAAAGATTGGATAGGCCTTCTTGTAGAGTGCCGATGTCGGCACCCCCTTTAGAGGTTCTCATTTTAAACAAAAGAAGAGTCCTCTAGTGGAGTGCCGATGTCGGCACCCCCTTTAGAGGTTCTCATTTTAAACAAAAGAAGAGTCCTCTAGTGGAGTGCCGATGTCGGCACCCCCTTTGAGGTTCTCTTTTTAACAATAGAAAAGATCTTTTTGAGGGATGTTAAATTTTAATGTCAAAATTCTTTTTGAAGGTTTCTTTTAATAAAAATGTAAGGGCGTCCTAGGGATGCCGATGTCGGCACCTCCTTTAGAGGTCTCAATTTTCCTTTTCAAAGATATAAAAGATCCTCTAGAGGAGTGCCGTTGTTGACACCCCTCTAAAGATTGATTTTTTAAAATGAGAAAGCTCTTTTAGACGAGTGCCGATGTCGGCACTACCTTTGGAGGTTTTTTTTCTAAATATAGGAGGAGCCTTCTAGAAGAATGTCGATATTGGCATCCACTTTGGAGGTTCCATTTTTAAATATAAGAAGGATCCTGTAGAGGAGTGCCGATGTCGGCAATCCCATTGGAGGTTCTCTTTCTTAAAATATGAAGGGCCTTCTAGTGGAGTGCCAATGTCCGTACCTTCCCTACAGATTCTTTTTTAAAAACATAGGAAAGGTGTTTTAGAGGGTGTTAATGTCAGCATTCCATTTCTAGGTTTTTTTTCTAAACATGCGAATGATCCTCTAGTTTGATGCCGATGTCGGCATCCTCTTTAGATGGTTTTTTTTCATATGTAGGATGGATTCTCTTGTAGAGTGCCGATGTTTGCACTTCCTTTGGAGGTTTTTTTTTTAAAATATAGGAGAGATTCTATAGAAGGGTGTCGATGTTGGCACCTCCATAGTGGTTGGAGCGTGCAAGGATTAGCTCGGAAATTATTTTTATGTCCAAAAAATATTCTTGAGAAGACCCTTGCTTATAAGGAACTTATCATTGTTTTGGTCAAGTTCAAGCAAATGTTCTACCCTAGTATTTGAAATGAAATAACCACTTTTAGATATTTGCGTTGTTTTGAAGTAATGGGCATTTTTATTAAACTGAGAAGCTTTAATAATTGGGCCTTCATCTAGGAGAAGCGTTTCCCAGGATAAGCAATGAATCCAATAATGTTTTCATCTTCAAAATGGTAGAGATAGAACTTGAGATCAGGGTTGATTTAATTAAGACTATGCAACTTGGAGATGACTTAGAGGATGCGCGGATGATGTTTAATCATGTCGAAAGTGTCAAGTCTTGGACCACTATGGCTGCCTAAGTATACAACTCTATTTATTGTCTCGTGATGACAATTGCGGTTTTTGGTATGTACTCTAGAATGTGGTATTTGAGCAAGTGTTTTGGAGATGATGCAATGCGATTTCAAGTAGGCATGACAATTCAAATCCAAATCTTAAAGAATTGATGTCCGACATCAAGATTCAACAACGGGATGCCGACATCAATATTACTTTAGAGTAGAATCGGTTTCGGCATCCCGTTGTTAGTACTACACTATTCATTGCTAGAAGTCACTCTCAAAGGAGTGCCGACATCGGCACTTTCTTTTGGCGGTTGTCATACTTATCTAATTATACTACCTTATGCCGCTACTAGCTATATTTTGTAACCTAAGTTCTTCTATCAGTTCGCCATGCCAAACGTTGTACTAATCATAATTATTTATCAAACAATCTATCGGAAGCTGTTCAAACAGGTCAAGATGTTGTCATATATTTTGACGGAATTGGTGCACATCAAGTGGTTCCAACAGTCAGGCAAAAAATTATCATATGTATGTTGCGGCTATGGATGATATGGTCTGGGTATGCATACGGATTGTTGCCTATTACCAATATCTGAAAGGTGAAAAAACTAGGCAATGATCTTGGAAAGAATTAACTCACTCTTTGCATTGCCTATCGCATCATTCAACGCTCTGGAAATCATGCTGCACTCGCCAATATGCTCGGTGCAGAGGAGTTCTGTACCTACAATCTTCACTTAGAAGGTGAGGAAATTTTTGTATCTCTAAAAAGAAAAATAGTTTATTCTCCAGGATTAGAATTTGACTAGCATCACCCCAACAAAATAAGGGCATCACGCTTCATGATGAAGGCTTGTCGTATTGATCCAATGATTGTTGACCTAACAATTGAAGAGCGACCACAACACTCTACTTGCTCTTCTGAAGCAACTGAAGTACTTCCATTGGTGTCACCTACAATTTATTTCCCGATTCAACACGTCAAAGTTGTGCAAGAGATTGTCTGTGATGAGAAGCAATGGCACATTGGAAGGCTTCCTAAGACATCCAGTAAAACATGTTTATTTCTATAGGCCGATATAAGGAAGTAGTGTGTGGGCAGGATTGTGCAGCACGGAAGAAGTACATCTGCCTCAACATACATGGGACTGATGGACAATTTCAAGAAATTGAGAATGAAAAGAATACAATTCTTGTTTTGCAACAACGACATTCATTGTTGTGTTATGGACACACGACAAAGGTGGATCCAATCTAAGCTACATATCCCAGACTTCTGACCAGTTGAGATGGGAACAAACTAGAGCATGATGGAGATATTTGCCCTCAAAAACGTCGAGTACCGTCGCTTTGAGCGTAAGGCATTGTCCCCTCAAAACTTATATTGTGTCACTCCAATTCTATATAAAAGGCGGTAAGACTAAAAGGGCCACTTCCACCGTTTGTACTAGTTCTTGTCCATCACTCGTGAGTCTATACTTCGTAAAAATGACGGGATAGAGGGAGACTGAGATTGGAGATTTACACTTCCCTTGCAAGTATATAGTAGTCAAGTTTAATATCTCACTCTTCTAATGTCCCCCTCCAAGACTCTTTCTAATTTTTCCAGTTCCAAAAACTACATTCTGGGGTTGCAAATTGTCCCTAAACTATCCTTCATATCTCCCCACTTTTCTCCCTTATCTTTGGTTCTAACCACTTACTATTTCTCCTCTACCAATAGTTTCATACTTTAAATCATTTGCTCTCCCTTGCACTAGCTTTACCGCCAATACACCTTTTAAATCTCCCAAATTTATCGTGCCCCGGGTCATCATCCACCAAATTGAATCGTCTATCTCCTAATCGTCTACCTCTAAACCACTAATCCTAACTCTAAATCTTTGTTCTACAGTACCCTAAATTCAACCAATATTTTTAGGTGTCCCACTCTCACTGTCCCCTACGCTCCATCTCTAAAACTTTCCAAACTATACTTGCCATCTCCTTAAATCGCACTATTCCCACCCCCTCCGATCCCCAAATTCCTAGAACCACTACCACTCTCCAAATTCTAAAACCTTCCTCCCCCTACTTCGTCCTCTCTCCCTCCCCTCTCTCCCTCTCACTGTCTTTTTATATATTCTAAATCATGCTCCAAAGCTTTATAACCTCAGAAATTCTATCTTCCCTTCATTGTAGAATCCTAGACTCCACGGTTATAAGTCCATTTTAAAATTAAAAAATCAACAATATTGTCATTTTTAGATCCTTCTTGCATACAATTTCTCCACCCTTCCCCACGGTAATAGGCCCATTGATGTAATGCATTTAATCAATGTCATTCTAAAAAAACCTTAAAACTTTTACTTTTTTATGCCCTTTTCAAATTAAGAACTCAATTTTTGCCAACAAGGCTCGCAATCCTAGGCTCACAGCTCGCGGCTCGCAAAATTACGCACGCAAAATAGCTTGGTCCACAATGGAACCATTTCCATGGACTCTACATTTGGAACTAATGACCAAAAATTTCATCAATTTACATTGGTTGTATATGATGACTGGCACAATGGAATTCCTATTGCGTGGGTGCTTACTAGCCATCAAAAGGGAGATGATATATTTGATTGGCTTTGGGCCTTAAGGGTTCACATACTACAGAAGGATTTCTCATGGACTGCCTCATGTTTTGTAGTTGACGATGCCATTCAAGAACGAGGGGCTATTTTGTAAGTCATTCTCTACAAATTGTTTTATTCATTTTCTACAATTTTGCATGATACTTATATGATTACATGTTTTTACTTTACTTCAATGACTTTGTTTGGTATTCTAGGCGAGTTTGGCCCATGGAAGTGAAGTTGTACCTTTGTACTTTTCATGTTTTGAAAAATTGGAAAAAAATGGAGACAAGAAATTGAGAGGTCAAGATGTGGTGAAGGACAAACTCTTCATTGAGATGAGAGATATCCTTTACATGAGCATCCACTACCAAGAGAGTGAAGATGATTTCATTGCACGTGCAAAGGCGGCTATGGATAAGATATTTGAAGAACTTTATGCCCCAAAAATGGAAAAATATTACAACAAGCACTATGCAAACAAGTGTGGTGAGTTTTTTACTTCATGTTCTAATGCATCATGAAATTTTCATAAGTATATTTCTTTTACAAATCAAAAACTTAAAGAAATGCTTACATTAATTTCTTTCTTATAATGTCCAGAATTATGGCTCGTAGGATTGCGAAGGGTCCCCCATAGCAATATGGACACTAATGGAAGCATTGAAGCTTACCATGGTGTGCTTAAGCTTTGGTTGAAGGAACACACTCGTGGACTAAGAGGTCGACGTATGGATTGGTTGGTGTGGAGACTTACCATGCCAAGATTAAGCCACTATATCTATAATGAGGAGCGCAAATTCAACGGATTTGTGAAGAATGTAGCAATCCATGACGTTGTGTGAAAGGGCATTAAGAAGGGACGCCGCATTCCTTTGGAAGATGTACACGAGCCCATTTCTGAAGATGATACTTGGAAGGTAAAGTCTCAAGATATCAATCTCAACAATACCATTGAGGTAGAAGACTCATGGTATGTTGTTAAAAGCCCTTTCTTGGAGTATGCTAGTTGTTCTTGTGAACATTCTATTTGGGGTAATTTGTGCAAACATCAAATTTGCATCATATTGTTTTACACCGATGTCACGGAAGAACATCTATTGGAATATTGTGGAACATATTATGGTTCAAGGAGAGGAGGTTTGGAGGCATGCGTTAGAGATGCATGTCCTATGGATACTCTTTCAGAGACGGATGTTGACGAGGATGGGGAGAGTTATGAGACCAATATCATACCTGAACCTCAAGTTGAAGATGATTTTGCATCTCTCATTGGTTCTATAAACCATGGCCCAAAAATTGATCGTTTGTTAATACAGATCAAAGATGTGTGTGATGGAGGGGGAGAAAAGTATAAGGGGTATGCGGTTAGTGCACTGGAGATTCTGCATGCTGATCTTCGACGCATTCAAATAAAAGACGACACAAGCGTGTTACATCCTAATTTGAGTTATGGGAAGAACACACAAGAAGAAGACAACTCTGTGAAGCGAAAGAAATGTTTTATGGAAAAGGCATGCAAGAAGAAGAGGAAAGTATGTTTTCCAAAAAATTGATCACTAGAGTTAGGCGATTATGGATTTAGAGTATTTTCAAGATTTTATGATGTACATGTTTCAAATGACTTACGCTTTCATTTCTTTGGAATTTGGATATACTTACATATTTATATGAAATTTAGAGACTATGAAGTTGAAGTAAGGTCAATAAAAAATTGGAGTAATTGAAAATATATATGCTTTGCGTATATTGTACTCAAATCATGTACAATCAAATGTAGTACACCAAAATGTATTCCAAAATAAAGTTTAAATGTCCTTCAATGCAATAATGGAAAAAAATCTTTGCTAAAACACTTACGCAATACGTACTACCACTTATTGCGAATGATTAAAAGTTCAAAATTGAAAGTTTTCAGATGCAATACGTATTAAAGAATGGCACTGTTATAAAAGTCGTTGCTGTTTTTTTGGCAATACGTACTAAAATGCGTAACAGTCATTAAAACCATTGCCGTGATTTTGCAATACGTAGCAACACGTATTGCAATTTCATTCGAATGACATATGCTGGTATGTGGTTAACCTGTGAAGTTTTTGGAATTTTTTTTTGGGAAATTTGTCTTGCAAAACTACTTATTGCCACGGAAATAAATATTTACAAACTACTTCTTGTATTTAAGACTTAATTGATCATCATATAATAATTAACATGCACTCATACAGTATAAACTTTATAAATGAATACCTTCAGATTATTCGCATTTTATCATGTACAATATTATTTATGGAGTTTATGAAGGAGAGAAGTTTGTATAAAAGAATCATTTATAATATATACCATACATTAGAAAATCCATAAAATGAATATGCAATAGGAAGCATACTCTATGAGTTAAAATTCAATTTCAAAAATATTTTAAAAAGACATATGATTATCAACCATAATAATCATCATTGAACTACAAGCAATAGTAGGGAATTATCATTGAAAAGCCCGTCGTGCACGATATGCCATTGCACTACTCTCTGTTCGTATCATCTTTGAAGCTTTCTTCATATTCTATTCTTCACTCTTCCTCTCAACAAATTCCTTAATGAAATCTTCTTTGCCATTTGCCACCCTAAGAAAGTAACATAATCATGTTAAAAATTCATAAAACAATAATGCAATATAAACCATTCTTAAAAGTACATGAATATAAATTTGTGATGAACATAAAAAATACATACCTTGCAGCTGCAGTAGAAGCTTCGTGATAACATAACATTTCATCAATATAACTTTGCCGTTGGTTTTGCATTGTCCACTTATTCACCTCTTTGAAAGAATCATGCACAGGCTTGATGTTCTTGAACCGGAATTTCTGAAGATGAAGTAGAAATATCTCGTGGTTTTAAAACTCAATAAGCTTTTTGGTAGAAATAAGTCCATCACCCCAATTTGAAATGCCTATAACCTCCTGCAAACAAGGTTGCAATACCCTGCACAACACTAGAGGATTCTCCGGCAAAGGATGAAGGCAAGCACGATCTTCTATTGCACTCCATTTGTTTTGAGCAACCTTCTTCCAACGAGATTCAGCTTGTGGAAATTCCTTGTAGGCACGTTTAGTAGCAGAGCTCAAAACTCTAGCATTCAACTTGTCGTGGTCTTGGACTCGTGGGCCTCCTTATCGAGTTGAATGACATCCAACACAAGGCCAAGGCACGAAAAACCCATGCAAGGCAACATGTGCACAAAGATTGGTCCTTGTTGTGAATCTTTTCTCAGAACAAGCGTCTTGAATGGAACAAGGGCTTGTACTGGAATAGATGCACAACCATAGATTTGTAGAATGACCATCAGTCTTCCAGTGCAACCCTTCAATTGCAAGCGGTAAACCATGCGTTGTAGATCAAAGCAAAATTTTAGAAATACAATGTAAATATGTAGAAAAAAAAACCATGAAAAAAAGGGGTTTAAAGGAAAGAATGCATACGATTTTGAATGAGATGTTTGGCCTTTGGAGGTGGGCAATTGGTAGGAGTAGGTGCTGTTGATTGCACTTGAGACTCAAGCACTATGGTTTCATACTCTCCTGATTCAACTATGGATTGTGCTATGGCTGGAAATGAAAAACAATAGCATACGGTATTATGATAACAAAAAAATAAAATGTAAGTACGCAGTACTTATTAGCACGTATTGCAAATTTGTGGCATTATGATGATATAAGTATGCCTTGGAGGGCCGAATTCATCAAATTTGCAAGATGCAGTACATACCACACAATATGTTGACATAAAAATTGAACACATTCATAGTTAAAATACACAATGCAAGACTCAAATGAATTATACAAGAGAAGGGACATTGCAATGTTTAGAAATGTGGCTTTTGGAAAGAGGTATATTAATTGAATAAAATGGTGAAATACTTTCTTGCAACACAAATTTCTCTAATAATGAAAATAAAACTTGAGGAATAAACCTACTTCCAAAAGTGCCTTTCTTTGAAGGAGAAATTATTGAAGGTCATGAAAATGCTTCTTAAACTTGAAAACCTACACATTGTCCACCAACACAATAACATCAGTAATGTTTAAGAAGTCTTTGCAAATACAAAAACCCTAAAGTCCAAGAACTTTTACAGAGTCCTATCCTCCTCACAATCCCTCCTAGACACCCCACTTCTTTCATCACCACATCCCTACCTCATCAAATATAGCCCTGATTAAGACTCAACAAAATAGAGAGGGAGAGACTAGACAAAAAAAGACTAGACAATGAGTATTCAAGGTCGATGGGGAGATCTGGAGGGCCAGGGTTCCAATGGGGATGCGCTAGAGAGCATGTCGAGAGGCATCGACAAGCTAGGTGGCGGCGAGGTCAATAAGCTGGGAGGCGGCGGGGGATGTTGTCGATCCTGCTACTCCTGCTGCTCCTAGGCGCGCTGTCGTGGAGAGAGAATTTGCCTTGGAAAAACGCAGGGTTCTTGGCAGATACCAATTTCAGCAAAGAAAGAAGGGAGGTGTAATAAAGACGATCTTCATTGGTGATAAACTTGAAATAATACAAAACAAGACTTTGATCTTCAGTAAAGGTAAACTTCTTGACTCATCTTGAGAAAGGCACGCAAGTAACTAAACAAGTAGTTTGAATAAACTTGGGGCAACAGAACCTTCTCTCACTCTATCAAGCTCTACCACTTCATATTTAACTTTACATGAGCATGCAATAGCTTCCTACAAAGCTAATATAGTAAGGCTCATACGTATAAAGTTTGAATACAAGAAGATCTATACAAATGCTTCTATGAGGAATCAAAGTCACTGCTCTAACTTGCTCAAGGCAGTTGACTCCTTTCCACACAATCTAGTATAATTCTCTCAAATCAACTCCATTCTACTTACGTAATAACTTTTTGAAAAGCTAACAACAAGATTAACAAGTGATAAAATTCTCAATTCTACTGACTCTACATGCAATGAACTATAGATGCTCAAAGTCACTGCTTGAAACTTGTGGAATATAATCCGCTCCTCCGAGAACACTCCTTCAATAGATCAAGTGCCACGACTCCATAACAACTCGGATTTGAGCTTATGATAACTCATTCAAACGCTAATACAATCAAGAATATACACACAAAGTTTCACTATCTCACTCTTTGTATACAAGTTTCTTCATGGAATCAAAGTTACTGCTCTCGAAAATTCATGGCAGCAGTACCCTCTTTTATTCAAATCCACACCACAGCTTCTACATAACTCCGATTGGAGTGTGTGATAGCTTGTTGAAAATATATTAACAAGTTCTACAACACTCTAAAAATTGACGTCAAAACTCACAGAACTCTACCTGTCACACTAGAAAATCCGAGCGTCTTTTTATACTAGAGGGAGGAGGCTTTGGCCGAGGGAGGAGGAAAGGAAAGTCAACGGCCTAAATCAGCCCATGCTTCTCTAGCCTTCCTTTTTACTCACCCTTGGACACCAAAGTCCATTTACCTCCAAATCTTATCCAAATCTTCCCACATAAGCCTAGCTTGACTTTTATTTCCTAACCTATAACTCTACTACAAGTTGGTACTATATTTCTCCTCCTAAACCAACCTCCAAACTAAATATTTCTTATTTCTAGTACAATCCATAATATCATAACACTCTGTTTAAGTTTTTTGATCTTAGAAGAGTTAGAGAATAGCTTAAATATCATTAGAGCCCACGTACTGCCATCAACCATGGCTTAGTTTGGCTGGCTAAGCATTTCGTTGCACCTCGCCGGTCCGGGTTCGATTCCTTGGCTTGTCAGAGCGGCCGGCGCTCGCGCTGTCAGGGGACTGCTGAAATCAACACGAAATCCAGCCAATGGACGCTCCTAAGCCCTGAGCTAGTAACAAGACGTAGTAAAGATCCTCTAAGATAAGCTTTTGGCCTGGTAAAATAACTGAGGATAAAGCCGTTATTCTCTACAATTACCTTAACCAGCTAAATTCCCCCATTTTCTTCTCAATCGTATTTTTTTATATTATGAACTATATGGCATCACGACAGCGTTTTGCTGTGCGTGCTCCTCTGCTGCGCAAGCTAGATTACCAATCGCACACATTTCAGCACATCGCTCTGAAACTGAAAAATCTCCAAAACCTCATCAAGACTCCAATCTTACCTCATATGCATCCACAATAACAAACGCAAATAAAAAGAACAGAATCATGAGCGATCTCTTCCACAACAAGAAAGCGGCAGAGTACGTACCGCCCATCTCCACGACAGGATTGGCAACCTTGATCTTCTCGAACGCCATGGCAACGACATTGGGAGGAAGACGAGGCCACAAGGAGAAGCTCCAACAACCAATTCGCGACGAATAATGCAAAAGGCGCTGCTGCTGCTATTGCAAGGGCGGCGTGCGAACTGTGAAGTGCGGATTGCCTATCTCGTCGCCGCGTTCTTCACTCTAGTCACAGGTCTGAGAAGACAATGCCCAAACCCCTCACCGTACTCTTAAACCAACAACATCTCCGCCCTCCCTAGATCCCCCCTTAACACTTTCAAGCTTTATGTTGCCCCTGATCTTCTTTGGCGCACCCCTGCTCCGCTTGTGCCCCTACTCTGCCTGCTCCCTTATTCCGCCTGCGCGTCTGCTCCACCTCCGCCCCTGCTCGCCTACTGCGCCTCGGCGCGCACTTCCAGATCCTCCTACGCCTGATCCTCCTCGCCTACTGCGCCTCGGCGTGCGCCTATAATCCTCCTGCGCCTCCTGGTCCTTCTCCTCTTCGCGTCGCCCAATCCTCCTCTACACGCATCCCCCCGCTCCTCTGGAACCCCTCCGTTGCACCTTCGCACACTTCTCGCCCCTCCTCCTCCGCACACCTGTCATCCTACCTTCCTCCGCATGGATCTTCAGAACTTGATCCCCCACACGCCTCTAGCCTCCTCGACTACTCGCCTAAAACCCTAAAACCTTACCACATTCCACATCGCACCTCCTACCTCTCACACATAAATCCTTTTCCTTAACAAACAACATCAAGAAACTTAGTCTTAAACATACCAAGAGAAGCGGGCAAGAAGATAGACATGAACCAAGAACGACGGTGCATGGAGAGGAAGGACTAACCCAACCCTAAACCAACCCATGGTTAACCATGGGTTAAAGTTGCGGATGGGATGAAGGGGGCTTGGTCTCCTTCCATCCAGCTAGTACAAGCATAGGTATAGTTTCGCCCAAGGGGGTACCTAGTGGCAGAAATAGGCAAAAGTGGTAGCACATTTTGAAAATTCATAACTAATTCAATTTTCATCGGAAAATTATGAAATCACTTGAGTTGAGATTGTGATTCTATTTTTTATCACTGAAAAATAATTTTACAATAATTTGGGTTCTTAATATACGCACATTTCTTAATCTTGCGGTCATAGGATGGTATACCTTAGTATCAAACTCGCATACTTTTTCAATTCTGTTGAGTGTAGGTTATTGAGGAGCCCTCTTTACATGTCTAATATTATAGTTCAGGTTATTCAAAGGAATGATATGCAACCCTTAAAGGACCATGACTATGTTATAATGTGTGCCATTGATATTGGTAGGTACATTTTGTATTTATGGATATTTGATGTATTTGTCAATGTATTCCTAGAATTTTAGGAATTTCATAACTCAAAATCATGGTTTAGTTTTTGCAAAGTTTGCAAGAATCCAAATATAGTTTAAAATAATGGTTCCTAACAAATTCCAGATAAATTGAAAATTAGCTCAAAAAATAATTGTGTGTTTGCATAAGCACTGAAGAGTTAAACATTAGCCCCTAATAATTTATGGTCCAAAAGTTAGGTTGAACTTTTGCAAATAGGTTTGTTGAAACCCCAGGTAGGTTTCTATAGTGTCAATATCTTATACATGTTGAGTTACGGCAGAAGCAAAGGCTATGAGTATAAATTTAATTAGAAATTGGAAAGTCGATAAAAAAATCTATGTGAACCAGGGCATTCATTTTTAGAAAAACGACCAATCTAGGCAATTTACTATGTTTCTCAAAGAGATAGAAAAATGAAAATTTAAAGGGTGGCCACCTTATGTCAATCAAAAAGACCCGCTACAGCCCCCTTTCAGGACCCTATCCTTTTCTAGTCACAAAATCAAGGTGAGATCTATAAATGGAAATATGTACAAGGTGAAAATCTCACTCTACTTATTTCGTGGGCCACACGCGCACAACATCCCTTCAAAACCATATCCTTTTCTAGTCGCAAAAGCAGGGTGAGATTTATAAATAGAAATATTTACAAGGTGAGATTTCTCACCATGCTTATATCCTAGGCGGCACGCGCACAACAAGGTCGAAGGCTGAAAACGGTAGTCGCAGCCACAACAACGGGCCCTCACACATAACTTCTTCTAAAATCAGTATGTACAATCAAGTCGTGTTAGTCATCACTACACTAAATTTTATGTTTAGTGTCATGCACAATAAATGACTTGTAAATGCTATAAGTTTTTACTTTTGATGAAGATTTTTATCCTTTGAAAAATAAAATCTAAAGACCAAACTAAATGCTTTTGTTGTTCTTAAGAATGAAATGAACTCTATCTACAATGATCCCGCCTTTGAATGATATAAATTTTTGTGTTCTTAGTAAAAATCTTCATCAAAAGTAAAAACTTATAGCATTTACAAGTCATTTACTGCGCATGACACTAAACATAAAATTTAGTGTAGTGCCAACCGTGAATTAAATTCAGTGTAGTGCCAACCGTGAATTAAATTCAGTGTAGTGCCAACCGTGAATTAAATTCAGTGTAGTGCCAACCCTGATTTGTTTTGTTTTGTCACTAGTCTAGTTACCACATACCAAATCAATAACCTTAGTCACCCAAGTTGTGGCTGATGCTCACTTGACACTGCCCATAGATCACAAGGTCATCATGGCCCCTCTTTCATTTAGTTCATCTACTCATTTGTGGGATACAAGATGTCGGTCACGGACATGATGCTCAGTACTTTCGGGAAAACTCTATTCAACCAGCATAACTTCCATTGAGATTTTAACACTAAAATTTAATAGTAAAACAAATTCATACCAAGAAGAGTAAAAGGTCCCAAACACCATGCAAAAATCACTACACTAAACATGGCATTTAGTGTATTGCACATTAATTACAAACCCATACACTAGATATAAAAATTACAATTAGTGTAGTGACACACAATACACTAAATCTGAAACAGTACACTATATGCAAACTCTAGTAAAAATTTGAAGGATATTTTTTTTACACGTGCACATTTAGTGTATGGAAAGCGTGTTGCTATAAACTGCCAAGAATTTTCTCAAGAAACTTCTAGAGGCCGTATCTCACTCATAACATCTCTGAATTGGGTGTATGAGATGTTTTCTGACATCAACGTTATCTGTAGATGTCTAGAAGCAACTCATATGTTTGATTTGGATAGAATTGGAGTGAATTATGGTCATTCAAAGATTCTGTTTAGGTGAGAATGGACTTTGTTAAATTTTTGGGGAGAAAACAAAGTGGCAAAATGGGAAGAAATAAGGAATGGGGTGAAACATAAAAAGTATGACATGGAAATAATTTAATAAAATGGATGAAAAGGAATTCAAGTGCAAGGAAAAGAAATGTAGAATTCCAAATTCATATTTAAAAATATACTAATATGAAATTGCCTACAACAAATTGAGAACCTTTAATCTTTCAAAGAAAGGACGATATTTGGCAATGATTTCGCAAACGTGGGGAAATAATTGATGAAACGACCAAGTGCCATCTAAATCCAACAACAAATCAGTTCTAATCATGGTTATACGGGCATATGAAATGTTATCACAATCAACCATACGATTGATGTCATTCAGCGCATTTGCGGCCTTGAGAAGAAAAAATTTCCTACCCGGATTGGTAAGTTTACTGGACCACTGACCATTGCCGCGGGGAGTGTTTTGCCAAGCGTTGTCATTGATGAGTTCGATTTTTTTTGCCTCCCAACCTCTCGTCCAAGCGTCCTTGATTTTGGGAATCACGAACATATCTGCCGGTTGACAAAGGTGAGTTATACATGGCGGTACATATTTCAAAACCGTTCTTTTCAATGCCAAAACGGCCACTAACCTAGGGGTTTAATTGTGAGTCGTACAATTGTCTACCCAAACGCACTTTGTACAATTGTACACATCTGGATGGTAAGCTGGTGTTTCCTCAAAGAAATGAGGAAATAGGGATTGGTCCATCCATTACTTCGGACCCGTTGGGTAACAAACGCCGGGAATATTGTCCTCTAAACTGCGGATAGGATAATTACCACTAGAGATAGTAAAAACCAACATAGGAGCTTCAATAATGGCCCTAGGGTCTCCTAAAATTCTAACAACCATTGTCATGGCTTCTCCACCGGCAACAACGTCGGCGTACTTCAAAATAGTATCACCACAAAAACCTAAAGTTTTACCGTTGTCCATATTAATTACAAAGTGGATCTCATCCATGTTTTCTATTAGGTCTCATCAAAATGACCTGATTGGAATCCACGATGTAATACACCTAAATGAAATGTTGTGTTCATTTCAATTTGGGCCTCTTTTTGTAGACTACAAGTTAAATAACCTGTTTAAGTTATTGAAACAACCTTGTTGGCATCCATGAAACCCTAAACTCTCGTACCAATGATTTTTTGTGTTAAAAGGACATTGTCCTCCGGGTAAGTAGATTGGGCGTTATATGGAGAATCAATCGCTAAAAGGATAGATAGGGCAAGTTCTTTGAGTAGGACCAGAGAGAATTTACCCCAGAGCTGCATGAACCCCTAAGGCCCATGACAGTTTCACACCAAAAACACTTCAAAATTGTTGAATATGGAAGGAAAAAAAACCTTATATTGATTCTTTTGACAGTAGGATCTTCATTAAGACTTACTAAGTAACATACTCACAAAATTTCATACACTATGACCACACAGATTGAAAGATTATAGTGTTTAAAGTCAAGAAAATGATTCATTTTCTTCCCTGCGTTGAGTCGATCAGCAAACTTTGACTTCACTTGGTATCAAATTTTAGCACTACACAAGGTCTAAAATCTTTAACCATTGTGTTAAGCATGATGTTAGTTCCGTGTACACCAATTTTTAGAGGTAGAAGGGGTGTTGCATATTCAAAACAAGTGTGTAAGGAGTGGAGGTTTAAAAACTGTCAATTCACGATTTATATTTTTGAGAATTTAATATGTTTTAGAATGATAATCTAAACGGTCAATAAGAAGGTCTACACCACATATTGTTGTTGAAAAAAGAAAAAGTGAAAAATATAAAGATCTCTAGGTTTTATGTAGAAAAGATGAAGCTTTTTCCCTGCTTGCCTGAAATGTGTAAAAATGTTTGACTTGAGTTAAAATGTTTTTTTATTCAAAAGACAATTTTTTTTTGACATATTAAAAGAACATAATATTCTCTATATGCATGGAAAATCTCAATGTCAATAGAGACTTCTGGCGAAATTTTGGAGTTGCTCGGAGTCCCCATTTTTAACTTTGTGTGGTACTAACTTTCAAACTATGAATCCAAAAAAAGTAACAATAATATCTCCATGGAGCTCTTATTAGGGACAATCTAGTATAAGAGTTTCTTAAAAAGGAATTTTTTTTCAAATTTTAGGAACCTGCCCAAAATCCAAAATGTGCGCCCCACGTATACTTGGGCTTTTAGGGGTTAAACTTTGAGATACTACAACAGTCGAGGGTATAGCCATTGTACCTGGTCTGAACGATGGGGGCCTCAATTGCTGCTCGTTTTGTTGAGTATTCTTTTCCTCTTCCCCATGGTGCTATGGATTATTTGGATAGCCTCTGTTGGTGGTGGTCAGACTCACGAGGTTGGTTTAGTGTTGGGCTCGGAAATGTTCTGGAAATGCTCTCACAGCACGGCGGTAAAGCCCCCGAGATCCATGCAAGGGCTGGTCCTTGACCATCCATGCGACCACGGCGCGGCGCGTTTGAATGGTGGAGATGTGTTGTATTGCTTGGCGGCTCGGCGATGATTATGTCCCTACATAGATGACAAGTTGTTTTTACATCCTTGATTATCACTCAACATTAGGATGGGAAGGAAGGTTGTGGATGAATTCCATACCTGGTGGGGTGACGTAGGGGTCTGGCATCGGGTTGAAGGCTTGGTAGAGTCGTACTTGAGCCAGGTAGAACGGTGCTAGGGCTTGGGACTGTACTCGTGTCAAACTGGGTCAAACTCGCGTGAGAAAATGCACTTGAGTCACACTAAGCACAAGAAGCTAGATCGTCACGTAAGAAACTGCCCTTGGGATGGTGCCGGGCTCGAGCGCCGGGAGTGCAGTCGTGGACTACATTCAACACATACGGTTTGCTGCCGATTTGAATACCACTAGTTTCCGGGCATATGAGCCCCTCCTCCAAACAAAAAATTTGCGGAGAAACCCAAAAAATTGAGCGCCTACATCCCAAATTTTCTACAACCCAAGGCAAGCCAAACATGTATTAAAAAGCCTTGCTCACTTGAACCATTAAAAATTCCCAAATCTTACACTCCCAATTTCAAGGTCACAAGTGAAAAAACAACGATGTTTTGGGAGTGTAAATAGACTTGGGAATTGGAAAGAGTCAACAGGAAGAAAAAAGGCTTGACAGCCGATAGGTGATTGATTGAGGGTTTCATAAATAACATTATAATATTTTATTGACAAACTAGGTTAAACACCCGTTGTACCAACAAAAGTCGACACGCTTATTAATCAAGTGTTTCTATGTAGACAATGTTGCGTGTGCGCCCACTGTTCCCATACGTGTCATCTGCTAGAAGAATGTTTACGTGGGCAGACGAGGTTGCGCAAGAGAATGCAACATATAGCTGGCCATGGGAAAACACCTCTCTGCTGACATTGATGCCAACGTGTTTGAGGGTCTGTCCTAGGGATTTGTTGATAGTCATTGCATATGCAAGTCAGACAAGGAACTGCTTGCGCTTGACTTTGTAAGGCAATCCTGCATCCTCGGATGTCAATGATATATGCGGAACAAAGGCAATGTGTCCTTTGTGGTCGCCTGTCATGGTTTCCGCTTCAATGACCCACTGTGCAAACCGCCTGATGAGAAGTCGCGTGCCATTGCACAAACCATTTGCACGATCAAGGTTCTGCAACAGCATAATCGATGTGCCAACCTTGAGTGACAGTCGATGAGGAGGCTAGCCGTTGGGGTCCAGATGGTTGAGGTACTCGATCGGGATCAGGTCTGCACCTCCCGGGTCTGTGATCCAATCTGCACTTAGATTGGTCCGCTCATTGCCAGGGATGAACTTCAGAATCTCCTCATTGATCCCCACAACGCCGCGGTTGTATGGGGCAAGGATTGCACGCTCGCTGAGAAAGTCACAGTTGGCAATTTGGTGTCCGCCGCGGACACCTGGGTATACACAATCAATGAGGCGTGCGCCGCCGTTGTCTTGTCCATTGTTCAGCGCTGGTGCATGTTCAACAATCATGCTTGGGGTACAATGCACGTATCCATTGTCGACGCTCGGCAAGCGATCCTCGCCTAAGGCAATGAGCCATTTGAAAAGAGTGCAGCCGCCAAGTTCATGGCTTGCTCTATTACCGTTCGTGCCAGTCCGCATGTTGATGGTCAGACGAAAAGTTTGCACATGTAGCCAAAGATGGGACTCCTTGATGGAGGCCATCGCAACCTACGGACGTGACGCCTTCGGAAGAACTGGAAGCACTTGGCAAAAATCACCACACATGACGAAGATGATCCCACCAAACGGAAGGTCAATACCAATGGTCTGCAAAGAAGATGGTCCACGAACAGCCTCTACCTCACTTTCCAAGTTCTCCACAAATTCTCCGGAATCGCGGTTGTAATTGAAGCCGGCCAACACAATATTCGGGTGCCACCCATCCTGACCGTTGGGACAAAGCAGCACATAGTGCATTGGAATGTATGAAGGGTGTAGGATAGAAATGCGCTGAAACGGACCGGCGATCTTCTTGACAACAATATCGCGTGTTGTCCGTTCTGCATCTGTTCCATCTCCAACCATGAGAACTCCGATCTCATCCGTTGTTGGCGTATTGTACCGCCGCACATCGTTTTCTCGCAGTGTGACCAATAGAAGCGGCAGCAGCATTGGAGGCTCGGTGTTCAGTCGTTGACGCGCATTCTCATACAGTTGAGCGTACGGGTTGTGCTCTTGCAGCATCTATTGTAGCTCTTCCATGATGTTGGCGTCAAGCTGGTCTGCAAAGGCAAGGCGCTTGACAATTTGCATATGTGCATCATGGATGTAGATTTAGGCAAACTTTGGTGTCTTGCTGTCATTGGGAAGGAGGCTTCCAATGAGATGGTAAAGCTCTCCGTGCAATTTGTAGTTGTACACGCCACCGTGTGCCATGTCGTCGTAAGTCCTTGCGCCTACCGAAGTGAACGCAAACGCATTGTTGTACATTCGTATGCGCTCACGGAACCGTTCGGCCCCCTATGTCTAGCCTTCTAGTAGACGACGTAGCGTTGGCGGTGGTGGCGCTAATGGGGGCAGTTGGACCTTCCCGCAACAGCACCATGTGGTGAAGCGCGGACGTGCTTGTGACGAACCTGTCACCCGCTCCTCGATCCAATGTAAAGCGTTACAATGGTCACATTGCACCTCCATGCGGTCTAGCTTGTGGCGAAGGCGTTCGTTGCTGCCATCGAAATCACGCCGCGCTTGTGGGAATTAGTTGGTGACATCCCCCCATTGTTCAGCACGCACGGCTCAATCATTCCTCCGAATCTCTCTCTCACCTCTTTGGATATTGCCGCATGCAAAGCCATAGGTGCCTCGCGGTGTAGTGGAAGATCTCCAAGACTTTTTTTGATTGTGCGTACTGCTCTTGCCTCAACGTGGGCTCCGCATACTATCTGTTGCTGGGCATTCCGCGCTTCGTCGATCATCTCAGCACGGCGTTGGCGATTAGCTTCACGGGCATTACATGCATTGCCTTCTTGGCGTGTTGCACGCTCCTGTTGACGTACTTCTCTCTGAACCAATGTCTGACGTTGACGTTGATTGCGTTGAAGTCGTGTCTTTCTCTGGCGCAAAGTCTCCTCGGTTCCGTCAGCCATGTCGATACTTATAATAACAACCTATTGTTAATATCTTGAGTACCAAACATGACCTTGATAGGCAAATAACTCAACTATGTTCCGCATTAATGAGATCAACATTAATTAGATTTAAAAGTTAAATTCCATCTACCAACTACCCGATAAAAGGCCAGACTTCCCTCTCATGTGGTTTTAATGTCCTAAATCACATTAATGAGATTTTAATAATATTTTTTAGTGGTTAATTCTTAAACGTGAGTGGAGAACCGTATATATACTATACAGGACCATGGCTCATAACTCATGGGAGGTAGAAACAGGTGTTTGGAATCACGTGAAGGGGCAACAAACGATAGATGAGAAAAAATTCACACATTCATCCACCACAAACCTTCACATATTGCCCAAATAAATCATCCAAAATTCATAACATAATCTGTCTTTAAAGTATCCACGACAAATCTATATATCGTGAAGTTATATATCCGTTGTACCAACGGGGGCGACACGCTTATTAATGAAGTGCTTCTCTGTAGACAACGTTGCATGTGCGCCCATTGTTCCCATACATTATATACCAACTCTAGTAACCCCTAAGGTACCGTGACAATTTTACACCAAAAACACTTCAAAATTAATGGATTCTAGTGCAATGAATAAAGAAGGTAATAAAAACTTTAATTTTTAGTTCTGACCATAGGATCTCAATAAAGACTTATTAAATAATACATCTAAAAAATTTCATAAACTTTGACCGCACGGATTGAGAGACTATAGTGTTTGAAGTCAAGCAAATGGTTCATTTTCTTCTTTGCATTTAGTGGATCAGCACACTTTGACTTCAGTTGGTGTCAAAAAATTTCACTACACAAGGTCTAAATCTATTACCATCTTGTTAAGCATGATGTTAGCTCCTTACACACCAATTTTTAGAGGTAGAGACGGGGTGTAGCATATTCAAAACAAGTGTGCAAGGAGTGGAGGCTCGAAATTTGTTAATTCACACTTTAATTTTTTTTGAACTTCATATAATTTCGATTGATAATCCGAATGGTTAATAAGAAGGTGTACATTACATATTGTTGTGGAAAAAATAAAAAGTAAAAAATATAAAGATACCTAGGTTTTATGTGGAAAAGAAGAAGTTTTTTTGGTACCTTGCCCGACAATGAGTGACAATGTGTGAAAATGTTTGACTTGGGTTGGTATGCTATTTTTCACTAAAGACAAGATTTTTTTTTGACAATATGAAGGGAAATAATACTACTTGCGAGTCCTGAAAATCTCACTTTCAATAGCGTGTCTTATCAAAACTTTTTGGAGGTGCACGAGGTGCCAGCCTTCCCCATTTAAAATTCAAAACCCTATAACTTTTTCATCAAATGTCCAATTTAGGAAAAAACTGTTTTCCCACTAAGGTCTTGGTATTGTCTTTCTATAGTAAAAATTTCAAAGTGGAATGTTGGAAATTGACACGATAGGAACCTAACAGAACTTTCAAAAAGCCCATTTTTGACACTTGGTACCTTAGGGGTTAACTACCAACTCTATTCCTAGTCTGTTTTACTTTCTATTCCAAAAATAGACTTTCTATTCCAATTCTGACTAATCATAAGTATAGTTTTAGCTTTCTCTTTCTTAAGTTCAGTTGAAGTGTGAGTGTTGCCTCACCCGAGAGCCTCACTAGAGAGCCTCACCCAGAGCCTCATCAAATTCTATAAAATACAGTAGACTTTCTATTCCAAAAGTAGATTTTCTATTCCAAAATTAGACTTTCTATTCAAAAAAAACTTTCGACTCCAATTCCAACTAATCAGAAGTTTAGTTCTAGCTTTATCTTTCGTAAGTTCAGTTGAAGTGTGAGTGTTGTCTCACCCGAGAGCCTCATCGACTTCTATTGTAAATATAGATAGATAGTGTACACAAGTAAATACACTATTTGTGACCATACACTAAATGTAATGTTGTGTGGACACAAAATTTTGAGTTTTTGCACCTTCCCTTCTCTAGTTTTCTACCTCAAAAGAATATAATAATCTCTACTTTCACCATGTGGACTTCGATTTTATTTGCCTTTCAGATCAGAAGATAAAATATATTTTAATTGATTTTGGATCCTTTCTTGTTGTGAGGTAGTTTTGAATATGCTAAAGCCCTTCAATTTCCGTATGTTTTGAAGTACCTTATATCTTACCAAATTCGATGGTAAAGACTGGCAACTTAGTGTTAAAATAGTGTAAATAAAAACTTACTGTGCTGACCCTGTAGAATCAAGGTGGTCTTTTCCCGTGCAGCCAGAAATTATATTAAAAAATTGATAAGTTCTTCTACTACATAATCAGATCCCACAGTTACAAAAGAAGTTGGATGGATTTAGATTAATAAGCATTCAGGAAAAAAGGTTGCATGGATCTAGATTTGAACAAAACGACTGTTACACAACGCTGGACAGTGGAATTGGGGAGCAAAAACCCCAAAAACCACAGCCAACTGATGATATATCTTCCGGAGCCCGGTATTATTTGAAGTACCCCCCCAGCCCAACCAACGCTAATAGTGCTACAATTTGACAGGTTGGGAATCATCACATCAGAAGTGATCCTGAATAGAAACATAACAAATAGCTCATTAAAATGTACAGTCGTGACTGAATACGATACCTATAGTTACAAATCTTCGTAATCACCTGCATGTTCTAAAAGATAGTTGGCCGCTAGTTGCTCGTTCTTGTCGCACGCCAGGAACGCCTCGATTACAAGCGCTCGGTTGAATCCCATCGCCTCCAACTGCTCCACCAACAAAAAAACTTGCGTTAATTACAATCACAGTCTGCACTTTTCACACGATCATGCTCGAAGGAAGAGAGTGGGGTGTACCCGTTCAATGGATTCTCTTTCTTCAGGAGTAACATTAACAGACTGCGGATAAGCTCCCGTCAGTTGACCCATAGCGTCCCTGCAAAAATTTGTTCCGTGAGATCCATGCTTGTGTAAGCAATATAGCTTTGATTACATCGGGGCTACTATCGTCAAGGTTTCAATTACAAGAATAGAAGGAAAACGATGATACTAATTGAAAGGGCGTTGTGCTTACCCCTCAACACCTTCAGCACCAGCCTCGTTGATGAGACGAAGAAACTCAGCCTGGTTTTCGTTAATGAGACGCAGAAGAGCAGGATTTTGCTTTCCTAACTCTTGGAGCATCGGCTGTCGAGTTCCATTCACAGATCGTCACTAAGAGATGTAAGCTACAAATGATGAAAAAGTAAAACGAGGATTTTGGAAGCGAGAACAGAAAGTGCCCACATGCTTCAGCTACAGTAGACAACATGGATGGAGAGTAACAAATCTAGTTAGTCTGCGTACCTGCAAAATCTGCGGGTTGGCTTGAACCATAGTCCTCAACGCTTGAAACTGATGTCATGGCAAGGATAGTAATGTCAGCGATGAATTTCAGTCACTCGCTGACACTGCAGCGGGTAGCGATGAAACTTGGATCATACTATGATCGAGGTGCTAAAAAAACTAACTACTTTCAAGAACACAAAGAAAGGCAAAAGGCGTTCAATAGCCAGCAACTTGAACCACTTCGTGACTAGTGCATGGCAGGCAACAACCAAGGTATTAAAAGAACCTGAGGGTTGTTTCGCAGAAAGTCCAGTGCTCCTAATCCAGCACCTCCCCCAGCTACACCTGGCATACCCTGTTGACGATGCCAACTCATGTTATTTCGCATGTATGAACAGATCACTGTATCGGTGTAAACCGTTGCAAACCGATAAATGATTGGGATCACGAACCCAACAAATGGCAGATTAGTATTACAGACAACTCCCTGTTGAAAGACTATATCGGAAAAAATCGATCCAGGCTACAGAATACATACTGCCACGAATTAGTGCTGAAAAACGTGAGCCCAAGTAGATGGCCTGCCCTATACCTGAGGGAACAAGTCCAAAGGAGCGGCGTTGGGCCCAACTGGAGCAGCTGGTGCTGCGGGAATTGGAGCTGCTGGGATGGCAGCAGCTGGAGCTGCTGGGATAGCAGCAGCAGGAGCTGCCGCGGCAGCAGAACGGGCTACTGGCGCCGGAACTTCGGCAGCTTCAGGAATTCCCTGGAAAAAAGCCATACAGAAGATCCTTCGCATATTAGAACTTGTCCAAAAATCTTCAAATACAATACTCCGCCTTTGTTCACGTCATAGAAACTCATAAATACAATGACAACATTTCAGAATAAAATGTTCTCCAAAGTTCAGAAAACATGCATCCTTCCGTAATTTGCTCAAATCAAGTTTCACTACAATTCTTACTAGAAGATGGCTAGCGTTCCATAAAACAGATGCTTACAGAGTACAGGTACTCCACAGCTCGTTCAGGATTGTTGAAAGCGGCTCGCAATGCACGTAAAACAATATCACGGTCCCAAGTGCCTCCACCCATGTCAATTATTTGCTGCACTGTTGATTCAAGAGCAGTACCTGCGACAAGATTCGATGCAGCCTGTCCATAACCATCTCCCGTACCTCTGCACAAATGGGAGCTTACACTCAGTAAAACGAAAAGCAGGCCTCCCACAAGATATCCTTCCCTGTAACATTGCGATGTCACCTCAACCAGATCGAGTAAAGTCTGACATCAAAATTAATGTCTGCACACGTGTCTGCAGATACCATAACACTGCAAATGGTTTTTTATGTACAATCAGGAAGGACACAACTGAAATATTTTACTCTTTTACATACATAGTCAACGCGCCGAATTATTTATTTAAGAACATTTTCACAAAGAACCCACTATCAAGTACAGTTTAGGGGAACTCACGCTGGAGCTACTGCAGCTGGAGCAGCAGGAGGAGGTGCGACCGCTGCAGGCGCTCTGATATACAGAAGCAACATTAGAATTGCATGTTAAATCCGGGACCCATAATCTCTGAAAACATATCCAAAAACTTGGTAACAATATGCAACTGTCCACGACCAAGACACTGCCATCTCATTTTTTTCTGATCAAGAAAAAGAAAGCCCTCTCAATCCCTTCAAAACCTAGTAAAACTCAATTTCAAGATCAAGACGTACGGGGCTGGAGCAGCAGGTGGAGCCGGAGCAGCCACTGGTGCGGGTGCAGGAGCAGGAGTTGGAGCGGGTGCTGCAGGTGCAGGAGCCTGAACACAACAAAATCCAAATCTAGAACATGTCAAAGAACATGAATAACAAGAAAAACCAATCACACAATCAGAGAGCAACTACCACAACAACCAAATCAAACAGTAACCAAAAGTGAGCAAACATCAGGAGGCGAATACCGGAGCAGAAGCCGACGCTCCACCTGACGATGGCGCCGGCGCTGACGCCGCTTTCGTCTAGTCAAAACCAAAACACAATAAGCAACCTTAAACTCACTATTCACCAAAGTAGACCTAATCAAACTTCTTGTTCTACCACCAAAAATTCACTAAAATTACCTTCGTCAGCATGACAACGAGAAAGCCATTCTCCGCGACCTTGTTGTCGGCCATTGTAGTCTCATCCTTTAACACTTTCCCTTGGTGAATCAAAAGCTGCTGAGCGCAAGGAAACGCTTCCTTCCCCTGCGACTCCTCTATCTTAGCTTTCACCGAGCTAACCTGCAAAAATACCAAAAACAACAGCCACTAATCAGAAAATAACCTCAACCACAACGTCTTCTAATTGCAAAAACCATCAAGACGGCGCCACTTCCAATCAAAAACATCAACCACGCCCCTGATTCAAGCCTCTAGAATTCCCCAACCAAAAAAAAAAAAAAAAACGCACACACTAGTACCGTCACCAAAACATACACACAGGATTATGATCCAAGTAAAAAACCACACGCGAAACATGATCCTCAAGAAACTAAGCACCGACATCGACTAACCAAACCCCAGACACATCACCGACCACGCGCTCTAACCAACACTTTACCAGCTCGTCCTCCGCGACGTGCAGATCGAAGTGGTTTCCCTTGAGCGTCTTCACGGAGATCTTCATGGCGATCGAAGAGCTAGCTAACGGCAATCTCCCTCGAGAAACAAGTGTTCTCGCTCGTTGTCTGCAACCCTAAGCTGCTCCTCAGAGACAGCTTCGTCTTCTTCTCTCTGCTACAAATGGTTTCTCTCGCTCTCTCTCTCTCTCTCTCCGAGGCTGCCCGTTGCCGACTCGGTCAGACGTCGGATCTAGGCTTTGCGTAGATATGACCTTCCACGGGCAGCCGCCTCCAAAACCACCACCGTGACCTGGACCTGCCCGGGTGCCTCCACCCAAACCCGTCATCACACTCGTGGAAGATGGTTCTAGAAGGTAGCGGATCTGGGTAGTGACGGGTTTGGATGAGCGGCAGTTGGCTTTGGGTGCGCTGAGGGGTTTTGGGGCGGTGGAGATCTAGAGGCGGCGTAGATTCGTGGTGGTGAGGGATTTTTGGGGGCAGCTGCCCGGGCGTGACTGGGTCGCGTTTCATTCGCCGGCGGTGGCTGCCCGTCGCCGAAATTATCATTATGGGAAGTTCTGATGGTATTTGGAACTAGAATATTCTGGAGGATTTTTGATGGGATGAAGGTTATCAAGCTGGTAATACATGTATTTGTATTCCAAAGAAGAAGAACGCCGGTTCCGGAAGGGGACCGGCGTGAATAAAGTATTTGTTCGTTCCACCACTGAGACCGTGCCCACTAGGCAATTGTATTCCAAATACAATTACATGTATCAAGTTTTGTTGTGTTCCGAGTACGCTCAAATATATGATTGAGTGAGGCAAAGAGAACAATAATTTGTGTTGGAGTGTAATGTGTATTAGTATACATGTCTACAATGAGTTCATTTGAATACATGTATTCATTTGTCCAAGTACATGTATTAGGTAACCTTCGTTGGGATGGAGAAAGATGGGATTTTGGGTGTGGTTTATGGTTTCATGGAATGAAGCCATGTTTCTTTGTTCCATTGGGGATCTTAAGTAGTGGAGAACTTTGACAAGGAGTAAGAACTCCAGCCTTCAAGGGAGGTCGGTGTGGATAGAGTGTTTATTCGTTCCTGTCACGTTCTCCAAGGTCGGCGTGGATAGATTGTCTATTCTTACCTGTCACTGTATCATTCTCCATATGACAACTGTGACAATCGAATGATTATGATCCTCTTTTGTAGGACTGGTGTATTTTTTAATGATATGCCCATGCAGTTGTAATCAAGATTTGGTACAGATATTTGTGTATGGACAAGATCTTGACATTCTTGAATGTTTTGTCAGAATGAGTACTAAACATGACGTTTGTGTTTTGTTCTTAGGATGGTTTGTCGGAATGAGGGTCAGCCATGGATATGTCTTGTCACAATAGATATGGCTTGTCAGGTGTGTATACATCAGAGTGATTTGTGTAGTTGACCTTATCGTCACTATCATGATGATTACAACGTTGCATTCACAAATGTTTTGTTTTGATGAATATTTGCTTATAAATATTTTTTTGTAGGAATATATAATGCTTGTATGATGTACTACATGTATTCTCATGTTTTCTATAGTTTGGCATCGTCTCATTGTAGGGACCTTGCTCATCCTTGGATTATTTTATTGGAATATACATTGTTTACGAGCTAGATACTGTAAAAATGGGCATTGTTTACTGGATAGATTGTCTATCTAGATAAATATAATATATAATATGTATACATATAAAGGATATTTTGAATGATTTGGCTCCCAATCATTTCATTAATACAATTCTAAGTTCTATAACTTTGTACTTATTAACCCCTAAATTTCCAAAAGTACCCTCAAAAGACTCTTGAAGGTTTGGGCAGGTTCCCACGATGTCAATTCATAACATTTCATCAAAAAATCTTCAACATATGGACTACATTGTGTGAGTCCAATTTTTTTCCTAAATATGACATCTAATCAAAAAAATTGAGGATATTTGAATTCACATGGGGTAGTGGGCACATCGACCAACTCTAAAATAAAATTCTAGGACACTTTATTGAATGTGAGATTTTCCATCCTAGAAAATAACATCATTTCCTTAGATACTGTCAAAAAAAATCTCTTGTCTTTAGGGAAAAATAGCATATCAATCCAAGTCAAACATTTTCACACATTGTCGCACATTGTCGCACATTGTCGGGCAAGGTACCATATGATCTTCTTCCTTTCCACATTCAACTAAGAGATCTTCATATTTTTCACATTTTGTTTTTCCACAACAAAATGTGGTGTAAATGTTCTTATTAATCATTTGGATTCTCATTCTAAAACACAAAAAATTATAACGTGAATTGACAATTTTTGAACCTC
Organism: Bryoerythrophyllum caledonicum; assembly: GCA_963971425.1. Taxonomy (NCBI): domain Eukaryota; kingdom Viridiplantae; phylum Streptophyta; class Bryopsida; order Pottiales; family Pottiaceae; genus Bryoerythrophyllum; species Bryoerythrophyllum caledonicum. Next base: position 13,727,881 of record OZ020525.1, on the reverse strand, counting down.
CACTCCCTACACAATTTTTTTGAATATGCTACACCCTTCTTCTACCTCTTAAAATTGGTGTACAAGGAACTTATATTACATTTAACATGATGGAATGGCTTAAGACTTTGTATAGTCTAAACATTAACCAACAAGTAAGTCAAAGTTTGTTGATCCACGAAATGAAGGGAAGAAAATGAACCATTCTCTACTTTGAACACTATAATCTTTCGGTTCATGCACGCAAATTGGATGAAATATTGTGAGCATGTTATTTAATAAGTCTTTAATTAGATCCTATATTTAAGGCTAGGAATAAAAGTTTTCTTCTTCTTCTTTACTCATTGCACAAATCCAAGCAATTTTAATGTGATTTTGGTGTGAAATTGTCAAAGAAATTTAGGGGTTAACATTCCATGTGACATGGTATATATGATATGATCTTGTACAATCAAAATTATGGGATTTTATCAAAAGAATTTCAATTTTAGATTGTATCTAATAGTTCAAATTTTATTGTTGTCTTCAAATATGTAATTTTGCAACTTAATCATTGATTTTTTTTAAGACACTCAATTCTTGGATGAAATTTCTATAGACATATCGAAATATATCACTTCATATTTAAAGAAATAGAAAAATGTTTGATTTTATGATGAAAATTTATAAAATCGTTAACATTAAGAAATCTTTGATTGTTTTAGCATAAATAGAAACACAAGAAATAAATTCTCATTGTGTATATATAAAGGATACGTATATCAATAATAAACATATCATGCTTTGAATGTTTATAGCTATCATTTGGTTGGTTATATTAGCTTAATTTCTGGAGTTTCTTGACTATTTTACACCAAAAACACTTCAAAACTACCCAATTTGGAATAAAGAGTGGAAAAGGGAAAATTGTATACTTGAACTCGTAAATAAACATCTATTTACAAGTTGAAAGGTCGTCAAAGATAAACAGTGAACTTTTGAAAAAGGACCTATATGTTTGAATCCGGTTCTATAAAACGTTGAAAGGTCGCCAATGTAGTGGTTGGGGGTGGGTGTTGAAAAGACAAAGGTGAAAGGACAAAGCTATCATATATAAAGATTTCTCACAACAACCATCACGATCCATAACAACTTCATGACAACGAAAAGAAGAATGCCAGTCCCTGAAAGGTCGGGCCGACGTAAATAAAGTGTCTCTTTGTTCCACCACTAAGTTCATATCCACCAGACATGGTTGGAAGTATCGGCGTGAATAACGTGTCTATTCGTTCCACCACTAAGTTCATATCCACCAGACATGGTTGGAAGTATCGGCGTGACTAACGTGTCTATTCGTTCCACCACTAAGTTCATATCCACCAGACATGGTTGGAAGTATCGGCGTGAATAACGTGTCTATTCGTTCCACCACTAAGTTCATATCCATTGGACATGGGTTAGAAATATGGAACTGCTACCCCTTCTCAAGGGTAGACACCATGGATCGTAATGACAACCAAATATTCTACATCCAAAATTTTTGTGACTTAACTCTTGAATTTCCAAGATTTTGTTACACCAAAACCACCCAAAAATCGCCTCCCTAAGATGAGACGTTGCGAGACTAACTAAAACAAGTCTTTACTATTTTTAATTGTAGGAATTTCAAGTTAAACACTACGAGAAGACAATAAAAAAATTCCGTAAATTTAGACAAAATCACTTAAGAGATGAATGCATTTCAAAAGTGCGGATTGATTTTTTTCTTTTTTATATGGACAAGGTCGCCGTACTTTGACTTAAGATAATGGCATATTTCCCACTACACATTGCTTTTAATTAATATGGATCTATGTTCTACCTTGTGCTTAATTATTCCAAGCCATGACCATAAGTAATGCAAGTGTTTAGGATAAGAAAAATTGATTGGCAATGACTAGGGTTATAGTAGCAATTCGCTTTGGGAAGCAATTTAATTAAATTAAATTGGTAAATAATTGTTGGATCTCAAATGTGAATGGTGGATAGACACATAGTGCCTTGTTCTGTTGGGAAAAAAATAATTTTGAAAAATTATAATCCTTCATTTCTATGCGTTATAAGCTCTAAAGTTCCTTGACAATTCTGCTAAAAACTAGTCCAAAACTGCCACCTTCAAAATGAGGCATGAAAATCATATTTCAAAATGATTTTTTGGACTTTTATCTACGAGACCTTAGAATAGACTTCTACATGAACATGCCTTTTTTATTGGTTGTAATCCATCGCAGAAATATGAAGATTATAGCATTTGAATCGCAAAAAAATATATTTTTCCCCCTTGCCCAACAATGTGTGAAAATGTTTGACTTGGCTTAAAATGCTCTTTTACACTAAAGACAATTTATTTTTAGAAATCTCCAAAGAAGGTAATATTCTTCATATGTATGAAAAATCTTATGATCAATAGAAACTAATAGAAAATTTTTGGAGCTGCCCAAAGTCCCCAATTTTGCACTTAGAATACAATAATTTTTTGTTTAAAGGTCCGATGTCCAAAAAGAATTCCACAAAGCTATTAGTATGTTGCGTCTTCATAAAGATCTCAAAATTCATGATCATAATTGAGACCATTGGAACGTGCTCCAAATGAAAAATGTCCCCTGAGGAGGAAAAATGGTCCTTTAGGAACTAAAATAAAATAACATTGAAGGTTGCCGAGGACTTTTCTTCACTGCTACTCACTACAAAAAATTGCAATATTTAGCTTTGTAGTAGTACTGTTAGGTTCTACAACACTACTATTGAGTTTTACAACACTACAATTCAATTTTGTAGTACCATGCCCGGTCTTGTTTGCTCTCCTCAAGAAACTACTATGGGCAACATAACTTTTTCATTTCACTATCATATTTAGGAAAAAAATGGATCTCACAAAGCTTTTGGTAATGTCCATCTACCTACCCAAACCTTCAAAAGTCTTCAAAAGCAACTCTTGGGAATCTAAAAGTTAAATATAACATAAACACCTTTACATGCTCATGACACCAATCTCCAAGACTTCACCAAATACTAATTCGGAGAATATTTAGGTTTTCCACTATTCTACAATCGTTGCCTCTTCAAACATAAATAGACAAATATAATTCAATCACATAAATAATAACAAATGTAAAGCAATTAAAACCATTACACATCCCACTATTTACATATACTACAACTTCATCTACTCTTTCAAATAGATCAACTTAAACACCAAAAACATCCAAATTTCATCAAAATGTTACACAAAGATTCTAATATATGTACAAAATTACAAAAAGACACCCTTAGATATCAATAAAAGCCCAAAGATAAAACCTCCATCACCAACTTGGAAGAGGAATTAGATCTTCTCTACAATCATCATTTTTTCTCTTCATATATTAAAAGTCTCTTTATATCATAAAAGCGCTACGGGTATCATGTGATACCTAGGTGATACCTGTAATAGGAGGCAACAACATGTGGCATTTCTCTTTGTTTTACTTTTACAATTTTAGTTAATTCACCTAAACTTATATAATCCGCTAGGGACAACGGGTAAGTGTACTAGTTAAGACATATATTAACCCCTAAAGGACCAGAGTCTCCTTCGGGGGGATTTCAGGTTTTGGGCAGGTTCCTAATATTCGAAAAAAAATCCTTTTTTTGGGAAACTTTTATTATAGATCGGCCCTAATAAGAGCTTCGTGGAGGTATTTTTAATTTTTTTTTTGGATTTACGGTTTGAAAGTTAGTACCACCTATTGTCAAAAATGGGGAGGATGGGCACCCTGGGCACCCCTGGGAACCAATGAAAGAGAAGTGTGAAAGAGGGGCAGTAAGTAGGGGCACAAAGGGTGGAGGGAGGGTGGGGCAGTCCAAATCAAGGGGAAGAATAGTGGAAGGGAAGACCCCACAAATTCCAAGAAAAAGGATAAATAGAAATTAAAAAAAAATAGCATAAAGTGGTGCATGGCAGGGGCTGTGGCGGGGCCCGGGTACTGAAAGAGATGGCACGTGTGAAGGAAAAAAAAACGCCACCTTGCAGTGGCGGGCCACCTCCGAGGACCTCCGCGGGTCCCGCACAGGGGAGTGGGTGAATGACGTGGCCCTTCATTTCTTGAAGGGTCCCCATTTTGAAGCCCTGCCCTCACCTATAATATTTGAATAATTCAATAAATTCATTAAAATTAGAGATTTTACTCGTTTTAGAAAAAAATCTCTCTAAAATAAGTAAAAATTTAAATTCCACATTTCAACCGTACGGATTTCTAAATTTGCAAATTCATATTTAGCAAATAATTTCTCACTTCATTTGTAGTCATTTGCATTGTTTTATACCCCCTATCACTAAAGTATTTATTTGAGCATGATGTACCACTTGAAATGACCTCAAATTTTGCACACACTTAGCTAACATCATATTCTTTGTATTGGTAATGATTTTCAACACAATCTACTCTAAAACTAGGAGATATGCTTAGTCAAAGTGAGCTGACTTTGTCGGGCAAGAGGGAAAAAAAACTACTTTGTGCACTTCAAACACTATAATCTTCACATCCGTGCGGTGGATTGCAACTAAAATTTTACAGGATTATTACACATGAGTCTAGTTTTAGATCTTACGGTTAAAAGTTGAGAATTCTTCTAAAAAATGTGATTATTGTGGCCATGTTTGACTATGGCAGTTTTGGACTAGTTTTGGACAGAAAATGTCAAGGAACTTTAGGGGTTAAACAAATACTTATAATCATGTAAACAACAAAGAACTCAAAATATTTACACATCCGTTTAGTTACATACAATCAACTCCGTTTATAGAAGCATTTGTTTCAACGATCATTTCATAATAACATTTGTTTTGGCCTCCTCACACTACACATTCCCAGACCAGAATCATTTTATCAAGAAAACCGTTCTTTATAACAAGCAAACAAACGGGGTTGTTGTAGAGGGAGCTAACCATATTCAAAAACCTCTTACATAGGAAAAGAACCAACATACCAAAATTTCCATCAAAAGTTGTACAAATCTCCCAACATCTAAAGAGGGTACCAAAGAAAGCACTTGTAAACAATATTTACACCTTGGTAAACTCACTACATAGATCTCCAACACCTCCCAAACACCAACTTAAAACTAGAGTTTGAGATTAGGGTTCCATTCCAAGTGGAAGAACTAGGGTTAGGGTTCAAGAATCACTCAGACAAGACAGAGTGAAAGCACGTGTTAAGATTATCCTACATCCCATACCTGCCGCAACCCTACTTTCAAATCATAACCTATGAGGCCCAACGACCTAGGAAATCTACGAGCGTAATATACTATGTGTGACGACATCTAGATAGCAAATAAATTTCATCGCAACCTCACTTCATGAGAATCACTATAGTTCAGCAATGCCTACATCGATTTTGGTGGCATTGGTCCCAATACATGCTCGTCCTCCTCCGCCACTAAGCCGTAGTTCAAAATTTCCACAGGAGATGACCAGGAGCGCCTGGAACACGGGTTAACATTCCCAAACAACCAACATGTAAGGTAAGCCTCCCCATAACCAACAAAAACCCATAGCCAACACCTATAAAATTGGGGTATATCCAACCCTCTTCCATCCCATTACCACCAACTCAGCTCCAAATGGAGGTTTGCTATCAGTCAAGTCCCTTACTTTTGGTCATCGGTTACGGGGTACCTACTGCTGGCCACCCACTAAACATGCCTGCACAGTTTGAAAATTCATAACTAATTCAGTTTTCATCGAAATAATATGAAATCACTTGGGTTGGAATTGTAATCCTATTGGCTATCACTAAAAAAATAACAGTATAATTATCTCCTCTCTCCATATATGCACATTCGGTTTTCGGGGGGCTTACCTTAATTGTTAGGCTTGTTCCAAACACCAATCTTTGGCACCAACTTAGGGTTAGGGTTTGGAGATGAAGTTCCATTCTCAGCAGTGGGAGGGTGCAAGCACTGCTTGAGCTCGTCGACCAAAGCACGCAAGCACGCGTCGGGATCATGCATCATGGCGAACAAAAGCTCGGTGACCTTGGCCGGCGTGATGAGCGCGTGCTGTTCCTCCACGAGCCGCCGGATCTGTGCATACTCCGGATGCGAGTCGATGGAGAGGTAGCTCTTCACGAGCTGCTTGACGGACTCGAAGCTGCAGAAGCTCATGTGGATGCGCATGTCCATGCGGCCCGGGCGGACGAGCGCCGGGTCCAGCTTGTCCACATGGTTGGTGGTGAAGATGATGATGCGCTCGTCGGTCGCACACGACCACAGCCCGTCGACTGAGTTGAGCAGTCCCGAGAGCGTCACGTTCTCATCGCGGTACACGGCGTCGCCTCTCCGGCCCGGCTTCATGGCGCCACTAGACTTGTTGCTACGCCTCCCGGATAAGTTGAGCGAGCAGTCGATGTCCTCGATCACAATGATCGAACGGTTGCTCGTGTCGCGGAACAGCTTCTTCAAGCTGTCGTTGCTGTGAACCTAGAGCGGCATCGCACAACCAACTTTATCAATGGATTCTAGGATTTTTGTGACTGCAGTGGCGGTAAGTCGTTTTATTACAGGAAACGGCGGCTGATTGCAAGGACTGTTCGCTGAGTGGATCATTCAAGAGTTCTCACCTGGGTGAGCTCCAGATCGTAGACGTCGTACTTGAGGTAGTTCGCCATGGCTGCGATCATGCTGCTTTTCCCCGTGCCGGGCGGGCCGTAGAGGAGGTAGCCGCGCTTCCACGCGCGGCCGACGCGGCGGAAGTAGGCCTCGCTGCGGCGGAAGCTGTCGAGGTCGGCTTTCACGCGCGCCTTCATGGCGGCCTCCATCGCTAGGGTTTCGAACGTGGACGGGTGCTTGAACGTGAAGCTGCGGCCCCAGCGCGGGCCCTGATTCGCGTACAGCTTGAGCACGCGCTGCTGGCGCTGGAACTCGGTCGCGGTGGCGACCACGTGGTCGAGATACTGCGTCATCACGAACTGCTTGTCCTTCTTGTGCATCTTGAGCACGAACTCCGCGTCGCCGTCGCGCTGCGACTTGTTCTTCTTCCTGCGCTGCCGGACCCCCGGAGGCGCCGCGTCCCGCTTCTCCCCGCCGTCCTCGTCGTCCGTCGATTTCAGCGACCACCATACTTTCACGCCCTTGTACCTGTCCTCCACTTTCTCTTTACCTGCAGCCACGAATCACACAACTCACGAATTTGGACTTTGCGCGATTCACAGGAGGATTTCGCTTCACATTTCCTCACCTGTGAGTTTGAACAGGATGTCTTTCTCCCTCTTCGGCTTGGTGGCGAGCACCACCTGATCGGCCTCGCGGCACAGCCCGGCGATGTCCAGGTAGAGCTCCACGAGCCCGAAGAGGTCGTTCTTGCGGCCGGTCTCCTGGTGGCGCTCGTAGACGTGGAAGACGCAGAAGAGGCAGGTGTAGGGCCGCCACAGCAGGCTCCAGAGCTTCCGCAGCACCCAGTGCACCTCCGGCGGAATGAGCGTGCGCGCCAGCAGGATGTAGCCGATCCACGACAGCACGTAGTTCGACGAGCCCTGCAGCGCCATGGCGCTCGGCCGCATCCCGTTCAGACCACCCACCTTGCTCCCCGATGAGGTCCACCTCTCAAACGCCATCGCTCCAAATTTACCTGTCAATATGCTCCAAGTTTTCCTGTCAATATGCTCAAAAACCTTGAAGATTTCTCTGCTAATATCCTCACAGTTGTCGTCAAATGCTCTGAGTTCTAACAAAATCCTGAAATGCTTGAAGTTGTCACAGTCCTACCCAAACCCTTGAAGCTCTCCCGACATGTCTCAAGGTTTTTCTGTCAAAATGCTCACAGTTGTTCTATCAAGATGCTTGAAGTTTTTCTGCAAGCTCGGGGGTTTGGATAATCAAGCTACTGATCTGGTAATAAGCTAAATTGAGGTGTGTTGCAGACAAAGAAAACCGACAAGCTTCTCTAGATCCTCTACAACTGGCCTGCACTTTCATCGCCATATCTGAGATGAAGTTTCGGATTACTTCATCGGAGGAATGGTGATGAAACCGACTCCTACACATCCGTGTCAAGTCACCAGCTTGTTGCACACGATGGTCTGTCTGTAATGAATTTGTGGTGCTCACTGCTCAGTCTGCTTCTGGGTCAACTTCTCTGGAAGCAAGCGAACCGGTCTTGACACAGCTTCCCAGTTCTTGAAAGATATCCCTCTTTGATTTCACAACTCCTACAGGATTAAGGTAAGCCCCCCTAAAACCGACAAGTTGAGGAATGCGCATACATGGAGAGAGGAGATAATTATACTGTTATTTTCCGGTGATAGCCAGTAGAATTACAATTCCAACCCAAGTGATTTCATATTTTTTCGATGAAAATTGAATTAGTTATGAATTTTCAAACTGTGCAGCCATGTTTAGTGGGTGGCCAGCAGTTGGTACCCCCCATAACCAACGACCAAAAGTAAGGGTCTTGACTGATAGCAAACCTCCATTCGGAGCTTAGTTGGTGGTTATGGGATGGAAGAGGGTTGGATATACCCCACTTTATAGGCGTTGGCTATGGATTTTTGTTGGTTATGGGGGGATTACCTTAAGTGTCCGTTTTGGAGGACGATTTTTTTTTTCATTTTTACCAAGATTATTGTCCAATATGTACTATCAAAATTCACAAAAAAAATTTCACATCAATTGCGAAGAAGATCCTACGGTTACATTTCATCTTCGTAGTTGTTAATTGGTAGAGTAATGATTTCTCTGAAATGGGTGCACCAAACAGTGAATATAGTTTGGATTCATAATTGATGTGGATCCCCCACACTAATTTGCATCAAGCATAGCTAACCGGCTATTCCTTTTCGAGCAAGTGTGTGCCAATCGTGGACTGGATGTGAATTTCCAATTAGTGTAGAAACTCAAACTACTGTGGTCTATATTGTATGCAGTGTTTGGTGTAGTGGTCCTTTTGGGGTTAATGACTCCCTAGGACCACTAGACTAGCAAGTGGATCAAAGGGGATTGTGCGAGGTTTATAGAAAGTTTGTTTTCTTCACCTTACAAATTATTCTTGTTGAGATAATTGTAAAGTGACGGGGGTTGGAAATCCCGGATTTGGATACTATTTGTAATTATAGGGTTTGTCACATAGCACACAATGTAGTCTTACAAGCCTTTGGCATGTAGTGGGTGTTGGAATGAGGGAACATGGCTAGGTTTGGGGGAGCTTCCTTGAGACAAGGAGGTAGTCTGGGGTTCTATATCCTAGGGAGGGGTGCGGTCTCTATTCCCATTGATTTAATAGTTTACATGTCATGTTTCCTCTTGGAGCGATGATCTCTTGTGAAGTTGCCATGAGTTTTCGTCTGGGACCACCGTTTCTTATGTGAGCGGTCATGAGTAACTACATAAATGAATTGGTCAGACTGGTGGTAAGAGGCTCCCGATTTCTTACCATGCTGAGATGTTCACAAGTGGCATTCAGTATGAACAGTGAAAGCACAGGAGAAAAAAGCCCTGTCCATGGCTATCAAGCTTTTACAACATTGTTAGAGCCTGATGGCCAATCCTACCATATCTTCCTCGGGGCTCTTCAATCTTGTAGCCTCACATGCATCATTGCGGTCGAGACATACTTGTACCATGACATTTAGGGGCGGTTTACACTATAGACCAAGAGCCGTGACCAAGGAAAATGGATTAATTCCGTGGTCACACTTCATGGTCACACTTCCATAAAAATGTCATTTTTAAAGCCCTTGGGCCTCTCACTAAGTGTAAACTGAACTTGGACCGGGAGGAATGACCATGTACTAAAAAATGGGCATGCTGATTTTTTTAAAGAATGCCTAAAAAGGGCAGTATTTCCTAAAATTACAAAGAAAATAAAACAAGCCAAAAAGACAAAAAAAGGGTGGCTGCCATTGTATCTACGGTAACATTGGGCCCCCTTCCCAACAAAAAATAAAATAAAAAATAAATAAACGACTTAAAAAATAATAAAACTGCATTTCAGGCCCATGGTCCCCTCGTTTCAGCAACGAGAGAACCCATTTAGCCTCTCTCACCGCAAAATCTAGGGGACCCTCCAACATTATCCATTAGGCCTATTTCTAGGCCTTTTGAGGACCTCAACTCCTTTGGTCACTTTTCTTTTTTCCTCCTAGTGTAAACCCAAGTCATCCCGGGACGAGTTGATGGAGCCAATCACAGATTTAAGAGGGTCATGGGACGAGTTCTTGGTCCGTAGTGTGAACCGCCCCTTAGTACCACTAAGGTAAGCCCCCCTAAAACCGACAAGTTAAAGAATGTGCATATATGGAGAGAGGAGATAATTTATCTTTTATTTTTCAGTCATAGCTAATAGAATTACAATTCCAACCCAAGTGATTTCATATTTTTTCGATGAAAACTGAATTAGTTATGAATTTTCAAACAGTGCAACCATGTTTAGTGGGTGGCCGCAGTAGGTACCCCCCATAACCAACGACCAAAAGTAAGGGTCTTGACTGATAGCAAACCTCCATTTGGAGCTGAGTTGGTGGTAATGGGATGGAAGAGGGTTGGATATACCCCAATTTTATAGGCGTTGGCTATGGGTTTTTGTTGGTTATGGGGAGGCTTACCTTAATACCATAATATTTTACCTAACTATAAAATGCAGTATTGGGGACTAAACCTGGGGAGAGACGAGAAAGACGATTGCCTTGGTTTGCATGTGCATTTGTGTTCCTAATCTCATTTGCATCAAGGGAACTCTTAAAATTATTTTTCATTCTAAATCATTTTACATTCTTGTCTTATATCAGTACAAGTCACTACAGTGGTACCCGTAAAGGATCAAGAGTCGAGAAATGGCAATTTGAAGGTTTGGTCAGGTTTCTATGATGTCAATTTCAAACATTCCTTTTTGAAATTTTAACTATAGAAGGGCATTACTAAAACCTAAGTGGGAGAACAATTTTTTTTCTAAATCCAACATTCAATGAAAAAGTTATAGGGTTTTCAATTTCAAACGGGGAGAGCGGGCGCATTGTGAACCTCCAAGAACTTTTGCTAGGACATTCCATTGAATGTGAAATTTTCAATATTAGCAAGTTATATTATTTCCTTTCATATCGTCAAAGAAAAATTCTTGTCTTTTAGTGGAAACTGGTTTTTCCCTTTAAATTGCCTTGGTCCTTTAGGGGTTAAATGTTAATGGTCGGAAGCATCAAAAAACAAAACACTTGTCAAGAATAACCCATATTGGAAATAACATTTAACAGTTTGAAAAAAAATTGTAACACTTATCAAAAAGAACATTTCTAAGGCTTAAGTAATAAATTTATAACATTTATTGAAAATCACATTTATAATACTTCAAAATAAACCTATAACACAAATCAAAGATCACTTTTCTAAGACTTCAAACATAGACTCAAAACGTTTATGAAAGTAAATGATGAAAGTAAAAATAAAATATGAATAGTACATCAACTAAGCTAATTCAAAGAATCAATTGTGGTTTGACAAGACAATTCTTTCATACGCCAATTGCAAACTTTCTTCTGTAGTGCTCGAATATTCTTCACATTTGAAAGAAAATTCTCGAGTCGTTGCTCCAAAAATCCTACAAGGTCTCAAAGGCACGTTTTGTATCATTAAGTCCTACAACCTCTTATACCATATCATCAACATCTACCATATCCTCATATAGATCACATTTTTAATACTTAGAGAGTAGCAAATCTATAATATCCCCGTCATTGGGTTGATAAGGATTATTCAACTTGATTTTGAGCTCAAAATTGATGAACTCATGAGCCTCCATAGTATCATCTTCCTCAATCTGAGATGATAACAATGTCAATTGCTCTAGCAAAGTTGCAACATCATCAATCTCAGCCAGACGTCTAGTCTCTTCTCTCTCATTTTCAATAAGAACGGAAAGAATATGTGTATCGCTCCAACAATTCTAAATTGCTTGAGTTGTAACCCCAATATTCCATTCTCTCAACCATAACCACAACTTGATATACATCAATTCCAAAATATGATCTCTCCCATGATACATTCTAATTGATGTTGTATCACTAACTTCCGGTAGTGGGGCTTAAAAGATGCAATGATGCCTGCAAACGTAATTTGATAGTGACTAGTGGTGTTTGGAGGCAAAAAATAATAATTTTGTCACCTTCAACCATGAAGATACATTTGGCAATTGATGATTAGAAAAATCATCAACAAGCAAAACTACTTTCTTTTTTCTACAATCACCATCTTCTTTTCTTCCATCACCATTTACAACCATTGTTACTATAATACGCTCCTCTTGCTTCTTTTTTCCAAACACTCGCATTGTAGCCAAAGTATGATTAGGCTCCAATTAGTAGAAAAGACCAATTTGTCCATATTAAAAACATCACGAATATCTATTGAGATACTATGGCTTTTAATATTCTCCATTTGCTCTATTATCGTTGTTGAACTATCCGCCAATGCATCCTCTTTGTAGTGAGCATAACCTTATTTTCAATTTCTTCTTGAACTTCTCAACCCACCCATTCAAAAATTGAAGCTCCTTCTCACTTGCATCTTTTGATAACAACGCATATAACCTCTTTGCCGCAGCTACTACAAAATCATCCGATAAAATGGCACCATTCTCCTGCATTCTAATTAACCAACTGAAAGTCGTTCCATCTACTACTGGACATTGCGCCTTTCTCATACGCTTGGAAGCACCCAAATCATCCACACTAACGGCAGTAACCGATGCCTTTTGTTTCAACAATCTACTAATAGTCATATGAGAAGCTGAAGCCTTAAACTTAGCATTTGCCTATTCACACAATGCCTTGATGGTAATCTTGTGGCCTGAAGCTAATACCTCGTCATGATGAGAAATGATTTCTTGTTGCTCCTACAATGTGAATTTGGCCTTTGCCCATGGCAACCCTTGACCAAGACCCAACAATTGAAACCAATACACTCATACTTAATCTCTTCAGACTCCACGAGGTCAAAATTGCCTCATGAAAATATAGATGAACAAAAGAGTTCTTCAATTTAAAAACCACTCAGATAATCCCCTACCGCGTGTCCCAATTCCTTGGGCCCTGTCTTAAGAGTCTATCCTCTCCCTCGCTCTCTTACTCTCTCCCTCACTAACTTTGTCTTTCCGTCCCTAATTTAGATACTCCCTCACTAACTCTGACTCTCCTTCACTGACTCTGACTCTCCTTCACTGACTCTGACTCTCCTTCACTGACTGTGACTCTCCTTCATTTACTCTAACTCTCCTTCATTTACTCTGACTCTGACTCTCCTTTGCTAACTCACCAACTCCCACATTGACTTTGACCCAAGTTTAATCTCACTGATACAATCCTTCGCTCTCCCCAACTTTGACTGACTCTAACTGTCCCCTTTCTCTCCTAGATTCTCCTAGACTTTCCATCTCTTAAACCCTCACTCTCTTCCGACTGTCCCCTTTCTCTCCTAGATTCTTCGAGACTTTCCATCTCTTACACCTTCACTGTCTCTCCCAGGTTCTCCCAGATTCTCCTTGATTGTCTCCTCTCTCATGTCCCCTTTCTCTCCTAACTTCTCCCAGACTTTCCATCTCTTAAACCATCACTGTCTCTCCCAGATTCTCCTAGATTGTTTCCTCTTTCAAACCTTCACTTATAAATCCTCTCTTCCCATTCCCTTCTCTCTTGAATTCCACTCTCTTCAACACTCCCCAACACAATACAATGTCCCAACTCCAAATAAAATTAATTTTTAATTGAAAAAACAACAAGTTGAATGCAAAAGATATGGGTTGTTTCATGAAGAAGCATCATAACTTTTGGCTTCAAAATACTACATATCCAATGTTGTCTTTTCAACTATATCACTTATAGAGGTAAAATTAACAAAGGAAGGGGTGGAGAATGTTATTACACTTAGTAGTGTTAAATTTTTGGAGGCAATATTTTTCATGACATTTACTGAGTTATAATATATATCCAGGTAACATTTAAAGAGGTCCCATTGTATTGCATCCCTTTCCTGCAATACATTCCAAGTGAATCAATGATTTTTTTTGTTTTAATGCATTATACAAGTAAAACAAACACTATTTACTTATGGACTTTAATAAATTTACAATTTTTTTTCTACAAATCATGCATCTAATACAAATTTTTGTTGCACTGACTACAAGAATAACATTAGTTTAGCAATGTCGGCAGCGTTGCTAACTACGGTGAAATTGAACCCTTGAAATTTCATATAACATTGTTTTTGAGCTAGCCTAGAAGTCATTGTGAAGGTATGTTAAAGGGAGATTGATCTGCTAACTTTTTTCTCAGTGAAACCTATAAAACCTCAAGAAACCGTGATTTACTCAAAGACTCTAATAAAACCTCAAATCCCGTTGGGTTTAATTGGCTAGTTCGTAGTTTGTAGATGGCAAAGTCTCATAACTTCTACATTTCGTTCTAACTCTCTAATTCTCCTCTAAAACCTAACCTTTGCTCAACTTCCAAGAGCTACAAGGGAGAGAGAGAGAGAATGCTCGCCCCTCAAGCGAGAGAGAGTGAGAGCCTCCAAGCTCTCCCTACAAGATCCTTCAAAATCCTAGCCTCATCCATCCAGTGGATGAAATTGTCTAGACTATAAATTCATCCATTTAGCCAATGGATAAAACTGGTCAGGGCATAAATCATCTGCCCTGCCATGTTCATCTCTCCGGCGAGTGGATGAAAACTGGCAAGGGAGGAACTCATTTGCCTAGCCAGGTTCATCCACTGGTGAGCCAAAACTCAACCGGTGGTCAAAAACCAAAATTATCACCTAATCCCGTTAATCATGGTTCTTCGTTTAACAAGGTATAATGTTTGAGGAGGTGTCTGCTGTGCATTCAATGAAAACATCCATTGGAGCGTAACATAGGAACATCAATTGAAACGTATGTTCACTTGAGAGGAACATGAAGGGAACTTGAGTGATTTTGTTTGTTTTGTTTATTTTTAATTTTTAGTTGCGCTCCCTATCGGGCAACCTTCTTTGGCCTACGTCCTATTCAATGCTTCACCACTTTACGTGCCGCTGGTCAAAATGACGTCCACTACAAATGTTGGTTGATTGTCCGTATCAAGTGCATACTAAAGTGAGTAGCATAGATTTTCAGAAACAATCCCCACTCACACATTGAGTAGCACTCATTGACACTTTGAGAGCAAATAGTCCATGCCCAACTACTTTTGAAAATGTTGACGAGTATACTAGAACATGATCTAGGGTTTGGGGGAGGTTATGTGCCTGAGGTGTTGATCACGTGACTTCTCTATCATCTCGCTCAAGGCAACAACCCTGGGAGGAGCTACAAGAGTTAGGAGAGCGCCATCACAAGTAGCGGAGGCCGTAGTGCTTGAACTTGACATGGAAGGTGCCGCGAGAAAAGAGACAATGAGCACAACCGTGAACTTGAGGAAATTTGTGTAGAGGCTGGAGCAAGAAGACATGATTTCTTGCATTCTTATGATGAGACAGAGTAGGAGCAAGATGAGCGCGTCATGGAGGTTGTCGTTGGAAAAAACGAGTGAGGACTTGGACATGGAGAACGCAAACATGAAGAGGCGCCATTGCACTCAACCCCTCCAATTCTAAATGACCTTCTCACTTTGAATCTCATCGCCCTATTATTCTTCCTTCAGGAAGCCTTGGGAGAACCTATCCATTAGACTAGGAACGCTTGGAAGAACCTATCCATTACATTGGGAACAATTGGGAGAACCATCCATGACACTAGGAATGTTGCTCCATTGACGATTTTGATAGAAACAAGGCAAAGGGCATATGAAGACCTCAAAATGACACAAACGTTGTTTTTCCCGTAGTTGTTGTTTAAACCTCCTGTTGTATCTTGTAGTGACTAAGGTAGGACAACCAAAAATCGAGAGGCGATCCAATACCACTTCCTTCTATACCCTTCCTAGATTTTGGGGAGAAAGTTAGCCTATCTTTACATGACTTGCGCATTGACCAATTAATTTATAAGTGATGTGATGACATCTTACATATTCTCCCTCAAATCTAGGCTGGATATAGAAGGGAATAGTATTGGGTTTCCGACCTTAGTTGTATTTGCACACATGTGAATGGGCCACTAGAAACAATGAACTATTGACTCCATCAAATCACCAAGTTTTTTCTTGTGTTCAACTTTAACTAAATTTTTTCTCACAATAGAAAATCAAATCTTAGGAAATTTTTAGTTATGCCCTAAATTCCCCACCATTATAGCCGACCCCAATTTACTTTGGTAATGAATGTTATTGAATGTTAATGAGATTATTATCATTCTAAATCAGTGGACGTTCTTGTCTCAATTTGGATGCCCTTTGCCCTTGCCCCCTAGTCTATGGGCCAAGTTTGACCACTAGGCTATTTAAATTGCTAGAATCACTTGGCCTCTCAATCTTGATCCTTCGTGTGAAAGTCCCCCTTACATAAAATTGCAAGAAGTAAACGTGGAGCCAATTTGGTGAGGATTTGGTCTCCGTTGTGTTGGCTAAGCAAAAAGGTAAAAGTGCACATTTGGTGGTGGATGTGTAACTCATTGCTGAGCTATCATTCAACAAACATGTGTGCTGCATGTGGCATGAAACTCGGGAAAATTGTGAACCTGGTCCCTTTTTGGACTCAACTTCCCAACATCCACTTTGGGATTGCCGGAGCGAAATACCACGTTCAACTCAATGTTTATCTAAAGTGCAACAATTTCACCAAAAATCTGTCTTCAACAATTAAAAAAAATCTTCTCCTTCATGAGAAAATTCTTTTCAAAAAATCATCCTTCTACCTTCAAGTCTTTACAATATTTTCACCTTTGATGTGTCAACCATAATTGTGGAATGATTCGGAATTTTCTGACATGAGGAACCACATCTTTTGGAATGAAATAATGCAGACAGTGTGTAGAGTCATACTTTCATTGCATGTGCTACCAGAAATTTTAACGGCCTTCAACTGTAACTTTGCCTTCAATGGTGCAAAATTTAAGTTACCATATCAACAAAGCTGGTTCACCAAAAATGATCCATGATCATTTCTAAAGATTTTTGGGCCAAATTTGAAATTTGAATAAATCATTTCTTTGACCCTTTAAGGCCGGCTGGCTATGGCTGATGGTCAAATCTACAAAAGTAATAGATTCTGCAAAATATCATATACTACGCTCGCAGATTTTCCACGAGACATAGTCACCCCAGCCTTAAAGGGTTAACTCAATATTTGTCTCAAGGGTGGCTATCCTACTATGATACTCTACCAAAGGATCGGATTTGGCAGAAAATGTTTCTAGAAATAGCTACCAATAAAAATGGATTTTTTTTGGTTCATTAATATAAAAAAATTTAACTTTGAAGAATAAAAATATGGCTTTGAAGAATATTATACTTTAAGGACTTTGCAGAAGTTATTTTTTAAGAAATAAATAGTTATTCGGCACAAGAGTGCCAAATCTGACCCTCGGGAATGGTACTACCCAGGCCTTTTTTTTGGCGACCTGGAGTCAAAAAGCGAATTTTTATTTCCAGAAATAGAATATTCCCGAAAAATTGGGAAATTTTAAGATTTTATAACGCCAAAACTTCATTGATGGCCGTTTGCATATTGCCATATTGCTACTAGTGAACAATGGGGACTCCAACTTGTCGCCAAAAAGGATGTACAAATCTATGTTTATAGAAATGAATTCTCCGAAGTGGATATTTACGGAGAAAATTTGGTTTTGTATGGTTTCTAGAGAAACTTTGTGTCGCCAAACTTGCAGTCGTCAAAAAGTTTGTGTCGCCACTCTGGCCAAATCTGGCTAAAACTCTGAAACAAAAAGAAAAAGGCCTGGTACTACCGCATGAGATTGTCATCCGCACCCATCATGCATTTGTACCTTTTCTCAGTATTTTGAATCCCCACATAGCTGTGTAAGTTCTGTGCGCTGTCCAGCATCTTTTCACAATGATATTGCTATGCTTGGTGGTATCTTGCATACCACCAACGTTCACATCAGACAATAGGCATGATTTTGTCACTAATTTCAATGTGTAAACACAGGAAATAGAGGTTTCCATATCATTGGTTTTGACTCTAGATGAGGACTCTTTGGAAACTCGGACAAGTTTGTAATAGAATTCAGAATTCAAATGGGGAATTGATTCAATGTGCTTCTTCATGAAGCCTGGTCTTTCCGTGTTATTTTACCCATGAAATCAATGTTATCTGACATTCTTTGTATCTTTGGACAAGGGACGAATAAATTCTTTAAAGCACATATGGCTTCACAATAAATTAATTTGGCACCAATGCCATGGTAAGGACTTCAACAAGCACCTTATCCTACAAGGTATTAACCCTTAAGAGCCCAAGGCACTTTCCCTCAAGAAACACTCCAAAAACTGCCACTATCAACAAGTGGCAAGAGGATCTAATTTGAAGTAAAAAATTGGACTTTCAACTGTAAGATCTTTAAAAAGACTTTTATATAAACTTACCACATTTTTTAGGCTACAATCCACGGCATAGATGTGAAGATTACAACGCTTGAAGTCAAGAGAATGGTTCATTATCTTTCCTGCGTTGAGTGGATCAATAGACTCTGACTTCACTTGTTCTCAAATTTTTGCACTATGCAAGGTCTAAACCTTTTACCATTGTGTTAAGCATGATGTTAGTTCCATATAAACCAATTTTTAGAGGTAGAATGGGGGTGTAGCATATTCAAAACAAGTGTGCAAGGAGTAGAGATTCAAAAATTGCCAATTCATGTTTTGTTTTTTTTGAACTTAATATGTTTTAGAATGATAATCCAAACCGTCAATAAGAAGGTTTCCACCACATACCGTTGTTGAAAATAAATAAAAAGTGAAAAACATGAAGATCTCTAGGTTTTATGTAGAAAAGATGAAGTTTTTTTTCTCGCTTGCCTAAAATGTGTAAAAATGTTTGACTTGAGTAAAACTGTTTTTTTACAATATAGACAAGATTTTTTTATGACACTTTCAACAAAGGTAATATCCTCTACATGTATGAAAAATCTCAATGTCAATAGAAACTTCTAGCAAAATTTTGGAGTTGCCCGGAGTCCACATTTCTAACTTTGAGAGGTACTAAATTTCATACCATGAATCCAAAAATAATAATATAAAAACCTCCACAAAGCTCTCATCAAGGACAATCTAATATAAAAATTCATCAAAAAAAATGTTTTTCAAATTGTTTTAGGAACCTGTACAAATTGAAAAACCTGGTAACCAACCAAAACTCATAATTAACATCTACAATTTTGGAGTACATCCAACCCACTTCCATCCCATTATCACCCATTTAGTGTCACATGGAGGTTTGCCATAACTCTAAAGCCATTACTTTTGGTCGGCGCTTATGGGGGTTCCCTAATAACAACCACGAGCTAAACATGACAACACACTATGAAAATTCATAGCTAATCCATATCGCATGGGAAAAATATGAAATTACCGGGGTCGACATTGGCTATCATCGAAAAATAAATAGAAGTATTAATACATGTTCTCCCCATGTCGGTTAAGGGGGGGGGTTTACCCTTCACATCTCAGGCACAAGAGGCTAAACTTAGTCCCAATGCCTTGGCAAGCACTTCCGACCTCTGCTAATTTTATTAAAAAAGTGCCTTAGGCCACAAGGTCACCAAAAACATCAGCGGGCATGGCTCACTACGCTTCAGTCTCACGCTCCCTTGTGGCTGCCGTTCCCTCGCTCCCCTCGCCCCCACCACGTTCCCAACGCTCGTTCTCACCGGACGGTTTTGTCGGTATCACACTTCGCTGCACAATATCACAAATTCACATAAATACCATTCCTCCGAAGTAACCCTCTCACTAAACTCGACCTCTTAGTAACTCACTACTACACGGGCCTCTTCCTCGCACCTTTCTCACCCAACATCTAGACAAGTGAAGAACGCAATCGGAGCGCCGTCAGTCTGGTGCTCAGTTGGAGCACCGATCGTTCTCACAATTCGAGTCGGGAGTGTTTTTTGGGCATCCGGGTCGAGATGATGGACATGTCGTATTTGATGTCGCTGCTGGGGTTCATCACCCTGGCGAGGAGTTTTCTGCCGCCGGAGGTGAACGAGTTTCTGGCGCGGTGGTGGGAGAAGCTGATCAAGCCCGTGAATCCGTTCTGCGTCTTCCACGTTCCGGAGCTCGAGTCCAACATCTCCAACGACCTCTACCGCGTCGTGCACCTGCACATGCGCGCCAAGAAGCTCAGCAAGGATGCGGACGAGCTCGTGCTCTCGCGCGACGAGAGCGAAACCGCCATCACGTTTAGCTTGGCAGGTAAGGAGGAGGAATTTGGGGGGGGGAGGAGAGAGGGATGGATTGATTGAGATTCTTGTGTCTGTTGTTGTCTGCAGCGGGGGAGGAGGTGAGCGAGACGTACCAAGGCGTGACGGTGTCGTGGAAGCACCGGACGGAGAAGAGCGGCAAGGAGAGTGAGGAGTTTGAGAAGAGCGAGTTTGAGCTCAAGTTCCGGAAGAAGGACAAGGAGTTTGTGATGAAGCACTACTTGGATTATGTGACGGACAGCGCCATCGAGTTCCGGCGCCAGCTCCGCGAGCTCTCGCTCTACAGCAACAACGACTTCTGCTGGGAGTGCCATGCCTTCAAGCATCCGTCCAACTTCGAAACCCTAGCGATGGAGCCGGAGCTCAAGGCGAAGGTGAAGGCGGATCTCGACTCGTTCATGCGCGGGGAGGATTTTTTCCATAAGGTCGGCCGCGCGTGGAAGCGCGGATACCTCCTCTATGGCCCGCCGGGCACGGGGAAGAGCAGCATGATCGCTGCCATCGCGAATTATCTCAAATACAACGTGTACGACCTCGAGCTCACGCAGGTAGATAGACCTCTTTGCACATCTCCTCTCCTCTCTCTCTCTGCACTCAAATGCTAACTCCATTTTGCTCCGCAGGTCTACAGCAACAACTCCCTGAAGCAACTCCTAGTGAACACGACAAGCAAGTCGATCATCGTGATCGAGGACATCGACTGCTCGCTGGACCTCGCAGGGCAGCGGAAAGCGGCAGGTAATAAGGAGGCGAGCCGGGGAGACGAGCAGGGCGCCGGCTCGAGCTCCGTGACGCTCTCCGGGCTGCTCAACTTCACGGACGGGCTGTGGTCGTGCTGCGGCGACGAGCGCATCATCATCTTCACCACGAACCACGTGGAGAAGCTGGACCCCGCGCTGCTGCGCCCGGGCCGCATGGACATGCACATCCACATGAGCTACTGCTCGTTCGAGACGTTCAAGGCGCTCGCGCACAACTACCTCGATCTCGACGACCACGCACTCTTCGGCGACGTGAAGACGTTGTTAGAGAGCGGGAAGCTCATCACGCCGGCCCAGGTCACGGAGCACTTGTTCGGAAACCGCGAGGATCCCGACGCGGCTATGAACGCGCTCATTGAGTGGCTGCACAAACCGGAGGAATTGACGAAGCCGGAGCCCACCGCTCCCCGAAGCGGCAATGAATCAATTGCAGAGAATGGTGATTCTGCAATCGAGCCGGATCTGCGACAGGAGGTGACCATCTTGAAGGAGAAGGTGCAAACCCTAGAGAAAAACCAGAAGGCGCCCACTGATGCCGAGAAGACGGAGATTATGACGAACGGGGAGGACGTATTACAGGTCGAAAATGGCGACCTCCACGTCGAGTCGGACGATGGCGATGCATCATAATCCAAGCTGCAATTACAGTTGATAAATGGAGCTGCAATTACAGTTGATGAAAGGATATGCTCATGCGCTTGGGTAATTGATCGAGACAAAGTCTGACATTGACCAGGTTTGCCCTTGAATTATTAAATTTAACTCGGACAGGTTTACAATGATGTTATCTTGTCCCACAGCGCCTTTCTGTTACCTGGGTCAATTAGCATCACCCGAGTATTGGATCG
The DNA here is from genome assembly GCA_963971425.1 of Bryoerythrophyllum caledonicum. Classification (NCBI taxonomy): domain Eukaryota; kingdom Viridiplantae; phylum Streptophyta; class Bryopsida; order Pottiales; family Pottiaceae; genus Bryoerythrophyllum; species Bryoerythrophyllum caledonicum. The sequence continues at coordinate 13,705,961 of OZ020525.1, read as the reverse complement.
ATATCAGTCGATAAGTGGACGTAAGAAACTGCCAAGTATTCCTTGTGTAAACAATAAGACGATGCCATTGACGTTTTCTTGTAATGTGTGGAGTTCCGGCAGAAGCGTAGCTTGGACACGACAGTGACGGATATTTGGAGACGATGGTAGTGTCCTCTTTGAAGGGGAAATTTTAAACGTGGTCAAGTGTCTCGGATGACTTGAGACGATGCCATGATCAATTGTAAAATGGCTTATGGCACTGTACGAAACAAAAAAGTTCCAGCCTTTTAATGAGTGTAGAAAGATGTTATCTGGAAGTTTTCAACCATTTCAGAGCTTACAAATGAGGTTGTAACAAGTATTTATGACTATCAGTTCATATCACCTTGTGTTCCACGATAACTGTCTCCTTGTTTCCAAGCTCTTGAAGAGTTCTTAACAGTACATTACATAACTTGGCAAACCTCTCCACTGCCAATCTCGATACAACTATCACAGTGTATTCACAACACCTTTCAATTATATCTTTGAAAGAGGGAAAGCTACACAGGACAAAAAAGATAAAATACATGCCATGTCTGCGTGCTATACATGTAGATATAAGCATGTTATATCCGACTACTGAATAGTGCGCATACCTTGGCGTATGCTTGATGAGGTGCCTACGCCTATGCCAATGCCAATGCCGATGGTTCTGAGGAGGAATCTTCGGCACGGTCATGGTCACCACGCAACAAGCCGCAATCTTGTCCACGTTGGAGTTCTGTGGAAGGATGAACTTGCGCATGAATGTGCCTGAGTTGCGCTCCATGCGAACGTGAAGTTCCTCACGTTTACGGGTTCGTTCTCCAGTTGCACCTGCACTCATTCCACATGATGATTGACAAATTCCTCTCTTATAAGGCAAACAATGTGGGACTGATTAAGCAATACATTCAGAAATGACATCGACGGTGCTGCTACTACTCAAGAAGCAGCATCCTAGCCCCGGCACTCTTCCAAAATGACAGTACGAGAGACTACAACAACTCGGAAGCCTCATAGATGACTTTCAAGGAAACAATTCACAGCACGACGACAATGAAAGAAAGCATTGCTACTATTCATGTAGACACGCACGAGTAGAATGCTCACTCTTCAAACACAGTAAACAAGACTTTCACAATCTCAATGAAGCCTAGTCGGTAAGAGGAAAGAGGAAGACAATAGTAGAAAACTGTATTGACTGGTGAATGGAAACTTACGATGAAGAGACACACAGTACAGCTCGATGAAGAAACTGCTCTCGCCTGCACAATCTTCCCTTGAATCCCTACATTACTTCGAAGGGTTGCTGGTAATAAAAACTGCAGCCAGTTGTGGCGGCATCAGCTAATAGATGTCCGGATAACAGACCATCTAGAGTAGGGAATCAAACTCAGGTATGGGGCCTGTAACTTGAGGAGTGGAAACAGAGTGCTTGCCCTGACGCCGGTTATTACCCCGATGAGAGGATTGATGTTCGCGTTTCGTCCTGCGCGTCTTCTCGCTGAGTTCGAAAGTGCCTTCGTTTTCATTTTCGCTACTAGATCCATCTTCATTCGTTTTCACGACAAGTATTTCGTGTCTGGAAGGTCTATGCCGTCTGCTCCGCCTGGATTCCTTGTGACTGACATGACTGTCAGCTTTGTCACCTACATCACTCTTCTCTTTGTTGTTCTTCACAGAACGGTGACGAGAGCTAGATTTCCTTGACCAGGAACCGTCCGCCGCATTATGGCCATCGTTTCCATCTGCAGACAGAGCCTCTCGTATAGCGCTGAACACCAATTCGTCCTTCAAACCCTTTTGGCTCATAGATGCTGAAACACCAGAGAAATCATCTTCATCATCGAGTGCAACGACTGGCCTACGTGCCTTCGCTTGCCGGGGCTTCGATGGTTGCTGTGGCGCATCTTGTGCGATTGCAGCAGACAAAGTGAGCTGAGGAGGCGGATAATCCACAGACGATGTGTCACTAGGCAAGTAGAAACTCTCGTGTCTGTGACGATGCTGTTGTAGCAACGCAGCACTTGAATCCACGCCAGAAGGTTCCTCCTTCGCTTGTAAGTTAAACACAGCCTCCCATTCTCGTTGAGTGGCACTAGATTTGACCTCTCCAGTGCGCAGGAGCACGTCATCGCTGCTATCCACAGGGCCTAACGCATCAAGATTCTCCTGGATTGACAGACCATCAGGCAGGGAAACTCGCCCCTGTGCAAGCGCAGAAACAGGTCTAAGCTCCGAAGAAAACACCTCGCTCAGGGCAGCTAAAGATTCATAGCCTTCCTGCATTTGATCCGCATCCTCAAAAGGTTGGAGTAGCCCAAGTACATTGCACGCTCTTTCCTGCACTTCCATGTCCACACTGTTCGCCAAGCGAGCCACATTCGTTTTGATTAGTTCCACCGCCGCTCCCTTCTCCTTCTCATCCTGGTTTGCATACGATACAAAGACCTTCAACACCCCCTGCATGTAGACAGCATGCATAGCGAAAGGCAGAAGCCGCGCGCGAGGCTGAAGAAGCGCCTCCAGAACCTCATAAGGACCAAGAGGTGCGCTTTCAATGTATTCCCCAACTATCCAAGCAGCAGCACAAAGCACACCATGTAACGCGGGTCTCCCGAGGAGCGCGGGGTCGACAAGGAGCCCACGTGAGGCTCTCACCACGTCTGTCCGCACAGACTCCACTCTCAACGCGATGTCCACCAGCTGCCGACCAACTTCATCCCCGTGTTCACTGTGAGGAATACGCGCAATGTCCGCCAAAACCGACACATACCAGCCAAAATCCGACACCAGCTCATACCGCGCCCTGCTACACGTCTGTAATATCGACAAAACCAAGTCGTTGCAAAAGCTCGCGTCTGCTGACTGCGCATAACGGAGTAAAACCTGCAAACCGATGCCAAAATGGAAATCAGACGGCTAGAAATCTGGACACCACCATTGATGTTTTAGAGATTCTTACCTGCACTGTCTCTTCGACGTTGTTTTCAGAGACCATTCCCATGACGAGAACGAGCGCTCTCCGCTGTATGCTTAGATCTCCGTCACTGAGACACTTGATGATGACCTCCTTGGTCTCGGCGAGGGCCCATGGGTGTGGCTCCATTAAGGCGGCAAGCGCTTTCAGACCAAGGTACTTGAGATTGGGATCTCCGAGTGCTAGATTCTCCCTCAGTTTCTCGACACAGAGCTTGACTGCACCTTCGTGATCGAGCAACCCAAGCGTGACCGTGCGGATACACTCAAACAGGAGCGATTTCGCGTTTGTCTTCCTCATGTGATCACACAGAGGCCCGGCGATTTTGCGGCCCAGGCGGGGCTCAATCTGAGTCAAGGCGCCGAAGATCTTCACCAGCTTGATGGTGAGCCAGTTGGTGGAGGATTTTTCTAACAGTCGGTAGAAATCCGGTGCGAGGTTCAGATACGCCCGCGGGTCTTTCAAGGTGAGTTCACACAAAACGCTGACTGCTGCACACACCACCTGTGGATCCGCGTCGTCCAGCTTCTCCAGGAGTCGTTTAAACGCGACTCTGATTGCGTCAGGGTATCTCACGAACACTCTGAGTAACACTAGGGTTGCCTTCTTGCGGATGAAACTCCGGTTGCTAGCCATGAGGGTGAAGACCTCCGGGGTGAGTGCAGCTGCGAGATCCGGGTTCAGGATGCGCGACAAGCACTCGATTGCCATGCTTATCTCGTACTCGTTCTTACTCCCCATGTCCTTCCGGAGCAGGTTCGTCGTGAGCACGAGGACGTCAGTGCCTTCGTAGAAACTCTGTGAGGCCGCGAGATAGCCCACTTTCTTGTGGGCAAACTTGGTCATGGTCATGACCTCCACGATGTGGAACGACGCCCACGACATCTCGGCTCCGGAAGCCATCTGCAGGTACGTCAGCTTCTGGAGCGCTACCACCTTGATGATCGGGTCCGTGGACTTCATCTCCTTCCGCACGTCCTCCAGCGCTTTCGCCAAGTACCGCGACTCACCGATCATCTGCAAACGCAGACCTCGCACCAGGTCGTCCATCGTCTTCTGGAACAACGACTCCATCATCTTCGATGCCATCGCAACTCCAAACCCTAAATCCGAATCGTCTTCGAAGTGGACTCTACATCGATTCGAGGATGCTCCTAGACCCGCAACGCTAGAAAACCATCTGCGCGAGCACAAAAACGGTGACGATGAAATATAGAGAACAAACAAATGCCAAATCAAAAACCCACCTTAAAAACACTACCAAACTGAAAAAAAAAAACACAAGAAGCAATCTCTCAGTAGTGATAAGCAAGCAAGCGCACCAGAATTTCCAACACGACCAGATGACTTCCGATCTTTCGCAGGTTTCGACCTGAAGATCGCACTTAGGGCTACCTATGGGTTTGTTCGAGTCCTCTGAAGGTGATTGAAACTCCAAAAAGTAACCGAACAAAGCAAAAAGTTGCCCGAGAAAGACCCGCTGGAAGGCACTTCCGGTCCGGGCAGTCGAAGAAACTTTCGGCAGGGCAGCGTCTCTCACGAAGAACAACATTTTGCGCAGAACACGAGCTTGACAACAATTGCACAGATTTCGCTTCGTGTTTGGTCGAGCTAGGGTTTGGAGCGATGGCGGGAGGAGGCGGGCACGGCGCGCACAACATCACCCACGGCGGGCTGTCGCTGCACGCCACCAAGGGATGGCACTCGCGCGTCGGCCAGGGGATGTGTGCCGTCATGTGGTCAGTGCCTTCTTCCGGTTTCCAGGTTACTTGTTGGAGTTTAGAGCTTGATCTGGAGTAATGTGCGTGAGATTTGGGTGTTGATGTTCATTCCTCCCTCTTCTCGTGCTAACGGTTCAGGAATGAGGAATTTTTAGGTGTTCTAGGGTTTCTCGGAGTTCTAGAATTGCATTTAGTGGAATGGAGGTATGATTTTGCTTTTGTTCAGTAGTTACGGGTGAATGCCATGGAATTTGAAGGTTTTCTTGTGGACTTGAGGGTTGGACTTGAGGTTAATTCTGCGTAATTCTTTTGGTTTGTGATGCGTGATAGTTGTTATCGTTTCTTGGGATGTGAGTTCGGCTTGCACTGGACTGTTTCTTGAGAAAAATCATTCATTTTTAATTACTAAGAAACACCATTCAGTTTTAGTCTTCAGGTATTAGTTCTTATTTGTTTTTAAGATTGAGCTGATTTCTTTATTTTTAATATTTCTGAGGTGGAATTGCAGGGTTTTAATGTGCGGTTTTGGTTGTTGTCCAGGTTCTGGGTTTTGTATCGGGCGAAGCAAGACGGTGCCGTGTTGATGGTACGTTTTTCGCTTGGTCGTCATCAGCTGCTCATTTTAATTAATCATATGGTTAATCGTGGACTTGTCGTTGTAAATTTCAGGGATGGCGTCATCCTTGGGAGGGTCATGGGCATGGTGGCCATGGCGATGATCATGGCCATGAAGAGGTGAGCCGCATTCTATTTCACTAGACAGTTAGATGCAAATCACACCTTTGTTAATACTGAATGTTTTTGTGCTGGCTTGTTCCTCATCCTGGAATGCAAATCGGAGTTTGTCTCTTGGTTCTTTTATCCCATAGTATCACAGCTTAATTCTAGAGCCGTGACTTTGCATCCATCCACTCTGAGGTACCGGTGGTTCCTATTCATATGTGTTCGATCGGAATTGTTGGTCGGTAAAATCATCGGTCCTTCAGTTTCATGTTGTCGAGGTTTTCCGGATTGTTGACATTCTGTTGGCATTCTATCAACCTTGTATTTAATATTCTAGTTGCTGAATAACTTGAAATCTAAGGACATCGGGTTCGTATAGATTTGAACCGACGACCTGGATTTTGGAACAGAATGAGGAAATGTTGTGATGAGTTTAGACATCTAGCGATGTCTTTCTTGTGATGTATGTAGTCCTATTCTGTCCCTAGTAGTGCATCGATTCGTCTGTTTCCGGATGCAAGTAAAGTTAAAATAGGAACCGGATGAATCAATTAGCAACAGTGTATGAAAATAAATTCGTGGTAGAGAACACATAAGTGCTCTGTTCACAGTAGGACAGGGAATCCGGTCTGTCCGTATAGTCTCGTGGCAAAGTGAATCTGTTTTCGTTGAGGACTTCTGTGTCACTTGCTTCATCTGGGCTCTCCACATCTTCCCGTAGCTTTTGCTAAAATGGTCGTTTGTTTCTGCTGAATTTCATTCCATTTATTTCATTCTCTTTTTTTATGATCTGATGTCATTGTTGGCCTTTGTTTGAGTTGCAGGCTAAGCATCACTGACACAAGTTGGAGTCGGCTTAAGCTCAGGAACGATCAGGTTTTGCAAGATTTTTGTACATCAGATGTTTCACGTCCAACTTCCTCAGAGTTGTGAATCTCTTTCCAGCTTGCCAGTTTTAGCATTGTCTAAGAGCAGAGATCCAGTATCATTCCAGGGACGTTTCCTAGAGAGAAAAGTGGGCCAGGGGCTGGTGGATGTTGTTTAACATATTCATCTCGGTTTCTCCTACTTGGCGATTTTTTTATCGTTTTAATAAGCTGATTCTAGAGGTTAGTTCATGTGAGATGAAGTGTATTTAAATCCTCTTTTATTTATCTCCTGTTCATGTTAGTAGAGTTTGCAATGCGATGTCGGCAAAACAGGGTCTCAATGTCTCGACCTAGAGTCTCATAGATTCAAATTCTCTGTTATTTTTCCTAATCGTATACCCACATGTTCCTGCATTGAAGTCCTTGGACTTATATCAATATCAATAATGACTTTCTATTTGTTAATTAGGGAATTTTTAATGTTTGAATTCATGACTTTATTAACCCCTGAAGGACCAAGGCATTTTAGAGGAATCTATACTCTATTGATTAAAAACTGCCAAGATGAGATGTTGAGAATATAACCATAGGGTCTGCTTTTAGAGTTTTTGAGATGTTGTGGAAGAAATTTTGGAATTTGACTATTCTAATTGAAGATAATTGCAGTCAAAGTGAAAAGGTTTGTGACCCCCTCATGTACAATTGATTATGTTTATGTTTGAGTTTATGTTATGTTTATGTTTCACCAAAACTACTCCAAAAGTGACTTTTTATAATGAGATATTATGAGACTAATTAAACCAACTTTTTACTATTTTAAAATATAGGATGTTTAATTCTACTACTACAAAAAGATGCTCAACTTGTAAACTTAAACTGAGCGGATTGTGTGCTACATGCATTTGAAGAATGCAATATTGACAATTATTTCTTCTTTGCGTAAACTAGGAACTTTGACTGAAAATAATGGCCTATTTTCTCACTATACATTGCAATTTTTTTGGCAATGTACAGTAACCTCACATAAGTATACGTACTTTTTGCTTATGTGCGTTCCTACACTACACTGTTGCCAACTTTGACACCCTCTTGAGGGCTCGCAAATTGTCAAATTACCATAAAATTTTGGGCACAAGATCATTTCCATGTTGAGAACACGTGTGCCAAATTTCAAGTATAGCAGAAGAATACAAAAAAAGATATTTAAAATCTGCCAACATGTGTAGCTATGAGAAAAGTTTCACAGCTGCCAACTTTGAGGCCCTCCCAAGGATTGAAAGATTTTTTTTTGCCCATGGAATTGTTAGCATGAGACCATCTCTATGTTGATTACATGTGTGACAATTTCAAGTCCAAAAAATCCACACAAAAATGATAATTCAAAATCTAGCAACATGTGTAGTTGTGAGAAACATTTCACTCTTGGCTAACTTTGACACACTCCCAAGGATTGAATTTTTTGTTTTTGCCCATGAAATTTTTGACATGAGACTATCTCCATGATGAACACATGTGTGCTAAATTTGAAGGCCATCAAATCTACATATCAAAAAGCTTATTGAGATCTACGAGCACGTATAGTTGTGAGAAACATTTCACTGTTGCCAACTTTGACACCCCCCAAGGATTGAACTTTTATTCTTTTACCATGAGATTTTGGGCATGAGACCATCTCTATGTTCATTATAGGTGTGCTTGATTTCAAGTCCAAAAGATCTACAAAAGAAAAATAACAAATCTAAATCTGCCAACATGTGTAGTTGTGAGAAACAATCAGGGAAACCATTTGACTATTGCCAACTTTGGCACCCTTCCTAGGTTTGAAAAATTGTTAATTGACCATGAAATTTTTGGCACAAGATCATCTTCATGTTGATAACATGTGTGCCAAAATTCAAGTCCTGAAGATGAATACAAAAAACCATCTTCAAAATCTACCAACATATGTAGCTATGAGAAACAATTTTAAATATCCTTTTTTGTGTTCATCATATGGCCTTGGAATTTGGCACACTTTCTTTCAACATAGAGGTGATCTTGTGCCAAAAAATTCACCGTGAATTATAAAAAATCAGCCCTAGAAAGGGTGTCAAAGTTAGCAGCTGTGAAATGGCTCACAACTACACATGTTGGTAGATTTTGAATATCTTTTTTTGAATTCATCTTCAGGACATGAAATTTGGCACACATGTTGTCAACATGAAGTGATCTTGTGCCAAAAATTTCATGGTAAATTGACAATTTTTTAGCCCTCAACAGGGTGTCAAAGTTGGCACCTGTGTACTGTGGAAATATACATAAGCAAAAAATATTTATACTCATGTGACGGTATTGTACAGTGTACGCAATGTACGCAAATGATTTTGGGTTTCTACGATACAGAAGAGTTGGATTTGGTATTATAGTGCAGAATGATTAAATATTTCTTGAAATAGATGTTTGGCAAATTGTGTATTCTCATGAAAACATTTTTTACTAAGGAATTTTTTTTTGAAAAATAAATTTCAAAAATTACTGGAGCTATTTCAGAAATGTCTTTGGCCAAATCCAACTTGCAGGTACAACATTCTCGTTGATCCAAACTTTCCTCGAGAGCCACACTCTTGGCACCAAAACCTTCAAATATTCTTTATAGAACTGTTCAAAATATGAAAAAATAGTTTCGTTTTACCTTAATTTTTACCTCAATTGTTTTCAAAGTGTTCTTACATGAAAAACTACTTTGATTTTTCACCTCATTTTTTTAACCCACAAGTTATAATTGAAATTTTTACCTAAATTTTCACATTATTTTTTTATGTGAATTTTTTTTGTGCCGGTGCTTGTGTTGGATTTTTTTGTATGATGAGCATTTTGGTCTCATTTTCTTGCTGTTTTTCCTACCAAACTTGTGTTTCCTTCTAGGATTCATCACTAAAGAAAGTGACAAAGGAACATTTAAAAAAATAAGGACCGTCAAGAAGTTAAAATAGACTTGGGACTTGCCAAAGAGTTTGGGCCACATCCTCTCAACTCAACCCTTGGACTTTCACACTACAAGGATCCAAATTCCACAAATTGCATATTGTAATGTGTTTTTATTCCAACTCCAAAACTTGGTCTCTCGACATAGTTTGGACTTCGATGAAGCTTGGTCCTTGGTCCTAGTGTGAATCACCTCTAAGAAACAAGTTGCTCTCTGAATTGAGAACATACTGACCTTTGCATTAAAATCAAACCAATAAATCATAATTTTTTTTTTTGTTTTTTTTGTTGTTGGCATCAATCAAAACAAAGTTTGATTGAAAGAAAAGGGAACCACAAAGGACAAAAAACACCCGCCAAAACCGGCCGATTGGGGTCGATTTGAGGTGGTATGTAATAGACTTGGTGACCAAGTAACTTGAGTTCCACTTAAGCAAATTCCAAAGGAGGGCAAATGAAGCCCCTGAGAATGAACAAAACCCGTATATATACTTCAAGTGTTTGCTACGATGTCTGCTTTAAAAGACACCAACTGCCAATTCTTTGCAGGAGACAAGAAGACAAGTAACTTGAGATTTTAGAGTTGTTTGTAAAGTGAGGCAAAGATACTACCCTATACATTGGTCGGGTTTGTACATAATTAATTCAAAATGCAAAGTGTCCAATTTTTTGGAAAATATAAAATATTTGTCTAAGGTGATGCCCATGTAATATCTAAGGTGATACCCTTGTAATATCTAGGCTATATTCATGTGATACCTAGGTGATACCCATTGTGTCCAAACCACCGTGTTAAAAAAATTAATTGGTTCATACAAGGGGTGTCCAAAAAAGACCGATGAATACACTAATGTCCCCTCCTGGTGCCCCCTCTTGGAGCTTGTGGTGAAGGTAGGATAGTGGTTTGGCAAGTGAGTTGTCTACACTGGTAAAGAGGTGGTGGAGTGTTGATAAAGGCACATAATTTGTTGTATGCCATGAATAGTAGAGAAAAGTAGATACACTAAATTTGATGTTCAGTGCAGTGGTACTTTATTATTTGAAAGTGCTACAACTTTTTACTTTTGATGAAGATTTTTACTAAGATACAACTATCTACACTACTCAAAGAGGGTGACCATGGTCAACATGGGTGGTAAAAATAATCATTGACAACAAAAACTTATAGCATTTATAAATCATATAGTGTGCCTACACTAAACATCAAATTCAGAGTAGTGGTGGAGATCTAGACAAGCTATTCTATTCCATTATTCTAAAAATGATGTTTATTGCATCCATACCAATTGCTTTATAAATGCTATAAGTTTTTACTCTTGATGAATATTTTTACCAACTATGTTAACAATGACTCCTCTCTTTAAGTAGTTTTGATGATTGGACTCTTAGTAGAAATCTTCATCAAAAGTAAAAAATTATAGCACTTCAAAATCATATGGTGTGGATACACTAAATGTCATATTTAGTCTACTTAGTGCATTGTTGGTGCTTGCAGCCTACCTCTTGGTGCAAAGACAACCCTATTTAGCTCTCAATTTTATTAATCAGTTCAAAGAGGAGAAAACTAACTAAATTTGTGGTTCAATATGACCTTTCATTTTTTCTTTCTTGGAGGTGGTTGAAACTTGAGTACATGAAAGTTGGATCTTAAACTTGAGTTTTCAACCACCTTTCATTTTTTCCTTCTTGGAGGTGGTTGAAACTTGAGTACATTGAAGTTGGACCTTTAACTTGAGTTTTTGAGACCACTAAGCTCTTCCAAACTTGATCCCTACAGGAAATTTTGCTCCTCGGGGGACTTTTGTAAATTTTAGTCAAGTTTATAATAATTTAATTAAGATTTTTTATTTATTAAGAATAGGCATATTGAAAAGCTTTGGAGAGTTTTTATTCCTAGAGAAGAAGTAATGGTGCTTCAAGCATCAAAAGTTGGGTTTTGGAATAATTGAACATGGTAGTGTAGAGCTCAGTAGTACATGTATTTTAAGGTGGCAAATAGTGGAATAAAGTTCTTAGTAGCCTTTCTAAATGACATAAAAATGAAGAGTTTATATATTATCAAAAAATGCCTCCCCTTGAAATAGAAGAAGACATGATAAACTCATTTTGTGTTTGGATTCACAATCAAACTTTTATGTACTTTTTTGAGGATATGGCCCATGTTTCCTACACTTAATCTTTGTTTTGTTCCTTACACACGTTCTATATGCCAAAATTAGTTGTGATTTTGGCATGTTCTTAAATTAGACAAAGGTAGAAGTTAGAACATAATCCCTTAAAAATTTATGAAGTGAATCATGTAAAATTATGCAATTATTTTGAGTCAAAGTATAGTGACGTTGACCACATATGATAGAAAATTATATATCCATTCTATCACAGGATGTGACATCGAGAGCCTTAATGTATTAGAGTGTTTAAGCATAAGTTAGTTGTTGCTAATCTACAGGTTTATGGATGTACGACGGCGCACCACATTCCTCCGTGGATGTTTTTCATCCACTAAAAGTTGTGTCTGTATGTGCATATAGTGCCACACACGTCCTTGACTTGACGTCTTTGTCAAGTCAAGCTTTGTGAGTGAGAGTGGGGAGTAGTGATTGAGAGTTGTTTGTAAGTGGCAGTTTTAGTCATTACCAAAGTCTCAATGCTTGTCATTTCACTTCACACTCATTGATTCACCAATTGTAGTGTGCGTGATGCTTGACTACTCTTTTGATACAAGAAGAAGAAGAACGCCAGTTCCCGAAGGGACCGGCGTGAATAAAGTGTCTGTTCGTTCCACTACTAAGACCATGCCCACCGGACAGGGAATTAGTGAGCTGGGACTACTTCCCCCTTTCGAGGGTAGACACTATGTAACGTGTAGCCAGAAACCTACCAAACTAACAGCCAACCACAAAGAAGAAGAAGAACGTCTGTTCACAAACAAACAGCTAACCACAAACTAATCAGCAAACCAAACAAGTAACAAAAAACCACACAATCAGCCAATCAAGAAGAGTTAAGGCGGAGAAGTTTTTAGGGGGGGTCTTGTGTATCGGGGAGGGCTTGGTTGTTTTCGATTTTGCGTTTATGTAGCATGATGGACATGGCTTATTGAATAGCGATGGTGTTGATGTTTTTAAAAGTGGTTTTAATTGTTTCAGTGGGTATCTTGAAGGTATCCTCTAGAGTTTTCATAGATGGGATAAAGGTGGTGGCACGAGCGCCAGATGTGATTACAACAAGGGGGTCCACATTCCATCCGAGGGACATGATGTCGTCAATGAGGGGTTGGTATTTATCTATTTTGTTTTGAATTGTGTCCGGAGAAAATCTATCGTTGCAATATGTGAATTCAATGAATTGGATGGTGTAGTCTTGGTTGATGTGATCAGGTGGTGGATCATTAAATGGTAGACCTCTAACACAAAGGATGTCCGGTTGAGCCGAGCGTTGCAATGGCATCTTTGGGTTATACATGAGCATGGGAGTAGCCAAGGGAGGACCGTATTTTCTTGTGGGTTGTTATTAAAAGTGCCGGCGTTCATTAGTATAAAACCTCTCGATTTGTTGTAGGAGGTGATTAGTTTTCGGACTTCCCATACCGCTTTATTATGTTTTTTAACAATTAGAGAGTGTATGTGGTGGTTTTGGCATTTGAGTAGAACATGAAGCCATGTGTCGGGGTCCGTTGAGGGGCATATGGGGCATGTTATGGATGGGAATCTGTCTATTCCAAAGAAGAGTTGTTTGCGAGCGTTTCCCATATATTGACCTGTACGGAATTTGATGAGGCTTGTTATTTGCGAGTCTGAGATGATGAGGTTTTTCCAAAAGTTTGTAGAGAGTTCATTGTCTATGTCGTTATTGTTAGTCCATTTTTCTATGTTAGGAATATTTTCTGAGATTATATCAAGGTTGTTGTAGAGGTCTTGTTTTTTGAGATATTTGCCCAAAAATCGAATCGGGCCTCTGTCGGGGGTATCTTCTTTGGATGGCCAATCTTCTTTTTGAAAGTAGTATGGGGTGGCATGGGCATGTTCGTGTGGGTCTTTAGCATTTTTGTGTGTTTTTTCTCAGCCTTCTTTTGCTAATTTGTTTGCTTGTTCGTTGCCATCAATGTTGGCATGGGCTCTCACTTTGTGGAGGGTTGTGATTTGTGTACGGTTTTGTAACATTTGGACCATTGACGTTAATATGGTTTGGTCGGGGTGGCTATTGTGAAGAGTAGGGTGTGTTATTTGAGTGTTTAGTAGGTAGAGTGCATTTATACAATCGGTGAATATATGTGCAGGTTCACTGTTGTATTTAGTTGTGATGATTTGTAGTGTTTTGTGGATGGCCATGAGTTCTGCTCTTAGGATATTTTGTAGTCCATGGAGTCTTTTGGCTAGTTTAATTTCCTTGGTAGAATTATAAATGCCAGAGCCAGCTTTTTCTCTGCGCCAAGATCCCGGGCTAATTTGTTCTGGTGGTTTAAAGGAGCCATCGATGTAGTAACTGTGTGCGGGGTTAAATTTTGGTGTGGTTTGAGTTGGGTAGTTTGGGAGATGAGGAGGTGTGACGGAGTAGTTTAATGTATTATTGACATAGTTTAGTTTTGACCAGTTTTTACTTCTGTTTACGGGGGTTTGTATAGGTGTTGGTGGGGCCAATTTTGTGTATAGTCGGTGTATGTTTAAATTGTCTGTTATGGAGGTAAGTTCAGCAAGTTGTTCTGGAGAGCCAAGGATTTGATTTTGATGATGGACGCATAGTATTTGTAATGTAGATGGCTCGATTCGGGGTTTTTTTAGCTCGGGTGGAATAATAGGTTCTTCGTATGGTATTGTGTCTGCCTCAAATAATGCAATGATATGGGAATCTGAAAATGGGTTTGAAAGTTGGTTGTTGTTTTGGTACCAATTGTTGTTTGGTGTGATGATGATTGTGTTTGTGTTATTTGGATCATGTTTGGCGGCAAGTCTAGCCCAATGTATGGCTTGTTCCATGTCCTTCTTGTTGTGGGGGTGAGCTAAGCCATTACCGATCCATTTATAGTCAAAGGCTTTACCTAGGGATCCGAATATTTTGTCTCTTTCATAAGGTGAGTGGAATTTTTTTAATTTGGTAGAACATGTGACCGGGGAAGAAAAGTATGATTGTTCGATGTTAAGGGATGAGATTAGTGAGTCTAAAATGGGAGTGAGTATTGTGTATTGCGCATTTTTTAGGGGGTCCGTTTTTGGTATTCGGTATTTATACCTTTGGTATAGCCATATTAGTTCGGTTTCGAAGGGTTGGATCGTTGGTTCGATGTTTGTTGGGGTTTGTAAATTTGTATTATATTGGTTCTATAACCATTGGAGTTGAGTAATGGGGATGGTGTGTAAATGTCGGCCATTTTCTTCGTATAGATGTGCTTGGTTGTTATCTATTTGAATTGTGTTTGAGGATGTAAGTATATCATTTTTGGGGTTGCATTCTGTTGTGTAGATGTTTAAGAGTGGAATAATTATGGGTGGTGTTACGAATCTTGAGTCTGAAAATTGTTCTTGGGGGTGGTGGGCTAGGATGATATCCGAGTATGTTTTGTTTTGAATTTTTTGGTAGTATTGTTTTAGTTTTTTGGTGTTATGTGTTGAGGTATTGGTGTTGTGTCGTGGAAAAAGGTCTCTTTGGGGAAGCCATTTATTGTATGTATTATTATTGTGTTGCCATTGGCATAGATATTTTGTGTAGGTATTTTGTATGTTATTTGTGTCTGTGTGTTGGATGTGTTTATGGCGTATGATGTTATTAATGGGGTATGTGGTAGGGTTTTTGGGGATGTATGTTAAGGGACGGGGGTGGTATGTATGTGGAGGATTAGGGGGATTGATTGGTGTGGGGATATTTCTTGGGCATATGTCATTGTTGAGGGTGATGAATGAATCTTTAAGTATATGAGAGTATAAGTGTATGTTACCAGGAGTGTTACATGTAGTGGGGCATGTTGGGTGGCAAAATAATTGTTTAGCAAGATTTAGGGCACTTTTTATTAGTTTGGATGGGGTGAAGTGGTAGGTTTTGAAGTCCTCATTGTTCATGATGTGTGTGCCGTTGGGTAAAGTAATTTGGGTTAGTTTGAAAATATTTTTTGAGAGGAGTTTTTGTGGAAGCTTTTGGGAGAGTTGGACATTGAGTGTGTTGTGGTTTAGTGTTTCTTGGCGCCATAGTATTTCTAGTGATGTAGGATTAATGAGGAAGTTTGGAATCGTACTTTTAAGGTGGACTTTAGCTATATGTTTTAATAAGAAGAATGTTCGTGTTATTGGTGATCTTATGCAGTCACTTTTCTTAATTCTGGGTATGTATTGGCGCCACCGTATTGATCAAGGACATATTGAGTTAATCCATTATATATTTTTCCAAGTCTGCCTTTATCGTTTAAAGCATTTTGTAATTGTTCGCCTATACATCAGAAATATGCATTTTTGAGGGAAAAAGCTTCAAGTCCAAATAGGTTATGCGGGAGTTGGGTTATTGCGTTTGACATACATTTTGGTAATCCACATATGATTTTTTGTATAGCTATTATTTTTTTATCAAGTTTTTTGATAGTTGGCATAGAGTATGGTACACCATAGAAACTATATGCCACACCTGGACGTAGTACGGTATCAACCATTTTTATTTTTTGTTTCATGGTGGCCGGGCATGTTGTTAGTTCTTTGCATTGTTTGATGAGTTTCGTGGTTGTAGTGTGAATTTGGATTTTCCATTTTAGTGAGGGAACGAGATTTGTACCTAAGTATATGTATGGTTCATTTTGGTGTAGTGTGGGGATCGGTTGATTATGGTAATTGATGTTAGAGGCTTGCATTAGGGCTTTGAAAGTGGTAGGATTCAATTTGGATTTGTTTGGGCATCCGGTAGCGGCACATTTTGGGACACCTACGTCCATACCGGCCCATTTACAATATCTATCAATTTTATTTAGTTGTATTTGGATAGATTTGATTTTGTTAGTTATGGTGGCGAGGTCATCCGTGTATGCCGCGGAGTTTATTATGACTTGTGATGTACCAAAAGTATATCCATTGTTGCCTTGTTCTAGCCATCTAAGTAGTGGTTCTAAGAATATAATGAATAGGTATGGGCTAAGGGTGTCTCCTTGTATGGTTCCTCTTTGAATGGGTATAGGTTTTGTTTTTCCAAAGTGTTCACCAATGTAGTAAGTGGATGACTGGGAATAGATGTTTCCAACAAGTGTGGTTGCCTCTTTTGGGTGACCAAGGTCCATCATTATTGCTAGTAGTCGGGCATGATCTATTGAGCCAAAGGCATTTTTGAAGTCCACATATAATATGTATATATCTTGGTTAGTAAATTTTGCGTCTTCTAGTGCAGCTATTATAGTTTGGATTTGTGGAGCGGTACTTCTTTCTGCTCTAAATCCTTCTTGACTATCGTGTTGGATTTTGAATTTTTCACCATATGAGGATAGTATAGAGGTGAGTGTACTGGTGAAGAGTTTATATATTGTGTTAGCTAGTGCAATTGGCCTATGGTTGGGTAGTATGGACGGGTCGCCTTTTTTGTATAGTAAAATTGTTGCACTTGTTTTCCATGAGGTCGGTATTTGTTTTTGTTTATAGTAGTGGGAGAAGAATAGGAATAATAGTTTATGAAATCTTGGAGGCATGTTTTTGAGTATTGAGTTTGGTATGCGGTCTGGGCCTGGGGCTTAATTATTACCAAGATTTTGAAGGCACGTGTCGTATGTGGCTCTGTTAAGGTATTTATGTAGTGGAATTTCTGGTTCGCCTCGTTTGTCAAGGGTATATCCATCCAGGTCGTGCCATGGATATTGGCGTACTGCACATGTACATTTGTTTGTATGTTGTGGTTGGTAATTACATGTTGGTACTGTTGGTCCGTTGGTTTTTGTTTTTTGGTTGACTATTTCATTCGCAATGTCTTCGGGGCTAGTTAGAATATTATTATACTGATCTGTGATACAGTCCATTGGCGGGGATTCAAGGTTTTTAAAAAAAAAATTGTTAATTTTTTTGGAGCTGATTTTGTATAGTTGTCTATATTTTGAGATGGCTTTTTAAATGTTATCTTTGGTGTATTTTGTGGTTATTTTCCGGGCTTGTATGTTGGCATTTTTTGCAATTAGTGCGATATCTTTTATCCATGTATCGTGGGGAAGGTCCGGCGGTGGCGGGGTGGGGATTTGAGTATGTTGTAGAGTTAGTAGTTCATTGCATATGGGGTGATTACGCCATTGAGGGTTATCTTGTACAATTCTAATGATTTTCCGTATAGTATGGTATGTGGTTAGATGTTGTTTCCATGTTTTAGAAAGTTTATGGGTTAAGTATCCTCCTTGTTGAGAAGTTCTGTTTGTCATTTGAGGTATTGGATGTGCTCTACACGTTTGTTCTAGTGTATCAGAGATTTTATCGATGAGTTTGTCTAGGGTGTGGCATGCTTCTTGCCATTGTGCTTGTGCTAATTGACTATTATTTTCAAGAGAGTTTATGAAGGAGTCTATTCGTGCGGAGTTTTCTTCGAAGAATTTTGTGTTGAATTTTTCTATGTTGTTTTTTGGAATGGGGTTGAGTATGCGTATAGTGTCATTGCTTAGGATTATAGGAGTTCTACTAATTAATGTGTTATTTGGGATGTGTAATTGTACTGGTGAGTGGTCCGAGTTGAGAATAATATCTTTGTTTGTTGTGGAGGTACATTGTATATTGTTATTTGTATTTATATAGAATCCATCTATTAGGCTCCAGTCACTATAATTATAGCCACATTGTCTAGAGAATTGTGTATCGGTATTGATGTAACTGAAGTTTAAGCTTTTTGTGAACTGGCGCCATTGGTAATCAATGTTTTGAGGGGGGGTGTTATGATTTCCATTTTGGCGGCCAATTAGCGCTATGTCTCTTTTGAAGTCTCCATATAATAGGTATGTATGATTGGGGTAATTATTAATTTGGGATGTAATAGTGTTTTGTATGTCTAAGATAAATCTAGTATCTTCGGGATGAGATGGCATATACATGTGAAAGATTAACCACGATTGTAGTGGGTGATTAGTAATTCTGATTATTTGGATGTATGGTGATATGTGCATTGGGGTAGGGATTTTGTTGATGTTCCCCGGGAAGGCATATTTTTTGTATATTAGTGTAAGGAGGCCACCGCGGCCTGGTGTGTATGGTCTCCTTTGTTGAATGCATCTTATAAGTGCATGTGTATTATTAAAGATGAGCTTATAGTTTTGAAATATATTTTGTATGTATTTTGTAGATTTTGTGGCGGTTAATTTTGTTTCTTGTATAACTATGAGGGCCGGTGGTGTGTCTTTGTGTGTGACCAAAGTTTGTAAACTAGGGAGGGCAGTGTTTAGTGAGGAGGCATTCCATGTGATTATGTATGTATTTTCTTGGTTTGATCTAATGTTTTGATTTTGAGGAGGGATGTAGGGAAGAGGTGGGGGTGGGTGGGTGTATTCTGATATAGGGTCAAGATATTTTAGTGACTCATTTATGAGTTTGTTAGGGAGGTAAGGGAATTTTTGTTGTATTGTTTCATTTTAGGGGGGTATGGTTTGACTATGTAAGAAGTCGTATAGTTTTTTATGTATTGAGTTCTCATGGTTTATAAGATTTTGGTTGTTTTCTAGGAATTCTATATACGGGTGTGGAGTGTGAATGTGTCGTTCTCGTGGATTTTGTAAGTTCATTATATTTTGTAGTAGGGTGTTGGTCCATGTGATTGTGTTCAAATTTTGTGGATTTAGGAGATGGTTACATTCATCTATGTGTGGATGTGTAGTGATTATTAGTGCATATAAAATGTGGGGTGGTGGATGTGTAGTGATTATTAGTGCATATAAAATGTGGGGTGGTGGATGCGTATTTTTTTGTTGTACGTATTGGGCAATATTTGGGTGTGTTGTGTTATGTAGTTGATGTAGTGTATGTGTGGGTTTTAAAAAGGGGGCAAATATTTGAGCAAGGTGTTCGTATTCCGGTTGAAGTTTTATGGTGTTTGGTATAAAGTATATTTTGGAGTTCTTCTTATGTGTTGTAGGATGTGTTTTTAGTATGTTAGGCATGGGTCCCAGGTTGGTTTCTATATCTCCACATAGTAGTAGTAGGATTTTGTAATGTAATGGTATAATGTGTTGTTTTAGTTTTATTATTTTGTGTATGTATTTCAAGAATTTTCTATTTTTTGTTTTCTTGGTTGTAGTATTTTTGTTTATGTATGTGTGTATGTTTTTGTTTGTGGGATTTGTTGTGATTTTGTTTTTTCTTGTGATTTAAAGCGTTGTATACGGGTGTGTTTTTTTTATGGTGTTTCCCTGGGCTTGTGTATGTTTGTTTAGATATTTTTTTGTATGTGTTTTAGGGGTTGTGTATAGGGTGGGTTTTTGTTTGCGGGTGTGGACGTGTGGTTGTATGTATATGTCTGTGTGTGTATGTAGTATGTGTATTTTGTAGTTTATGTGTGTGTGTTTGGATGTGTGGGTGTGTTTGAGTGTATATATGTTCATGTGTATTTGTGGATTTTTTGTATGTGTTTGTGGATGGGTGTAAGTGTGTGGGTGTTTGTGTGTTTGTTTTGATGTATTTTTGTGCGTGGATGTGTGTGGGTGTGAATGCAATTCTTTTTGGTTTTTGGGGTGAGTATGTAGTGGTGGTGGTTTTTGTGGTTGTGGGAGGTGTGTACTCAAGGGGGTATGTAGGGTAATAAGTTTTTATATTAGTTGGAGGTGTGTGTGGGAGTAGGACTGATGTGTTGTGAATAGTTGTATAAGAAGTGTTTGTAGTGTAGAGATGTAGTAGGGGTGTATGAGTGTTGAGTGTGTGTATTCCATGTGTTTTTCCAAAAAATATTCATACCGTAATGGTATATGCAGTGCCAGAGTTTATAGATACGTGGGAAAAAATCTCAAAACCAATACATGTAATCACCTTGTAGACTCCAAGATATGTGCTTAGTTATAGGTGTGTGGTAGTAGGAGTGTAGAGTATGTTTAGAGTAGGAGGTGGTTAATGAAGAGGGTGTAGAGATTATGGTGAGGGTAGAGTATACTGCAGCTACCAGATTGGAGTGGTATATCGTTATTGATGGTGAATAAATGAGGGAGTAGGGATTTTGGGAGTTTATATCTAATTGGCGAAGTATGAAGGGTACTAATGTCGTAAGTATTAGGATATTAACTAGCATGTTGTAGTGAAAAGGGGAGAGTATACTAGAGGAGATAGTGACTTCAAGGAATAGGTGAGTGCACAAGGAGAGTTGGGAGAGTATACTAAAAGAGTGGGGGAGGGAGGTGAGAACCTTGTCCACCCATGTGTTGCCACATTGGTGATATCTTCGGCCGAAGTCCTTGGTCAATCCACATTTGAGTGGTCTTTTAAGGCTGGGATAGTTGGAGGCCGTGATCCTGTGATTTGTTGCATAGCCATCAGTGCAGAGGTCATCAGCTGCTCCACATTTGATAGTTTCGCCTGTAGCTCACTGGTGCGGTTATCGGTATAGGCCTTTGTATCTTTGATGATGTCCTCTCTGAAGGTGGAAAGTTCCTGGCGCAGTCTCTTGTTTCCTGCATCTATAATGGAGGTCATTTCTGACCTCGTAATGCTAGCAGGAGTTCGGGTAGCTTGGAGGGACGCCACGGTGTTGACGAGGGCTTTATTGATGTCATTAAAGCCCCACTTCTCCAGTAATGCGGTGGTGGGTGGGTCGTCACCTTCGAGGCTGCGGCGGTGGAGAGAGATCTCTACTTGATGTCGCCCTATAGTGAATGTCTTGTGTAGGAAATGGCGGTAGATGATGGGGTTGGGGAATTGCACATTGGCACTGCCATTGTGCATTCCTCTCTGCTGCCTGTGGAACCATAGGGAGATGACATTCTTGGCCTCAAAAATTTGATGGATAGCATTCGTGGTTTCTGCCACGCTCATAAGAATGGAAAGTTGGGAGAGGGTAACCGTCAATGCATCCTTTTTGGCTCTATCAGCGGGGGAGAGGCTTCCAGAGCTACTAGCACATGCTGGTATCACCTCGTGGTGTGTGGTGATCTGGTGGAGCTCAAATTTCTTGGCCTGTTGTGGGGTAGGGGCTACTATAAAGGCGTGTGTCTCTTCCTGTACCTTCTGCACATCTGTAATCTTGAATTCCAAGTTTCTCGAGAAACTATTCGTCACCGCATCTTGGAAGAGGGTGTGGGCAGCCACACCTTTAAGTGACTCACTCTTGATACGTACTGATAGATTCTTCCGGGCCACTGCGTGGAAAGTTTTGCACACTTCCCCTAGGAAGGCCTGTCCTGTAGGATCTAGGTGGAAGATGAAGTATCGGGTACCTCGAAGAAGGGCAATAGCGTCCACCTCTAGTCTGAGGAGGTGTAATTTGATGATACTTGACCATATACCCTTTTGTCCCTCTTTTTTGACCCCCTTACATAAAACGAGGATAGGGTCCATGAGATTAGTGCCTAAGGGGATTTTCATGTGTTCAAGCCTAGCTAGGGCTACTCTCTTCACATCACCATGGTGCATGGGGTGGAGTGGCAATTCGAAGTGAATTGCCACATGGAAGTCATAGGAGAGTCCAGTAATAGGATTTGTAGGGATATCAAACGGTACCTGAGTAAGGTTGTAGTGTTGGCCCTTGATGTTGTCGTTGCGTATCGAAGAGTATAAGAGTTGTGGTATCCTAGGGTAGGCCACATCAGCGCCAATCGCCTCCTCTGCTTCTTCTTTGGGTACTCCACGGGTGATCATGTCTCTAACGCCCTCTCCACTGAATAGAGGCTCTTGTCCTGCATCTATGGCAAGCTTTTCCATAGTAGAGAAGCCTAACCAAAACGAAATGATGATAGGTCAGGGATGGAGACCTCGATGGTGGGATAGTTACCTCTAGCTTTCTTAGATGGGGTTGGACCTCCGCTTGCCTTTGAGACTAAATCTTCAGTTGTTGTAATCTTTATGACACTTGGGTGGGGGTTTTCGGTGTCCATGGCGTCCATAGCTGGTGGAGGGTGTTGAACTGGAGTCCCTGGACGAAGGATTGAGAGGCTGGGATAGGTCAATAGTTGGTGAGGTAGTTTGCTGGCTATGTGGGAAGGTCGCTGGTCTATTAGGGGGGGGGGCATATAGGAGGTTGGAAAGGTCGTTGGTTTGATTGGGGCGGGTCGCAAGCCTGAATGCGTGGGTCTCAAGCGTGATTGCGTAGGTCGCAAGTCTGCCAGGGTGGGTCGCGAGCTGAGTTAGGTGAGTCGCTATGCCTTTTTGCCAAAGGGCGTTGGGGCAGGTTGCTTGTGTTCTAGGGGGGGTCGCTCTTCTATAATACTCGTGTCTTTGGACTGTTGGTAAACGAAGTGCGTTGCGTATGTGCACGCTCGCCTTCTGAGTTTGAGTGCTTGGTTCGATGCTGGTCTTGTTTGTAGTCTTGTGAAGTCGAGGGTCTATGGACGGGGTTTAGGTTGGCATTGTCGAGGTTTAGAGTAGGTTTGACGAGGTTGGGTTGGGGTCGGTGCTGCCTGTGTTGATGTTGTCGAGGGTGCAGGTTGAGACGTCGAAGTTGACATGGGTTTGGGCTTGTCTGGGTCGAATCTTCGGGTCTGGGGCGATGTCTTCGGGGTCTGGGATGCGGTTGTCGTCGAGGTCTGGACCGATGCCTTCGGATTCTGGGACGATGTTGACGTTGGGTTGACATTGGGTTGGATCGTTCCTGCTTGATTCTGCGTTGAGGTTTCGGAGGTAAGATCTAAGTCGGTGTTGAGGTTTCAGAGTCAGGATCTAAGTCGGTGTCCGTGTTGAGTTTCGGTGTTTGACGTTGGGTGTGTTGACGTCGGGTGTGTGGGTTTAATGTCGTCGTTGGATGTCGTCGAGGTTGAGGTCTTCGTTGGGTTTAGTGTTGTTGTCAAGGTTCAGTGTCGACGGTGTGGGCGTCTGGTTGTAGGCGTCGGATTGTCTTCGGTCAAGGATTCAGTGTCACTGGAGTGGGCGTCGGGTTTAATGTCGAAGTGGGCGTCGGGTTCAATGCCGAAGTGGGCGTCTAATGTCGAGGTGGGCGTCGGGTTGTCTGCAAGTTCGGAGTTGATTTGTTTCAGGCACCTACTGGTCTCTTCCTGCCTTGTAGTGTTGTATCTCCGTCTGGAGATGCTGTTGCCTCTGCGTGAGTTGAGTTGTTCCTGCCACAAGGATTAAGTAGCAAGGGTTCTTGGCACCGGGATTGAGTTGCGAGGGTTCTAGGTACTAGGGTTGAGTTCCAGGGATTGAGTCTAGGCGGTATAAATTTGCGTCGTTGTTGATGAGCTCGTGTCGTTAGGATCTAATCCTGCTCCTGTTTGCAGGTTCGGCGTCCTTGGATTCTAAGTTCCTGCTGTAAGTCTTAGTTCCTGCTGTTTCTGTCCAGGTCTCTCCCTTTTGTTGATGTTGCGTAAATCCTTGCACGCGTTGTGTACTCCGAGTCTTGTTGTTTCCGCCTACGTTGTTGCCTGGGTTTCTACCTGTTGCAATACTAATGTTTTGTGTTGTCATAGATTGTAGGGTTCAACCGGGGGTACCAGGGCTGCTCCTCACTCTGTCGCTGGTTGGGTGGTGTTGGTTCAAGTGTGATGCGTGGATTTGTGCGTTTGCAACGCCCTTTCTGTGCCTGCAAAATTCTAGAGAAAGATGCTCAGCGCTTCCGCGCTCTATTGTAGATGTGGAGATCTCTATGTGTGTGCAAGGGTTTATGTGATCTAAGGTTAGGTTGTGTTTTTTTTGGTTTGGCTATTACTATCACTACTGGTGATCTATGTAACTTTATGAAGTTGGATCAAGAAGAGAGATTTCGAGACATCAAGTGTTGGCTAGCGGTGTGTAAGCTACAAATGTGCATGCATTAATCAGAGAAAGGGGAGGAATGAGTGCTCCATAAACTTACAGAGGTGTGTGCGCTTCTTGATGCTGGACTGTGGTGTGTGCGCTTGCTGCTGTTGCTTGTGGCGTGTTCCAGGGTTGTGCGTTCGATTGCTTGAGCTCCAGGATGTCAATGTTGTGGATCTTGGGCTATGAAGAGTTGTTGATGTAATGTAGTTGCGTTGGATTTGTCTTGCTATACTGTAAAGATAAATAACTGGGTTGGGGAGGTGCGTCGACTAAGAGAGAGGCCTATAGATTTGGTATCCAGCTTTCAGATCTGGGGCAGATCTTGTGACAGAAGGTTAAGTTACATCTATGTGCCAACACTTGCTCCCAGGCTTCTCAGAAGATGCACACCATAGATCTAACACCCTTGCGTTCACTCCTCAAACTCCAGATCTGTTGCGTGTGAGCTCTTTCCAACGTGATCTGTTTCCCAAACCTCTCTCCCTTCTCAGATCTAAAATGTATAGGGAGCTCTCACCAAGATCAGCCTCCTCTTGGTGCCTACACTCTTTTTTCTGAGGCGAAGTCCCACCTCCCCTCACCAGAGATTTTGGAGCTCACTCAGTCTTCATCGCAAAACCGTCTCAATTATCTGTGCTATTCCCCCATTTGTCACCACCAACAATAACCCTCTTTTGATACACAACACTTTCACTTGACAAAGACCCGCTCACGTTCCTCTCTTTGATCCTTGAATTTGAACTTGGGTGAGTTCAAAAAAATTTAAGGTGCATAGATTGATGTCGTAGAATGCGATTGGAGGAAGAAAATGCAACAAACGGTGTCAAATTCCGACAATTTTTAAGCAAGATTTTAGCGTTGGAAAAATTGGAGCTTCGAGTGAGGCTGCTGGAATTGCTGCTCCAAAATTTCATCCACTTTTCAAATTTCCATCTAGTGTGCGATTTCATTTGCAGTTTCTCACCCGGCTATGCGTATCCACTAGAATATTTAATTGCGTGGAACCCTTTTTGCATGCCGGACTCCTTAAGCCGTCGGTTTTGAGCTGAAATTTTAGAGAGTTGTTGGAATTGAAATTTGCAACTTCTAACTTTTGCAAAAATCATTGTTTTTCAATTCCGAGTGCGGTTTTCGACTCCTAGTAGTTGTATAAGTCTAGAAGAAAAGACAAATTGAAGTTTTCATAAAATTGAAAAATCATAAGTTTATTCTACTTCTATATTGTTAAGGAAAAGAATCTGATTTTGATTTCTGGATTCTCGTGTGGTAAGTCCGTCGTATTGCGGACTTATTGCCGGTGTTTTCTGGTGGCCCCATTTCTTGTTGTCTCTAGATTGAGATAGGGCACCGTAGGGGTGAAGTTGGGTTCATGGCCGGCAAGACTTTTTTATGTGAGGGGTTGTAGTTGGACTTGTGGTAGGCGGAGGTGATGACTGCTGTACCACATAGTTTACTAATTTTGCAGATGCAGATTTTCCGTTTGTACCCTTACCCTTTAGATAGTACCCGTGGATAGATCCCAGGGCGGTTGTGTTTATGGTGAGTACCAAGAATTGGTATTACCAATCCGTTCACCAGACCACTTGTAGAGTGCATCTATCGCAGATTTTGGGCCACGGTTGAATACCGATGAAGCTTGTGAGCTTGTTTTGGCATAGTCTATCCACCGTAGGCTTCAGATCTAGGGCATGGACACGTTTGACGACATAGAGGACGATCATTGTCATGTCGTGCGACATATGTTCTCGGGATGGGCTGGAGGCATCTCCTTGCCGGACTAGCGATTGTGATTCCAGACTTGGATAAAAGAGAAGCACCAACAGACGCTGTTATTCAACAATTGGTACGCATTCAAGCTCTTGCCCCAACATTTGGAGTTGGAGGCCCTTCAGCCATACTTAAGGTGGACTACGTAGTACAAGGCCAAGTTGCATCCGGTTGAGGAGTACTGGCGCCAGCGTGCGGAATTGGTGACTACGCTTAGAAGGGTGCGGTTGCCTAACTCTCGACTTTTATCAAAGAACCTAAGGTGAAAAAAAATTTCCTCACTGAGGATTTTAGAGGCAAGGGCATTGTTATTGTGGCCAAACGATCTCGCATGAAGCCATGTCCAGTTTGGCTGTAGTCACACGAATTGGTGTCGGTCAGCAATCGGCTAGCCTTTGATCCTCTGGCGCAATTCATGGCGCATCTGGAGGTGGAATACGGGGGATTTACACTGTCATGATGTAAATATCTACTGTATGTAAAATATATATTTGTTTATATTTTGGAAAGATCTTTGATTAGGAGGACAAAACGTATTGGTGTCGCTTCCAGTAGCTTCAAGATGACACTTATTGCTCATGGAATTGTTTAAAAGGCGAAAGCCATAAATAATATTCATCAATTCGAAATATTCTTTTACGTTTTTAGAATTTGTGTTTGGATTGAAATTCGAACTGTAAAATATTGAACTTGAGGGTTTTTAAGGAGTCACAACATCTAGACTATGAACCAGAGGTAAAATTAAAGCTTTCATTGTCTCAGTTGCCAATTCAACCATCTCAGTTGGCGGTTTCTACACCATAGTCATTCCACCCACAAGATGAAGCTGGATCTTCTCGTCCGTAGAAACAACCTTGTGTTGAGCAGCGTTGGCATGGTAACCTCCAAAGGAACGCTCGTGTCTTAGTAATCTCACTTCAAACTGGATGTATTGAACCGGGCACGCGTGAAGTGACATTTCTAGGAAGTTTTGAAGGCTTGAACGAAGACCATTATTTTTGCATACCTAGGCCAATCGAGGTAAGCTCTGGCCACCATCATAGGTTAGAAGGGTTAGTGAATCCTTTGATAGAGACTCAACGTGCAGATTAAATGACAACACTATCAAGCACATCCTCAAGTTCTTGCAGATGGAGTAGCACTCTTCTTTTACTTTAATTTTTATCTCTACTTGATTTGGATTGAAGCTTTGTACTAAATTTAAGTATTTTGTGTTCCATTTGAAATATGAAAATTAAAAGATGGTAGATAGAGGGTAGTTTACCCTCTAGTTAGAATTCTAGAGGTTTGTTGATCTTAAAAGATAAATATGTACTTACTTTTTGGAGTTCTCCTTGGGCCAATAAATGTTTTGAGGCCCATGTGAGATGCACATGGGTTGATCTTATCCACCTTAGGGGCCTAAAGGGTAGGTAGGCATCTTCTCTCTCCCTCTTAGTCGAATTTTTGAAGGAAAACGAGTTACTGTGCTTTTGGAGTAAAGTGTGTGTGGGTGAAGAAAGCCGAGAGTTTGATGGTCCATAACTCTGGTTGTAAGAAATATTTTGAAATGAAATTTTGAGGGTTTTTTTCTCTTTGAGACTCGCTTCCATATAATTAATTTTTGCTTGATTTAGAGTTGTAGACAAAAAGTTACAAGCGTGTGAGTGGAGGAGGGTCTGCTACCACCCAACAATGATGAGCAGAGATTTGGACGAGCACCAAAGTTTGTAATTTTTGCGTCTTTCTTTGAAAATTTCAGGAGTTGTAAAACTATTTCTTAGCTTTTCAAAACTTATCATTCAAGTTAATTGGAGTTGTGTAGAAAAAATATAGGTTCTTGATTAGAGATAGGTTTGTTGCCTCTTTGTTTTGAAACCCGTAACTTTGTAGAGCTATCAGTATTTCATGGAGAATTTTCTTGTAGTGAAATCCTGTAGAGAAGATAGGAAATTTTGTTAGCCTTGTAGAAAGTTATCAACTTTTGAATTTGGAAAAAAATTGTAAATTTTATGAGTTGAGAAGCAAAAGAGGGTCTGTTGCCTTCTTATATCGTGTAGAATGTGATTAGGATGAGTGTGGAGTTGAGTTTCTTCTCAATTCTTGGAGACTTTGAAGACTTGAAGACTAGAAGACTTTGAAGACTTGAAGTTTGAAGATTGAAGACTTGTGTATTCTGGCTTGTGGCTTTGTTATTCCCAACCGGTTTTGGAGGCTCGTTGTCTTTTGTTCATTATTGCATTGTAAACACTGTTGCGGGTTATGTAGATATTCACTATTAGCCCCATTTTTTTAATGTTTGTGGTGACAAAGTGGGATTGATCACCCACATGGTCGATTTTCTATATTGTTTCCATTGGTGAGGCACGATGTTGGTCACCGTGGATTTGAAGTTTAGGAGCCAATCTTTCGGACGGTCAGCTCGTGATTTGGTTGTTCCATTTTACCCGTCCAAGGCCGTGGTTTCTTATCACCCATCCTTACCCTTAACCCTTTAGAGCCACTATAGGATAGGCCATCAGGGAGGAGTTTGAAGACTAAATATTGAAGACTGAAAACCGTAGACCGAAGACTGAAGATTATAAGATTTGACAAAACTCAATAGCAGACTATAAAAGTTGCAGCTAGATACCTCACGTATTCTCAAAGCGTGCTCCTCTCTACCCGACAACACGTGATCAGATGCAACGCATTTAGGATTTGTG
Source organism: Bryoerythrophyllum caledonicum (assembly GCA_963971425.1). Lineage (NCBI taxonomy): Eukaryota > Viridiplantae > Streptophyta > Bryopsida > Pottiales > Pottiaceae > Bryoerythrophyllum > Bryoerythrophyllum caledonicum. The sequence goes on along the minus strand of OZ020525.1, from coordinate 13,677,389 downwards.
CTGAGAGAAAGACGATACCCCACACACTATGTATACTTAGTTGGCGTGGTTGTCAAGAGGCCGGTGATGTTTTCACGGAGCGCCAGCTGGTGAAGATCTTTATCTCGAAGCTGGATAAGCGAATGGTGGAGTTGATCATTCCGCATCTTCTTTTTAGCTATCACAACAATGCTACTTTGTCGCATGCGTTTGCCAAGGTGGAAGCACTTGATTGAACGCTAGGCGTGAGCAAGGCCACAAATTTGGTCATGTCACTACTAGAGGCTTACAAGCCAAAGAAGCTTGCTACAACTATTGATAGCTTGGCGGAGGCACAACGTGAAATGATTGTGCATTGTTGGATTTGTCGAGAGGCCGGTCATTCCAAGAGGGATCCCAATTACTCCAAGAAGAAAGGGACACGGTAGGGGAAGGCCAAGCCGAAGACCTAGGCGGCTAAGCCTGCAGAGAAGACTGGGGGCAAGGAGAAGAAACATGTGACATGCTCTCACTATGGCAAGTCTAGCCATAGTGATGAGAACTGTTTTTTTCTTCACTCAGAGGAACGCCTAGGGTCTTCAACTATTAATTCAGATGTAGTGAAGACACTTCAGGCCAAATTGGCAGAGCTGAAGAAGCAGATGTGCGCCATGGCTTCTTTGACAGAAGTGGCAGATTTACTGCCTCTAGTGAGGAGTCAAGGCTGTTTGTCAGCGTTAGATCGCTATTTGTATGACGCCTCATGAGACGTGGTGGCAGCAGTTGCCACTCGTGCTGATGCTATCGCACAAGCGGTGGCACCTTCTTCATCTATGGCCGGTAGTAGTGGCCGTCTACGCCATAAGGGTTGGCCGAACTACAGTGGTCACTCTTAGCTACCTCTTTCTATGAGCATTGCGTATGCAACCAATTCTACTGCTCCTTCCACGCCAACCCTAGTTCCACTCATTTCTTCCACTTATCCTCATGTCGCTAACATCTTAGCGTATAAGGTATTGCAGTTGCCAGTGTTTTGCCGGTGTGGACTTTCTGACACCAGATTTTCAACCATCCGGTATATTCAACTTGGCGAGGAGTATGTTGGAGAGCAGGGTGCCCATGCTATTGTTGGAGGTGTGGTAGGCTGTGACATCTCCACCCACCAAGAAGGATTTGGTGGCAATGCGGGCCAAGTTGGTCACGAAGGCTATTTCTAGGTTTGAAGCCAATGCCACTTCTACACCTACGGAGCAGTCTTTCACGGATCAATCGTTGATTTTTGGAGTGGCTTACTTGTCTAACGTTGCGGCCCGGTCTGCACGGAAGCGCCACACTGTACGTCTTGGGGTAGTACGCTTGGTCAACAATGACGGAGCCATGGTGATTAACCGTACGGATGGCAATCCTACTTGAGCTACGCCCTTGCGTGTTATGTTGGACTCCGGAGCTCAGCCAATGATAATTGGCAAATAGCTAGCTCAAAATTTAGGTTTAGGTACTTCGAATCTCGAGCCTTGCCCAATTACGATTGTTACATCGAACGGAGACACGGAGAAGGCGATGGAGTACACTCAACATCCATTATAGTTGATGTTTGGCGTCGGATCTCGCCCATTGTTCTCCTACGTATCTCTCTTGTGCGTTGTGACTGCTGCTACAAACTATGACATTTTGGTGGATCATCATGCGCTGTATCCACTCGGTTACAGGGTAGTTAACTGAACGAAGAAGGCTTGTATTAGGCTTGGGTGGTGTGCCGGTGATGGCAGAAATAAGCTCATTCTGGTTGTCTTCACAGCTAGTGCAGTGACTTCTACGGTGGATGCTATATTTGGAAGAAGTGCTTTGGCATCCAATTTACCATGTGATTCTACGCTTTAGAATGAGACATGTTTCAATGTTGGCAGTAGTGGAATCACGTGAGTACAGACCAATAGAGATCCCTACACGTCATTGCAAGGATCAACTTTTGCCATTGAAGACTCAATTAGAGCTCACTCGTCACAGTCGGGAGACTGTGGACGCTTTTGATGCTTCACAACTCTCAATGAATTCTTCCACTCCATTGTTGGCTTGCACTTTTCACTGGCGACTACTGGATGAGGGTACTGCTTTCGTAGAGCTATTTTTTGGTATCAATACTGAGCTCGCGGCTATGTTCGAGGTCGAGCTCAAGGTACGTTGGTACATCCACGTAGATACTGGTTTTGCCTCCAGCCGTGCCGCTCACCATCATATTTAGCATCTTCTGGCGTTGTACCCAGAGCAATTACCATCTTTTGGAATCAGCGGGTGTTTTGGCAAGTTGCCGCGTAATGTGACGTTGATCAGTGATGATGATTTGCACCGTTTAGGTCACGTGGACTTGGTGATTGCCGGATGGCTTTACCAAGGTCATTCACAAGCGGGAAGTGGACGTGGCTTAAATGATCTACGACCGGGTCTCCTTGCGGATTTGCTCAGGCTCATCTAGTGGTGGATTACCCACCAATCAACGCCACCGGGATACGTTTTTTAGAATGTACCTCCATTGGGGGATATATGGATGAAGGTGCGTAAAGATGGTGCATACATCCATTACCTTCTTGGTCCCCCACGTTTGTAGATGCCGCGGCGTTGGGCTCTTACGTGCATCAGCCATGTTGGATTTGGACCAACATGGCATCATCGGCGATGCTCACCTCTGCACTTGCTCGAGTGCAACGGCTCGTGCGCCGTGAAGTTGATGACATCTTGGATGACCACCGTGTTTCCACGCAGATTACCAAGGATGATGAGCCACCGTTGGCCGTGGTGAATCGCGTTGGCTTCACTCGGGAGGCATTTACTACATACATCTGCTATCCGAGGTTCTTTGCTTTTAGGACATGCCGTCCGGGCATGGTTTGGAATTCTAATTCTCAAACTTACAAGGAGCCTTCTACCTTTTTGAGAACTCAAATCCCAGCCGTAGAGCGCCAAACTCAATCTATAACGGCGTGCTCAACTATTCCTCCTTGGTATTTGCCAAGTTGATGGATAGTCTTCTCACCAATGCTCGCCATGACAATTTTGTCATGTTCCATAGACGAGACCCGTTGGGGCCTTGGAAACCACATACACGAGGGCCATTTAGGCCCTTGTCCAGGTTGATATTGCAATAAGCAAAAACAAAGTAGTGAATTGAATTTGGACTTGCTCGGCATACAAGCAACAAAAATCCACTTGCACGTAAGTGCTGTCATGGCTTCCATCGGATCCACCACATTTAGCCCTCCTATTTCTCTCTTCTGGCAAATGGCGTTCACGCAACTCTGGCTCTGGTGGGGTTTGGGAGCTTGCCCACATGTAGATTCAGATTTTTTCAATTATGCGCTTAATTCTTGTGGAGCTTCTTCTATATAGTGCCAGATAGAAAAGAGTAACGGACACTAGCACCAGGGCTTTTTTTTTGGCGATTTGGAGCCAAATGGAAAAAAAATTCTCAAAAAAAAAATTCCAAAAAAGTGGGAAAAGTATGATTTTATATCACCAAAATTACATTGATGGCCGTTTCCATATTGCCATATTGCTACTAGTGAACAGTAGAGGCTCCATCCTGTAGCCAAAAAGGATGTACAAATCTCTATTTATGGAGATGGATTCTAGAAAAACAATATTTATGGAGAAAATTCGGTTTTGTATGGTTCTAGGAGAAACTTTGTGTCACCACATGTGTAGTCTCCAAAAAATTTGTGTCGCCACTTTAGCTAAAACCGTGAAACAAAAAAAAAGCCCTGACTAGCACGCTATTACCTATTATGATTCTAGCAGTGCTATTGGCTTTGACTATAGACCAATATTCTAGTTTTTTGTCAATTTTTCCATGAAGGAAACCATCAATACTAGTCGTACTCAAATCCAAACCAAAGGCCGTGCCCGACAATTTGGAGATCTCTCCCTCTTAGGCCCATTTGAAAGGTAGATTGTTAGTCCATGCGGGTCGAGGTTGCCCATCACCCTTGACTCCTGAGTAATATGCAGCTGACTTGTCAAGATTCATTATTAATCTTGTTGCATCGCTAGATGTCTAATGTCACTAGTACATTCTGGATTACTTGCTCTTCTGCAGGTAATATTAGGGATATGTCATCTGCGTATTGCATTAGCACTTCGGAGTTTTCTGCTCCAGGGATGTCTATTTCTTTAATCCTTCTTCTCGCAACTTCCTTTTTTAGACAAGAGTTTAGAATTTTTTCAACTATCAGGAATAGGTATGGGGCTAAGATGAACCTCACAGGTAGGAAAACTTATTGCTCTCGACTGATTAAGTCCATAAGAATGGGCTAAAGACGTACCTAGAGGACTTTTGCAAAGATTTTATAAGACACATAAAGGAGGGTGATGGGGTGCCAATTGTTTAACGTACCGCGCTCCCCTCCTTTGTGGATTAATGCTATAAGTCCCTCCACCACACTCCCCTGAAAGCTCCCTCTTCTTAGCACCTCTTTTAACCTCTAAAGGACCAAGGCAGTTTTACACCAAAAACACTTCAAAATTGTTGGATTCTAGTGCAATGGATAAAGAAGAAAACAAAAACTTTTATTTTTAGTTCTGACCGTAAGATCTCAATAAAGGCTTATTAAGTAATACATGTACAAAATTTCACAAACTTTGACCGCACGGATTGAAAGATTATAGTGTTTGAAGTCAAGAAAATGGTTCATTTTCTTCCCTGCGTTTAGTGGATCAGCAGACTTTGACTTCACTTGGTGTCAAAACATTTCACTACACAAGGTCTAAATCTATTACCATCTTGTTAAGCATGATGTTAGCTCCTTACACACCAATTTTTAGAGGTAGAGACCGGGTGTAGCATATTCAAAACAAGTGTGCAAGGAGTGGAGGCTCAAAATTCGTTAATTCACACTTTAATTTTTTTTGAACTTAATATGTTTTCAATTGATAATCCGAATGGTCGATAAGAAGGTTTACAGTACATATTGTTGTGGAAAAAATAAAAAGTGAAAAATATGAAGATCTCTAGGTTTTATGTGGAAAAGAAGAAGTTTTTTTGGTACCTTGCCCGACAATGAGTGACAATGTGTGAAAATGTTTGACTTGGGTTGGTATGCTATTTTTCACTAAAGACAAGAACTTTTTTTTGACAACATGAAGGGAAATAATATTACTTGCAAGTACTGAAAATCTCACTTTCAATAGAGTGTCCTATCAAAAGTTTTTGGAGGTGCCCGAGGTGCCCGCCGACCGCATTTAAAATTCAAAACCTTATAACTTTTTCATCAAATGTCCAATTTAGGAAAAAATTGTTTTCCCACTAAGCTCTTGGAAATGTCTTTCTATAGTGAAAATTTCAAAGAAGAATGTTGGAAATTGACACCATAGGAACCTGACCGAACTTTCAAAAAGCCCATTTCGGGACAATGGTCCTTTAGGGGTTAACATACGAGATATTCTTTGCCAATGGTAGGCCACAATAGTTTCTAAAATTAGGTTACAATACCATTGGGTCTTGGAGACTTCCCTTGGGGCAAGATGTTCCACGCATAAGTTAATTCCTCAAGAGTGATATCTAACTTCAACATTTCTTGCATAGTTGGAGAAAGTTTGGAGTTGGGTCCAGAAAGAGAGGCTCTCTAGGCTTCTAAAATTTCCTCGGATTGTGGCCTTTTTGAATACAAGCTTGAGTGGAAGATGTAACAGACATTCTCTATTTCTAGTTGCGTTGTCTGGCACACTCCATCAACATCTAGGAGCTCTATGATGCTGGAGTGTGGAGGCCTTTGCTTGTAGGTGCTGAAAAACTCCTTTGTTGGCTTGTCCCCTACCCTCTTCCACTTTGCCCTTCCAATTTCCAGTCCTTGCAGTGAGTGAGGGCTTCTCTGGCATGTTTCTCTGCTCCTAGGCAACTTGGTCATCGGGATTCTAATGAAGGTTATTCATGGCTTTCTCTAGGGTCAACCTTGCGGCTATGCTACGTTTGTGGAAGAGCCACAAGTTCAACACTGTAGAAGTCCAAAGGTTAGGACAATCCCGAAGGAACAATGAGAAAGGCACTTCCCCTTGAAATGAGCCAACAGTTCTGAAGACCCTGGCTCAAAATCATCAACCATGAAGCTGGAGGTGAACAATAGTGTCACGGTGCTGACTGGCCTGGGCCACATTCCTCTCGCTTACCAAGCGTGGAAACCCAGTTGACCCGGAGCAAAGTGGAGCACAGTATTTGGATGTATTTGGATGCTACGCTTGCCACCGGACAGAGTCCGCGGGCCGCGTAGCAGTCGGGCAGATGCATTCTGAAGAATTGCCCGTGGACGATACCCGCCGCCGATACCCTCCCCGTACCCGGACAACCCTCATCTCCACCCTCCTCGCTTGTGTCCCTGCTCACACCTCCGGTCACAACAACATCTATTTAATATTTGATATGACGAAACGGATTAGATAGATGACATTTAATTTGTGTGAACATACTACTAGTTCAATAACTTGATACTCAACCACAGAAACCGGCTTGTATCGATCTGAATGATGGTTTTATGATAAGTATGTATTTAGGCATGAGGCATTAGAATAATTTCAGTTTTCAGAATTTGTTTGGTGTTGAATCTCCCAGCCATGTGTTGCGCATCTTACCACCGGATATACAAAACATCCTTTGTCCTGTACCAGACTATTCAAGTTAAGTTTACATGCAAAAGTGTAAATTATTAAGCCTTCAATACATGAATTTATGATACATTCAAACGACATGGATTGATTGCGACAATGACCACCTTCTATTCTTACATTGTCCTCACCAGGTTGCTTCTGCTCATCAGAGCTTCATTGTGTCCTCGTCCCAATCCTTCAAATCGTATCCTTGACAAGCAGAATGTGGCTCCATATTACCCAACTATCAAGAAGACAATATTCCAGATAGTAGAAGGCATATAACAGAGGGTAAACCCAAACAGCTTCGCTATTAACCTCAAACAGCTTCGCTCATAAATTCAAACCCGAAGTCATCCATGGCCAGTACTCACAGCCCGCTTGGGACCAGGTCTCAGCTCCAGGCTTCAGGAAGTTCACACCCGCCATTGGTGTGCCGCAATTGCGGCAGCAAAACCCCTCTCTCGTCGGGAGAATGCAGCCTCACAGGGCAGTGCTAGTGTAGAGCAAAACCGGGATTTCAGAATCAGGCTCCTTGCGATGCAGAGGCACAAACCAAGTGGTTCCAAGCAACAGTGCAGATAATCGGGAGGTCAAGCTAATCGGGAGGTCAAGAACAGCGTGCTAACCGCGAATGGGGATTCGGCTAAACGCGAGGTTGCTGCGCGAGGAGGGTTGATGCGCTGCGGCGATGGCTGCGAGAAGAGGGTTTCTGCGCAAATGCGGCGTCGCTGCGCGGACAGGGCGAAGAGGGTTTCTGCTGCGGCGTGTCTGCGCGAAGAGGGCGAGGAAGGTTTCTGCTGCAGCGTGTCTCCGCGACGAGGGTGCAAGACGAGGGCGGAGACGAGGAGGAGGACGACGACGACGAGGTTTAGGCTTGGGTGGGTGCGGCTAGAAGGGTATCGGCGGCGGGTATCTCCCACGGGCAACTCATCAGAAAGCAGCTGCCCGCACTGCAACGCGGCCCGCGGGCTCTCCCACGTGGCAAGCGTTCCAGCGGAATTTTGAGCTCCAGAGACCAGGGCGAGTCGGCCACATACAGTCTGTAAGAGTCCTGTTGACAGACCATGGAACATTCCTTCAATTCATGTTGCAAATCACCGCTCGTGCCTAAATTTATCAGTCAAAGCGGTAATCGGTTACTCTTGACTGTAATCGGTTGCTCCACCAAATACTATAAATGTCCTGACAGTTGCAGCCCCAACTTACTTGTCTAGTCGTTACTGAGCTGTGTGAGCTCTTGAAACTCTCACCGCATCTTGGTTTGAATTGTGGTGCTTTGAAACCAAGAGGTGGTTTTGTGACTGAGTGATTGGGGTCTAGCTTGAGGCTCAGTATTAGACAACTTTCTTTTAGAGTAGAGCCAACATGGCTGTGGTTTCATCGTTTGGAACGATTGGACAGGTTTCTTCGAATTATAGAACGTCTTCTCAAAGAGGCAGATTCGGAGAGAGCATTCAGGGGACATTTAATATATTCCCCACCAGGTCCAGCTTCAGCTTAAATGCTGCTACTTCTGTTGCCAGCACCTCTCAAAGAGCGTTGGTTTTAAGACGGCCGAGAACTAGAACAGCCGCTACCAAGCGTCAAAGTCAAGTAAGTTCGCCGCAAACTGTTCGTTACATAAATGCACAGGCCCAGTGATGACTGATTCGTAAGTGGGCTTCCAGATGAGAATCATATTGAATGCTAAATGACTAATTAAGTTGTTGATTTGCAGGCAACTGTGTTGACGTGTAGAGCTGCGGGTCATGTGGACAAGTACGGGCAGTGCAGGTGCATAGAAGACGTTGTCACGTCCATTATGAAGGACGCCCTCCAACACTGTCTGAACAAGGAGGTGAGATCAATTGGTAGTAAGGCTTGGTGGCATTTCACGAACTTCGGCATCTAGACCATCCGTGAAATCTGAGGTTTTAGGAAAAATGCTGAGGAGGTTCGACACCTCAGTAACAAGCTTGAGAGTGTTCAGCTGTGTCATTGGTCGCTCGGATGGTGATTGAACTCAGTTTCGGAGGGAGCATGATTTGTGACCAATTCTGTTGTGGAAATCACTTGCAGAATGACGTGATGAGGACCAAGGTGCTGGACCAGATGGGCAGAGGGTTGGCTGCGCTCTGCCGAGTCTCAGTTGGTGTGGCGGCGGAATCCTCCGGCGCTACACCCATTCCCTTCGTTTCCACCATCAGAGAGGAGGATCTGGAGCAGGTTCGGAAGTTGCTCCACCTCACATCGTTGCCCTTCAGCAGCACCGAGGACGAAGACTTCAAGCGACTCATTAAAATGCTCAAGGTGAGTGTAAGGCCAGATTGATGAACGAAAACGATATCAACAGCTAAAAACACTGTTGGAATTGCACTTAGAACAGTATTGCATCTAGAAAGTTGTGGACCATGTGTTGTTTTCACCTTGAGTTGTGATCCTGTTTGAGATGGATCCAATGCACAACCCAGGTGATGCACCAAATGATAAACTTGTGTGGACTGTGTGCAAAAGACTAGACATGGTGGCAACCGGAATTTGTCTGCAAGTGAGCTGTCTCAAATCTGTGATCGCATCACCTCCGACATGGTTCAATGCGTTGGTCCAGTCATAATGTGCTTCCCCGAGGTACGACCGCAATCTTTCACGAAAGTAACCCAAACACTTTCATTAAGATCAACTGGAGAGCATTCTGGAAAATGACATATAATTGCTGTTGTTGATCTGCAGCTTCCACTTTGGGCCAAGCACCGCGCCATGTTACTGCCGGTACAAGTTGCAGCAAAGACGGCTCTCAGCTTGATCACAGGCCCAAGATGAGGGCAAGTCTTCATAGAATTAGAGAGAACATGAAATTAGCGCCTGGGGTGAGTTTCTAATCCGGAGACGTACCTAGAATTGTACAAGCAGTAGTCTATTTCCCTCGGCTCAGTGCAGGACCTCGAAGAGTTTCTAAGAGCATTCCAACAGCATCATCTCCTGCTGCTGTATTCTTTGATCCAAAACGTAGATATTTTAAGGATTCTTCTGCTCTCACATCTCATACGGACAGTACTAGATAAATGGCTACATCTGAACTTAGTGACTGGCCGTTTTCAGTGCCAAAACTTTCTGTGATACATTGAGTTCTCAGAGCGATTCAAACATTTGAAGGATCTTCGTATCATCTTCTGTACTCGACCAACAGGCTCGATTGTGTACAAGCACAAGCATGATTAATTTATCCGACATGAGTAGAGAAAACATTACAAATTGGGACAGCAAAACTAGCATTGTCAAAAACCGCTGATAAAAAAACAAATACAGCCTTCTCATGTGCTACAGTTGAACTCTTTGAATGAGACAGCAATTTTTGGAGTACTTCACTACATTGATACTTCAGGAAGCAGAAACACAAAAATCTGGAGTATTTCAAACCTATAGTATACCTCAAACTCTCATCTCATCTAGCATAAAACTGCCATAAAAATGAATACCTCCGGTGGTGTTTTACACCAGCTCCACCATTTCATACACCAACTCAGGCACAAATGGACAAATCCAAAAGGGAATCACAAGAGATGTAATCATACACAAGACATTGTGGAAACAGAGAATCTGAGTTTGCTATTGAGACTAGGATCATCATGTACACGTTGGGGGATTTCGGCTGATTGAGTATGTTACTTGGCAGGGGCTGGACTCAGCTCGAGGGACAGCAACGTCGGGGCAGCGCGCTAGCTGCGGATCCCGCCCGCCCGCCCGCATGCACGCACCCGGCGCACTGGCAGTGATCTACAGCGACAGGCCGGAGTCGTCGTCGCCCTCGGGCAGCTTCGCGGCGTACGTGAAGTACAGCGCCCACACCAGCGCCGTCACGCCCACCAGGATCCACGTGAGCCGCGGGTTGCTCACGCCCAGCCCCAGCCCCGTCCCCTCGCCGCTCAGACGCTCGTCCACCAGCGCCCACACCGGGTGCGTGCATGCGGGCGGGCGGGCGGGATCCGCAGCTAGCGCGCTGCCCCGACGTTGCTGTCCCTCGAGCTGAGTCCAGCCCCTGCCAAGTAACATACTCAATCAGCCGAAATCCCCCAACGTGTACATGATGATCCTTGTCTCAATAGCAAACTCAAATTACGGTGTGTGCCCATCGTGGCTCTTTCATCGAATATCTTGCTGTTTCTTGCCTTTGTTGTTGGTTGTATTGCATGGTTTATGGTACTTTTTTTTGTTGAATGTCTTACGGCATGCACAACGGTGTCTCGTTTTCGAATTGCAAATTATGGCTGTGTCGTCTTCACAGTGCACCTCTGATCACCATAGCATCCGCTGCCTTAATTTGTATTGGGAAAAGCAAAAGTTTCCTGACTAGAATTACATTTCGTTGACTAGAATTACATTGAGGTCTCCTAGCAGCATCCACTGGTTCCATTGAACGAAAAGGTCCATTGAAGATGAAACATCAAAGTATACCACGTAGGAAACAGTGTCGATGTTGCAGTTTTTCCATGGTAATTAGTGTTGCTTGCTGCAGTTGCTCACAGATTCAAAACGTCTTACGAACAAACTCACCGAATATTTACATCAAGACATTTAATACATTTCTCTGACCAGTCCACCAAAAACGATGCTTTGTGGCGATGGCGAGGTCTAATAGTACGACGAAGAGTACAGAATGCGCACGTCTCTGATAGAAGGCCTGATCCAGGGAACGCACAACAGTAGATGATGAGCAGCGGGTCAGTTTTCGAACACCCCAATCCTCATCCTACAAGCTTGTGAAACGTTTCACAGGTATATGTATTCGTGCAGAGCAAGCTTCTAATGGATGGGGATGTAGTTGGGCAGTTCTACTTCTCTGATAGAAAAAGCTAAGGTGCTCATGCAGAGAGATTCAAAGAATACAGTCTCTATGCAAACCTGGGCAAAGACTGAAGCAAACCTGAGTGCAGATCTAGCACACAATGATTCCTCCAATTGCAATTTGATCATTCGGTTCAGTGGATGGAGATGTAGTTGGCCTGAGCACAGTTCTAGCACACGACTTCTGTCGATGGAAGGTGATCTAGCACACAACTTCTGTCGGTGCTAGATGCACACAACTTCTGTCGGTGGAAGGTCCGAGTGCGTGCGCATCTAGCACACAACAATTCTCCCGGCTGCGCCTTCTGTTGCTGCATTCACTCCGAGCCTGATTCCTCTCCGTTCAGTGGAAGGTGACGTAGTTAGGCAGGCCCCAAGGCTGGTACCCCATGGCAAGCGCGAGCTTCCCGAGCGCCTCGGTCTCGATCGCCTTCTCAAACGGCACCGGCAGGAACACCAGCCCCTCGCGATGCAAGCGTGCTCTCACGAGCAATACCGTGCCGCCAACACCGTCCACCTTCACGACGCTCTCCTCCGCGCCCCGCATCTCGCCAAGAGAAATTCTCCCCGTGGAATACGCCGAGTACCCCTCGAACACCACCACCTCCCCCGTCCGCCGCAAAAACTCCCGCGAGTTCTCCGTCTCACGCCAGCTGTTCCTGTCGTAGGGCCGGTCCACGCCAGCTTCCTCGTCGCGCCAGAAGCTGTTAGGCACCACAATCAGCCTCTCAGGGGCGGTAAATCCTAGCAGATCCTGCACCAGAGTGGTGGGGAAGCGGGAGACGTCGCAGTCGATCCACAGCACCCAGTCGTGGCGGGGGCGTAGCGACGAGAGCAGGAGGTAGTTCCGGCTCCTGGCGAGCACGCCGCGCCGCGTGATCTGGTGCCGAAGCTCGTGGCTGCGGTTGGAGCTGTAGTTGAAGCTCTGGTGGATGAGCGTCACGGCCCGGTACTTCTCGCTTGGGTTCGTGATGAGGCGCTTGCGCTCCAGGAAGTGGGCGCGCACCAGCTCGTAGGAGGCGTCGGTGCTGTCCGAGACCAGGAAGCCGAGCGAGACGGCCTTCTTCGGGTAGGTCAGGGAGTGCAGCAGGGCGAAGTAGCGGCGGAGGTGAGGGGCGGCTTGCTTGAGAGGTGTGAGGATCAGGACCTCGGGGTAGTGGCCAACCTCGGGGCCGGGGACTTCAGACGCGGATTGCGGGATCTCTGTGAATACCTCCAGTGCCTCATCCCCAGTCTGAAATCATCTCCACAATCAGATGCATAATCCGAGCTCACATCGTTCGTAATCTGCTTACCAGCTCGTGCACAACCACAATCTTGAATGCATAATCAGAGCTTACATCCTAAACAAAGCTAGTTGATCGTAAACCACGATCTGCTCACCTGCTCTTCACGTTGGCCTCCAAAAGCTATGAAGCTATCGTAGTTGGAGACGAGAAACAACAGCCACAGGACACTGAGGGCAGCAATTGCTGCGACAAAGAGTAGTACTCCCTTCTTTCTGATCACCATAGCTCAACTCTGGTATCTGCATTCTTTGCTGCAACTGCAATTGTAAGAAGCTCATTCCACTTGTTTTGTAGCAGCTGAATACTCATGGTGATCAAGGCACAGGCAACCCTGATGAGTACCCAACTGGCGTAAACCCTAAACCCAGAACCCTATTTCATATTCGAGCTTCAAATCCAGTCCCAAGCAAGTAGTCCATCGTCCAAACTCACCCAACCTAAGAAGGGGGCAGAGAAAGCTGTACATACATGATGAATTAGAGGAGCTCCGGATAGTCAAATGCCTGGAATGAGAGATGGAACTGAATCTTACATGAATAGCTGGCTGAAAGCTCACAATCTACCGCCACACCCACGCCAGAGGAACCAAGCTCTCTCATCTCCAACTTCCCCTAACCCCAGAACTTTCAACATGACCATGAGGTTTACATGGAAAAAGAGATGATCCAAAAACCCTAAAGCCAAACCAGGACTCTACTCTCAACCAAGCTCATCTTCATACCAGAATTCGCACTGGCATCACACTTTGTCTTCAAGCAACCCATGATCTGACTCCTTCCGAGCAAAAGTTTCCTACCAACAAATGTAGCCTCGCAACTCGAAGCCACTGGTTCAAGCTGAAGAGCGCTACAGGAAATTGATAACCTGAGGAGCTGGGTTCATGACCCAGGTATCGTGATTGAAATTTGGAGGACTGTTGGGTAGATTTGCAAGAATGAGGTGTTGAATGATCACTTCCATTTGCAAATCTGCGCTCACCTTGCTTGAGTAGTAGATCCGAGTAGGAATGGTTTTTATTTGAGTTCAAGAGCTGAGCTGAACTGTCTGTGTCGCTTGATCTGGAAGCTAGCATGATGAAGCGCCGGTGAGCTCGGATCGAAGATGACATGCGCTCTTTGGCGTGGCCCAGCGCGGCTTACAAGTGAGATTATTCATTCCTGGTTTGAAGTGAATCCCCAATTCATTCCTGTCCTTTTTCAGTGGGCCAAGATGGGTTCAACGGAAGAAATTTGACGTGGAGGGAGCTTTAGGTTGTAGATCCACGTCTGTGAGGACTGAGAGCTCTGGTCACGAAGTGTGCATCTTGTTGATTGGGATGCGAGCTGATCACTGGAGAAGAATGACCGGAGATCAGTAGGTGGATTGCACCTGATTGATTTGGGGCAGGAAAGAGATGTTTTGATCAAGCATTGTGTTATAGAAACCAGGTCAAATTGGACGTCGACGCGATGCCGGAGGGCGGGAGCCTACCCGGCGAGCTGGCCTCCAGAGAACTCTCCCGACAGCTTCTGGAGGGCGAGGCGAAGCTCGAGCGAGGCAGTTTTGCAGAAGCCGAGGTTACTCTCCGTGAAGCGCTCTCTATCAACAACGAGGTAATCTTCGCATTTCTAGCACCACTTCATAAACCTCTGAGAAAGATGTGCATCCTTTGTGAGCCAGATTTTCCACGCATAAGCCCTAATTCTTCGCCATCTTTTTGCAGGAGGCGCGGGCGTTGCTGGGCAGGATTGAGTACCAGAAGGGCAACTTCCAAGGCGCGCTCCAGCTGTTCGACGGGATCCACTTGACCGGGCTGGCGCAGAGCATGCGCTTCCACGCCACGGAGAAACCTCCAGCACGTACTAAGAAAGGAATTTCGAAGTCTAACCAGAAACCTGTCACTTTGGAGAATTTCCTGCACGCGTCCAGCTTGCTCATCGAGGCGATCTACCTCAAGGCGAAGTCGCTCCAGAAACTCGGTGCTCTCGAAGGTGTGGAAGACCACCTTTGGCCTTCTTATTTGTGGTTTCATAGATCGGGTTGATTGCTGAATTGGTTGTTTGCTGGTCTGCATGTTTGATTCACTGTTAGTTTGCTTATGTCCTCACTGATTTCATTGTTCGGACGGCATCTAGATGCTGCACACGAGTGCAAAGTGGTGCTGGACTTGATGGAGGAGGCTTTTCCCAGCGGCATGCCACCCGCATGGCGCGACACCAAGCTGGCAACCCTGGTGAACAAGATGTCAATTCTGCACCCGCAGCTGCTGGCGCAAGCCGGGCGCAGCGACAAAGCCATCCCGGCGTACCGCCAGGCGCTGCTAAGCGCGTGGGGCACGAAAGAAAAAACACTCGCCGCGCTGCAGAAGGAGTTCGCCATCCTGCTACTCTACGGCGGCGTGGACGCGTCCTCCTCCCCCCCGGCCCCTCCACGAGACGGCGCGTACAGCCCGAAGAACATCACCGAGGAGGCCATTCTCCTCCTTCTCCTCCTCCTGAGACGGAATGTGTTCTCCAGAGGTCATGTGTTTGATAGCAGTATTCTAGACCATCTCTCGTTTGCGCTGTCCGTGACTGGGCAATGTGGCGTGCTGGCTCATCAGTTCGAGGAGCTGCTTCCAGGCACCCTGGCGAGAGCAGACCGGTGGTACAACTTGGCGCTCTGTTACTGTGGAGCTGGAGAGGAGGATCGTGCTTTGAACCTGCTCCGGAAGGTCTTGAACCACGTGGAGAGGCCGAATGATCTGGAATCTCTGCTTCTGGCGGCCAAGATGTGCGCGGCGCGCAAAGAGCTTGCTTCGGAGGGCGTTGAGTACGCGAAGCGCGCGCTGGAGCAAATCTCCGCGAAGAGTATGTACATGAAGAGCCGTGTGCTTCATGTTCTGGGGGTGGCGCTGGGCACCCACGCCAGAGCTTCCTCCTCGGATGCTGAACGACAATCGCGTCAGCACGAAGCCGTGAAAGCGCTGCAGGTATGTCAAATCCAGCACCTTCAAGTCATCTACCACTTCAAGGTAAACACTGAGCTGGTTTTTGTGTTTTCCTTCCAGGAAGCAGCGGCGTTGGAGAGTGAAGACCCGACGATGATCTTCGACTTAGGCCTGGAGTGCGCCCTGCAACGCCAGTTAAGCACAGCCGTGGACTGCGCGAAGCGATTCTTGGACATCAGCAGCGGCGCGTGGGTGGAGGGGTGGCGCTTCTTCACGCTGCTGCTCACGGCGCAGGAGCGGCATGTCGAGGCGGAGCTCGTGCTGGACGCCGCGCTGGAGGAGAGCAGTCGGTGGCAGCAGGGCCGGCTCCTGCAAACCAGAGCTAAAATCCAGATGGTAGTGGGGCAGCCCCTCCGTGCTGTGCACACTTATCGCCAACTGCTGTCGTTGGTGCAGGCCAGCGCCCAGAGTTTCAGCTTCGAGGCCTGGAATTTCCAGAAGAAAAAGGTCTGAGTTCTTCATCCTTGCATGTACATACAAAAATGCTCATGTGACCTCACTTAGAACTGGCAGAAGAAGAACGTCTGAGTTTCTGATCCTTGCATACACTTCATGCATATACAGAATACAGAATTCACATCAGTGAAAGGCTGCTTGTAGTTAACGATCTCTGCTTTTTAATTGTTCGGAATTGTTTGTTGATCCAGACGGGAGGGAGAGTGGACGAAGTGGAGGTGTGGCAGGATTTGGCCTGTGTGTACACTGAATTGAAGCAGTGGAGAGATGCTGAGACCTGTTTGGAGAAAGCGCAGGCTTTGGAAGAGTACTCCGCTGAAACTTGGTGTGTCACTGGTAAGCAACTTCATTTCCTGTCAAAGTGTCACTACGCCTCTCTCCTCACCCTAAATAGTTCAATCAGATCGATCGAAAAGCTCGGTGGTTTCTCAACTCTAGTCGAAGTGGTTGCAGACAAAGTTCAGGCCCGCCTTGAGGTAGTGAAAATTACTTAGAGGGGGCCATCACTTGAGGTAACTTCAGGTGTAGATTACTTCGTATCAGACACTGAATTCTTTCCCTTTTCCAGGGAAGTTACATGAGGCGCAGGGGCAGCGAGAGGCGGCAACAGCAAGCTACAAGAACGCGCTGGGGATCGACCTGACGCACGTCGACAGTAAGGTGCGGTTGGGCGCGGTGCTGCGGGAGCGGGGCGGGCGGCACGCGCGGCCGGTGGCGCGGAGCTACCTGGCGGACGCGCTCCACGCGGATCCCACGCACGAGGAGGCGTGGCTGCAGATGGGTCTGCTGCACAAGGCGGAGGGGCATGTGGAGGCCGCCCTGGACTGCTTCCAGGCCGCGGTGAAGCTGGAGCAGACCGCTCCTGTGGTGCCCTTCACCTCCATTCTCCCCTCTCTTGCTTGGTAGTAGTTACGAAACTCACCTGTCCAAGCCCACTCTTCGTTGAGGAGGCTTCTGCATTTGCAGTGAGTGAGGAGTGACTCGTTTTGAGAGAGAAATGATAGTAGTGACCCTGCCTGGATCAAAGACGAGCAAACTCAGAATAGTAGCATTTTTTAGTTCCATTTTTGTCTTCTGGAATTGTGGTTGTAATGCAACAGGATACAAATTCTCCTTCAAGTGTTTTTGCACGAGACATGAGATGGAGGGCTTGAGCACCCAATATGATGCGAGAGTTTGAGGAGATTAGCAAGCAATTTGAGAATGGGAGAACCCTTCAAGTTTCACACTTTTGTTGTGGACAGAACAATCCACAAGTTTTTAGTACTTCGTTGCTTGATCAAGCATGGAGGAACTGGAACCAGTACTTGCACTCTAAGTAGGCTTATAAATGTGAGCTTCACTTCCGTGTTATCAAGCGGACTCTCATTTACAGAGCATATTGAGAGTCCTAGAATTACAAGGATGTCCCTTCTGGACGCCGTGATGGGGCTGTCTCTTAGGAAGAAGGTCAGATACGGAGCTATTTGAAGAGAAGTGGATGGCAGAATATACCAATCACAGACCTCAGGACAAGTGAAGCTGCTCTCATAGTTTACATCACAGAGATCAGCTCCAGTAAATGAACTAGTATGCAAGCTGCACATTGGATTCGTACAGATCCCCGGGCTGGAAATACTCAGGAATGGCATGCGCGGCGATCAGCACATGGCCATTCAACTTGGCAGTGATTTTCACGTCGTAAGGGCCCCGGAATGGCCGCCCGGAGTAGCATATCATCATGTAATTCGCACCCCTGAAACCACAACAACAAAACCTCCACTGATAAGATCAACGATTTCCATGAAATAAAAACATCAACTGAAAAGGAACCATTGCAATGAATCTTTGCAGACAGAGCCCTATGCTAGTTTGGTAACACCAAGCAAAGTTCAGAAGCCTTACCAGTTATGTAGCAGCGGTTGGAACTCAGAGCTACCCGCCTGGACACAAATACACCACGAAAGATTCAGCATCAAAAGACCATTTGACAAGAAAACAACCTGCGAAGGCTGCCTGTCTGTGAGTGGAACCTGATAGACTACTGTTTTTTCAATCTAGTGCCACCGCATGCTTTTTGAGTACCTGACGAATCTCCACCATTTCGATGTCGCCAGGGCCGCCCTGGTACTTGACGGTGAAGGAGAGCCAGTAGGGCGTGGACCCGGGGTCGACCTGGAAGGCGATGTTGTGGTTGGGGTAGGAGCACGGCACGCGCTTGTATTGGATTTCGTACAGGCCCAGGTTGCGCAGCTCCTGGTCCCGCCCGGGCGCCGCCATGCTCGACATCGCCATGCCGCTCAGGTCGAACGCCGGCTCCCCGGTGCTGCAGTACGTCCCTCCTAGTGTCACGGATGAGGACTCATGTATGTTAGCACAAGCAAAGAAATCCCCTAGAACTTGTAGTAGAGGCATCTCACAAGGTTCAGGAGTAAGGCGGTGAGAATCGGGAGTTTCGGCTGGGAGTTCCACATTTAGGATCATCAAAGTTACTTCAGAAGATGACAGCACCTTGAGCGTTGCGCACAATCTTACCATCAATGGGTACTAGCAAGCCTCAGTATTATCTAAGCAAACTCACTCTCAAACTCCCAGCCACTGGCTGGGAGTTTTAGCCTTGAGTTTCCTTAAACACTAGTGAGGATTGATGGTACCCATTGATGGTAAGATTATGCGCAACGCTCAAGGTGCTGTCATCTTCTGAAGTAACTTCGATGATCCTAGATGTGAAACTCCCAGCCAAACTCCCGATTCTCACCGCCTTCCTCCTGACCTTTCAAGGAGGATGTAACTAACCTGGGCAGGAATCAGTGATGACCACTCTGGTGGGCTCCTGTTTACAAGACGGATAAGAGCACTTCACCTGCACCAAACAGACCATCAATAAATCAGACTCGCAAGAAGCAGCAACTCACAGGAGCCGGTGTGAATGAAGTCCCAGTCGAACTTGAGCATACACAAGCAAGAAAAATACCTCGTAACATTGACCACATCCTTGGCCGTTCTGGAAGATGATAGCACTCCCCGCTGCTACACTCAACCCATACGGCGTCCCCGCTAGCTCGGTGTAACCACAAGCCCCTCCTGAACACAACCAATGTAAAACTCCTCACAGATCAGTGAGTCTGTCCAACCATCTTCAATCATCAACTTCTACCTGAGCAAGCAACAATCCTGATCCGTCTCGCTTCATTCTCATCTCTCTCCATTAAAACAAAACCAATCGACTCTCAAGAAAAGAACTTCGACGTCCATCACTCCGGATTCACCTACCATTGGAGCCCTCTCCAAAGGGCTCTCCATACCAAGTGGCATGTCCATTGATCCAGTCGGTGTACCCATTGGCCTCCAGGAACTGACTGTCGGCATTGGCGGCAACCATCACCGGATGGCTCACAAGCGCAACCACCACGATCAACACATGAATCACATGAGCTTCCATGACGTTTGAGGCTTGAGCTCAGCGAAGCCTGGATCGATGACTGATGTTACTCACCTTGTAACGGGTTTTTCTTATAATTCCTTGTGGATTTCCTCCCCGACAAGCGTGCCAGTCTGAAACAACTTCCCTGTGGAGTGGGAAACTGGCAACAAGGAGGAATTAGTGGTCCCATCGCTGCAGCTTTTGAGAATGTGCTCCTCTGAGCGCCCCACATGACATGAGGAAAAAAATATAAGGTATGCCCCCCTAAAACCGACAAGTTAAGGAATGTGCATATACCGAGAGAGGAGATAATTATACTGTTATTTTTCAGTGATAGCCAATAGAATTACAGTTCCAACCCAAGTGATTTCATATTTTTTCGATGAAAGCTGAATTAGTTATGAATTTTCAAACTGTGCAGCCATGTTTAGTGGGTGGGTACCCCCATAACCAACGACCAAAAGTTAAGGGTCTTGACTAATAGTAAACCTGAGTTGGTGGTAATGGGATGGAAGAGGGTTGGATGTACCCCAATTTTATAGGCGGTGGTTATGGGGGGGGGCTTACTTTACCACATAGCAGATGTTGAGTGTGTTTTTTATGATGGAAGTCTAACATTTCAGGTGAGGTAAGGAATCAGTGAATTTACCTGTGACGTTACAGCAATTCTTCGGTACTATGATGGAAAATGCTTCAGGTGAAAAGAATCAGTGGATTTACAGACTCCTGAACCATGATGTTGGAAACGGAATGATCAGGAGCTTGTTGTGGAGCGTTCATGATGGTGTCTGCAATGGTCTACATAGCAGTAATTACTTTTTCTGCTCAGGAGCCAGTTTATTTAGCATAAAATGGCGGCTTGTAGTTGACCCTTTCGCGACGAAGAGGTCGTTTTTTCCTGCTTTCTTTGTTTTGGATTCTACGGCTATCGTCTCTCGTGTACTCTCAATGCATTTTGAGCTCCTCGTTAGCTTTCCAACGGATCATTCCAATCTCAAATCCATGCAAGCATCAACAAACTACGGTGATTTCCGTGAAGTGGAGTCATAGTTTTTTCGTGCTGGAATGTACCCACACTCTAGATGATGTTTTGCCTAGTCTACGACACTCGTAGATTGTCTCTAACTCTTGTGGTCCACATAGGCGCTTAAGGGTTAGAAACCTCTTTCCATACTAATGCTTAGGTGACATCGTGGGAGATACCCTAGTGAAACCTTAAACCCTACAGAAACCTTGATCCCTAAACCCTAAACCCTAATAGTCTGATCCCAAGTGCTCCTTTGGTGATTCTTTATCTAGGTTCCAAGTGGAAAGGTTATGAAAATATTCTTGGTTACCTTTTTTTAATTTCGCAAAAAAACCCCAAATAATGCCCCTTTTTAGTCCTTAGATTTCTCCATACATATGTGAGTTTCATCCACAATATCATTTTGGGAAGAAGTTCCTAGAGTACTACAGGGAAGAAATTAGAAACAGAAAATTTATTCTAAAAAATTAAAAAATTAAAAAAGTCACCGCTCCAGATGACTATTGATTACATGTACCTGATAAGAGCAAGCGCTGATTGCGGAGAATTTACAGTGACTGTAAGTTAGATGATTTCAATTTCAAGCCTGCCCTGCACCCAGTCTAAATAGTATAATGATTCCTGCAGAAACTGTGGCAGGCTCCCCAACAAACTGCTTCTTCTCCAAAGACTTTGGTCCTCTCAGAAAAGTTATTACATCAATAATAGCAATAAATGTTATAAAAATACTTCGTAGAGAAAATAGAAGCTAAAAGTAATAATATTTTAAGATTAAAAAGATGAAATTATAAATTGGGTGCAAGTGGCCGGAGTGATTTATTTCTGAGTGTCAGTGAGAGGGAATGGATAGTGATTTAGTGTGTTTGCAGGGAGACAAGCAGGTGTCTATTGCAGGGTTGCTTCTCACGTGTTCTTTGTTGTGGAACTTACGGCACTTTTGGTGCAACAATTGATGAAAAGTGAGGGTGAACTCCGGGCGAAATTAAAAAGAAAAAAAGTCTTGAGGTGGGGTTTTGCAAATCTCGGGCACGTTCCCATGGTTGCAATTAATATTTGAAATTCTTGAAATGTTGTACAGATGTGCAAGGAGTAGGTGGGAATATCATTTTTATTCTCATTGGACTTGTAGGGGAAAAAATATGTCACCTTGAAGAGAAATTTGTTGAGTGCGGGCACATTGGGCAACTCCAAAAACTTTTGCTAGGATGCTCTAGTAAATTTGAGGTTCTTAACCCCTAAGGTACCAAGGCAGTTTTACGCCAAAAACACTTCAAAATTAATGGATTCTAGTGCAATGAATAAAGAAGGTAACAGAAACTTTTATTTTTAGTTCTGACCGTAGGATCTCAATAAAGGCTTATTAAGTAATACATGCACAAAATTTCATAAACTTTGACCGCACGGATTGAAAGATTATAGTGTTTGAAGTCAAGCAAATGGTTCATTTTCTTCCCTGCGTTTAGTGGATCAGCAGACTTTGACTTCAGCTGGTGTCAAAAAAATTCACTACACAAGGTCTAAATCTATTACCATCTTGTTAAGCATGATGTTAGCTCCTTACACACCAATTTTTAGAGGTAGAGACAGGGTGTAGCATATTCAAAACAAGTGCGCAAGGAGTGGAGGCTCGAAATTTGTTAATTCACACTTTAATTGTTTTTGAACTTAATATGTTTTTGATTGATAATCCGAATGCTTAATGAGAAGGTTTACATTACATATTGTTGTGGAAAAAATAAAAAGTGAAAAATATGAAGATCTCTAGGTTTTATGTGGAAAAGAAGTTTTTTTGGTACCTTGCCCAACAATGAGTGACAATGTGTGAAAATGTTTGACTTGGGTTGGTATGCTATTTTTCACTAAAGACAAGAACTTTCTTTTGACAACATGAAGGGAAATAATATTACTTGCGAGTACTGAAAATCTCACTTTCAATAGAGTGTCCTATCAAAAGTTTTTGGAGGTGCCCGAGGTGCCCGCCCTCCCCATTTGAAATTAAAAACCCTATAACTTTTTCATCAAATGTCCAATTTAGGAAAAAATTGTTTTCCCACTAAGGTCTTGGTAATGCCCTTCTATGGTAAGAATTTCAAAGATGAATGTTTGAAATTGACAGCATAGGAACCTAACCAAATTTTCAAAAAGCCCGTTTTGGACACTTGGTCCTTTAGGGGTTAATACTAGCAAGTAATACTATTCCCTTTCATATTGTCAAAAAATATCTCTTGTTTTTAGTGGAAAGATGCATTTTATCCCAAGTCAAAGACTTCCATACAAAGCAACACATTTTTATGCAAGGTACCAAAAAAACTTCTTCTTTTTCCACATAAACCTATGAGATCTTCATGTATTTTACTTTTTACTTTTTCTATTTCAAGACATGGTGTAAACCTTCTTATTGACTGTTTAGATTATCATTTTTAAGCATTATTTTTTTCCAAAAATTTTAAATGGGAATTGGCACTTTTTGAACCTCCATTCCTAGCACAATTTTTTTGAAAATGCTACACCCCTTTTCTACCGCTAAAAATTGGTGTACAGGGAATTAATATCATGACCAACATGATGGTAATGAATCTAGACCTTGTGTAGTGCAAAACTTTGACATCAAGTGAAGTCAAAGTCTGCCTATCCACTCAACGCAGGGATGAAAATGAACCATTTTCTCTACTTCAAACACTATAATTTTTCAATCCGTGCAGTCAAAGTTGATGGCATTTAGTGAGTATGTTGATTTTTAAGTGTTAGATGAGATCCTACGGTTTTAATTGTATTTCTAGATTTTTGTTTCTTTCCTTACTCATGACACTAGATTTAACAATGTTGAAGTCTTTTTGGTGTGAAATTGTCAAGGAAATTTAGAGGTTAATGAATGTTTGAGAATAAGGGAATTTTCATGAAAGTCCTTGGAGAAGAAAGAAATTAGAAAGGCAAGATAAGGTTTAAATATGCAAAGAAAGAGAGCACGAGGAATTACATGCTTCCTTTTTTATGCACCAATGAAATGCATAGCAGTTAATGCAAGTCTTGGGTCCTATTCTATGCAAGTTAAATGGGTACTCCATAGTACCCTATGTTCTCAAAGAATTCACCAATTCTTCCCTACACCTTTCCCAAGTTCACCCCTAAATTTCCGAGAGTCCCCTCGGGGGACTCTAGAAGGTTCAAGCAGGTTCCTATGGTGTAGTTTCATAACAATTTTCATTGATAATTTTAATATAGATGGACATTATTAAAAGCTTTGTATGAGTCCAATTTTTTCCTAAATCCGACATTTAATGAAAAAGTTATAGGATTTTGAAGTTCAAATGGGGAGAGGGGACAGGTCGGGCAACTCCAAAAACTTTTGCTAGGACACTCTCTTCAATGTGAGATTTTCAGTACTAGCAAGTATAATATTTTCCTTTCAAATTGTCAAAAAATCTCTTGTCTTTAGTGAAAAAAATCATATAAATCCAAGTCAAATATTTTCACACATTATTGCACATTGTCGGGCAAGGTACCAAAAAACTTCTTCTTTTTCACATAAAACTTTGAGATCATCATATATTTTACTTTTTATTTTTTCCATTGCATTAAGTGGTGTAAACCTTGTCATTGACCATTCGGATTTGCATTCTAAAACATAGTACTAAGTTCACATAAAAATATAACGCTTTTGAACCTCCACTCCTTCCACAATGTTTTTGAATATGCTACACCATGTTTCTACCTCATAAAATTGGAGTACAAGGAACTAATAGTATTCTTAACATGATGGAAATGAATTTAGACCTTGTGTAGTGCAAAAATTTGACACCAAGTGAAGTCAAAGTTTGTTGATCCATGAAACGTTGGGAAGAAAATGGACCCTTTTTTCTACTTCAAACACTGTAATATTACAATTCATGCACTCAAACTATATGAAAGTTTTAATGTTAGAGTACTTAATAAGTCTTAATTGAGATCCTACAATTAAAACTATAAGTAAAAGTTGTTTGTTTTGTCCTTACTCTTTGCACTAAAACAAACAATTTTGAAGTGTTTTTGGTGTGAAATTGTCAAAGAAATTTAGGGATTAATCACCTTGTTCATGTGGTCCCACTTACTAACATAAGACCATAAAGTAGCAAGTGACATGTAGAATGACCCACTTGTTGTGCACAAACACATCGTACAAAGATAACATCGTGCCAATAGGTGAGAGCGCACAATTAGCAACAAACATGGAGCAACGATGATTAATCTATCATTGTTGCCTCTGTAAACAATGAAAACAATAGTTTACGAAGGAAACTATCAACTGCTCAACAACCTAGGCTAGGGAAAAGAAAAATACCCCGACCACAACATTTAGTATTTGGTCTACAAGGACCCCTTTACTATGAAACAAGCAAAACTTATTTATGCCACATAACAAGTCAAGTCCATGCCATTCTTGAAGAATGATAGCATGATCACGATGCAGCTAATGGGGTGCACACACACCTTCACCTCATCACATGGGAGACTCAACTTTAGAAAGATGAGCCTTTCTCAACCACACGTGGAGGTCATTTGGGCTCAAAGTCCCAAATGAGGTGTCAAAAGACACCACCGTTGACCTAGCCATCACACGACACTAATCCTAACCCTAATCACTAATTAGGGCTAAGTTGTACACCTTTCGGTAACTCCACAACTCCCTAGGTGGTTTCTAAACGGAAACCACCTACACATACGCCTCCATGCACCGACTTTGACACACTTCATTTCCAAGAGAACTCTAAAATGTAAGAATTTTTTTCTCCAATGAAGTGTGTGGGTTGTGATGGCAATTTATATTCTTGGGTATGCTAAAGCTCTTTTATGATACTCAAAAGTCTTTTTCAGAGTTGATTGGTTATGTGCGAGTCCTATCACCGGCAAAGCCACCCTTTCTATGTGGTCTTCGTTTCTTGTAATAGAAGAATAAGTGAGGAATGGCATAGCAATCACTTCTCCTAATTATTTGGATAATTGTATCTACCTCATATCCATACTTTTACAAGCATTTTCTGCCATGTTTTTGAGGTCATGTGTGGAGGCCATTAATCCTTTAGCGCCCGACCTTTCAAAATTGAACTTAAACCATGACATGAACTTTGGAGAGTATTTGCACAACATCCAACAATTGATGGATTAGATTATAATAGTGTTTAAAGTTACTGAATATTGGTAATGAAAATTGTGGACTTTGGAGGGTATACTACTTTATCCACCAAAAATTCTTGCAAGAATTTTTTACTTTGCATAAAAGAGGTTCACATGTGCACTAGGTTGATAGCTTTGCATTGACATATCATATGTGAAGAAAACATCTACACATGATTATTGATGATTTTTTTACTTTTGTCTACCTGATTGTATTCAAAGATGTTCCAAACTTATACGAATTAAAACATAAGTTTTGTATGCGATGACAGTGATCAACAATCACAAAACAATGAAGAATCTCTAAAAGACAAATTTCAATGAAAATTGAAGACCAAAATGATTTTGCATCTAGATGAAATATAACATAGTATAGTCAAACCTCTTTAAATGTTACCCAGATATATGTTATACTTCAATAATTGCTATGAAATATTTCGCTTCGAAAAAATTTACACTGTCAAGTGTTATATGTTAAGTGTTAAAACATTCTCCTCTCATGCCTTTGTAAATTTCACCTTAATAAGTATTACAGTTAAAAAAAAACATTATACATTTAGCATTTTGGAGCCAAAAGTTTTGATGCCTTTTCATCAAATAACCCATATCTGTTGCAACTTCTTCCTTTTTCCAATAAAAATGAATTTGATTTAGAATTGGGACATTGTATTATGTTGGGGAGTGTTGGAGAGAGTGGGATTTAAGAGAGAAGGAAATGGGGAGAGAGGGGATTTAATAGTGAGGGTTTGAGAGAGTGGGCAGTTTGGAAGTCACTGAGAGCTTGAGGGAGTTTGAGATAAGGGATAGGGAGTTGTTTAAGTGGTTTTTATTTTTATTTTAAAATTGAGGAATTTTTGTGTTCTTCTATATTTCTATGAGGCAATTTTGACGTCGTGGAGTGTGAAGAGATTAAGTATGAGTTTACCGGTTTCAATTGTTCGATCTTGGCCAAGGGTTGCCATGGGCAAGGGTTGTGAATTCACATTGCATGAGCTACATGAAATCATTTCTTATCATGAGAAGGTATTAGCTTCACGCTACAAAATTACCAACAAGGTATTGTCTGAGTGGGCAAATACTAAGTTTAACGCTTCAGCTTCTCAGATGACTATTTGTAGATTGTTGAAACAAAAGGCATCCGTTATTGCTGTTGGTGCGGATAATTTGGGTGCTTCTAAGCATATGAGAAAGGCGCAATGTCCATAAATAGAGGCAACTACTTTGAGTTGGTTACTAGAATGGAGAAGAATGGTGCCACTTTATTGGATGATCTTGTGGGAGCTGCGGCAAAAAGGTAATATGCATTGTTTAATGAAAGATGTAAGTGAGAAGGAGCTTCAAGTTTTGAAAGGGTGGGCAAAGAAGTTCAAAAAGAATTTTAACATTAAGGGATATTATATTTGCCACGGACTAGATGCATAAATGGATAGTTCGGCAACGATTTTAGAGCAAATGGAGAATATCAAAAGCCATGGTATCTCAATACAACATTAGTGATGTTTTTAATATGAACAAAATGGGTCTCTTTTACTAATTGAAGCCTAATCGTACTTTAGCTACAAAACAAGTGTTTGGGGAAAAAAGGCAAGAGGAGCGTATTATAGTGACATTGACTAAAAATGGTGATGGAAGTATGTCTTCTACCATTGATTATTAATCAATACCTAAAGCCTTGAGCTTTCACTTGAGGCACATTGAGAATCCAAAGAATTTGGGCATTATGTGGGCCGCTTACAAGAAAGCATGGATGACCACAAAGAATTTTGAGCGATTTATGTTAGATTTCAAGAGAAAGATGGTGATGGCAAGAAAAAGAGAAAATAGTTTTCATTGTTGATAATTTTTCTCGTCATCAATTGCCAAATGTAACTTCTCGGTTTATAGTGACAAAATTATTATTATTACCTCTGAACGCCATTCGTCGCTTTCAACCTATGGATGTAGGCATCATTGCATCTTTTAAGGCCTAGTATGCAAAGTTATTGATACAACATCAATTAGATTGTATCATGGCAAAGAGAGTATTTGGAATTGATGTGTATCAAGCTGTGGTTAAGGCTCAAAGAGCATGACATGTTGGGATTAGAGCTCAAACAATTTTGAATTGTTGGAGCAACACATGTATTCTTTCTGGTCTTATTGAGAATGGGAGAGAAGAGGCTAGACGTGTGACAAAGATTGATGACGTTGATACTTTGCTAGAGCAATTGACATTGTTATCATCTCATATTGAGGAAGATGATACTATGGAGGCTCATGAGTTCATCAATTTTGAGCTTGAATTTGATTTAAAATATCCTTATCAACCCATTGATGAAGATATTATAGATTTGCTACCCTCTAAATATCAGAAATGTGATCTAGATGAAGATATAGTAGATGTTGATGATATGGTAAAAGAGGTTGTAGGACTTAATGATGTAAAGCGTGCCCATGAGACCTTGCAAGAAAAATTGGAGCAACAACATGAGAATGTTCTTTCATATGTGAAGAATATTTGAGCACTTCATAAGAAATTTTGCAATTGGCATATGCAAGAATCTCGTCAAACCGCAAGAGATTATTTTTTTTAATTAGCTTAGTTGATGTACAATTCATATTTTATTTGTACTTTCATCACTTACTTGTATAAACGTTCTAAGTCTATGTTTAAAGTCTTAGAAAAATGTCATAATTCTTTTTTCAAGCTTCATAAATGTAATTTTCAGTAAGTGTTATAAATTTTTTTTCAAATCTTATAAATGCTATTGTTGATATGTGATATTCTTGATAAGTGTTATGTTCTTTGCCGCTCCTGACCATTAAGATTTAAAGAGGTTCAAGTGTGTGCGGCATGGTGTTCACTGTATTTGATGTATTTTATGTTGTACTCCTCACTTTTCTATGAGTACTATAACTCCAAATCATGATCTGATTTTTGTAGAGTGTTCATGTGAGCAAATTTGAACTTCACATTCCACAACCTAATTCGTCATGGATTTCATGCAAATTGAGTATTAATACCTCCATAGTCCCATTTTGGGTCTCGTGGGCACTATAGGGTTAAGCATGCCATAGGACCCAATCACACCACAAATATCAGAATGTAATTCTCACGAAAAGACCATGAATGCTGCCATGGCATAATACATGGAAGTGATGATACATGACACGACGGGATGACATTGTGAAAAAAGTATTTATATAACCATGTAGATGAACGGCATACTAGGCCATAATCAGAGCGGCATACTAGGCCAAATACATGTTCACTTCCTGCCATGATTGGCTCAGGTGATAAAGAAATGATATGACATGGTGTCGTTGAAATCATAATTTTGCAATTAATGGACGTATCATGATCTCAGCACGCCGAGAGCCAGAAGCAGTGGCAGGTGAGTTATGTTACAATGCATTGTGGGAGCATCTCATTGAGCAAATTCTGATCAGGTCAAGGCCTAAGAGTTCAGCAGATAGGATGTTGTGATTACGTTTGCTGGAAGGTAAGTTAACCCCTAAAGGACGGGCCTTGTGCTTCACAAAAACCACCCCAAAACTGCCACTTTGAGATGAGATATTATTAGAATTATTCAAGCATTTTTTTTAACTATTTTCAATTGTTGGATCTTCAAGCCAACTACTATAAAAAGACACCCTAAAAATTTCATAAACTTTGACCGTATGGATTGAAAGATATATGTACTTGAAGAGTGTAGAATTGTTTTTTTTGTACTTTGGCTCAAGGTAATGGCATATTTCTCCACTACACATTGCATAAACTCAATGGGTCTATGTTCTACCTTGTGTTAGGTCATTGCATGCCAAAAATCACACATAATGGAGGTGCTTACGATGAGAAAAATAGACCTGCAACAGGTAGGGGCATAGAAAGTGGCCCTTCACCTAGGAAAGCAATTTTTTTTTAAATTTGAGAAATAGTTGTTGGATCTTAAATCCAAGCGGTGAATAGAATTATCATGACTTATTCTAACGATAGATTTTTTTTCAAAAAAGGTAAAATCCTTAATTTCTATGTGTTTTTAACCCCTAAGGTACCATGACAGTTTTACACCAAAAACACTTCAAAATTAATAGATTCTAGTGCAATGAATAAAGAAGGTAACAAAAGCTTTGATTTTTAGTTTTGACCATAGGATCTCAATAAGGCTTATTAAGTAATACATGAACAAAATTTCATAAACTTTGATCGCACGGATTGAAAGATTATAGTGTTTGAAGTCAAGCACATGGTTCATTTTCTTCCCTGCGTTTAGTGGATCAGCAGACTTTGACTTCAATTGGTGTCAAAAAATTTCACTACACAAGGTCTAAATCTATTACCATCTTGTTAAGCATGATGTTAGCTCCTTACACATCAATTTTTAGAGGTAGAGACGGGGTGTAGCATATTCAAAACAAGTGTGCAAGGAGTGGAGGCTCAAAATTTGTTAATTCACACTTTAATTTTTTTGAACTTAATATGTTTTTGATTGATAATCCGAATGCTTAATGAGAAGGTTTACATTACATATTGTTGTGGAAAAAATAAAAAGTGAAAAATATAAAGATACCTAGGTTTTATGTGGAAAAGAAGAAGTTTTTTTGGTACCTTGCCTGACAATGAGTGACAATGTGTGAAAATGTTTGACTTGGGTTGGTATGCTATTTTTCACTAAAGACAAGAACTTTTTTTTGACAATATGAAGGGAAATAATATTACTTGTGAGTACCGAAAATCTCACTTTCTATAGAGTGTCCTATCAAAAGTTTTTGGAGGTGCCCGAGGTGCCCGCCCTCCCCATTTAAAATTAAAAACCCTATAACTTTTTCATCAAATGTCCAATTTAGGAAAAAATTGTTTTCCCACTAAGATCTTGGTAATGTCTTTCTATAGTAAAAATTTCAAAGAAGAATGTTGGAAATTGACACCATAGGAACCTGACCGAACTATCAAAAAGCCCATTTTTGACACTTGGTACCTTAGGGTTAAGTGAAAACAATGAAGGTTGCCAAGAACTTTCCTTCACTACTACCCGCCTGAAAAAAGTGCAATAGTCAACTCTACAGTAGTACTATTCATCTCTATAGTACCCTGCCCAGCTACCAAAAGAGTTGAGCTTTTTTTATTTGAAGCACCATAACTTTCTCTTGATGAGTCCAAAAAAAGAAAGGAAAACTTCCCCGCAAAGATAACCTATATTTATATTCTCACTAAAAATTTCAAGAAGTTATTTTTAAAAATGGATTTTTAGGAACCTGCCCAAAATTGATTTGTACCCCGCAGGTACAAATGGTCATTTAAAGGTTAACCGCACCCCATCCCATGGAGATAACCAAATTGGTATGGTTAACCCTTAATAGTCAATTGGAAACTCTGTATAGGCACATGTTTTATCATGTAGAATACAAGAAAATGAATTAAAGTTTAGCAAGATTTACACCTTTGGATCGCAGATTCTTGAACAAACATCTTTCATTTGGAGGTCAACCTTGTCATGTTTGAATACAACACCATACATGTAGAATACGACACTATACATGAACAATACGACACCGTACATGTAGATTATTGTGGCCACTAGTGACCCGTTCTGTTGTTTAAGCCTTTAGTGCCCATGTCATGTTTCTCCAAAACCAAGAAATGTGTTGATTTTCTTCTTTGAACTAACTTTGATGGAAATGTAACTCCTAATTTAAGTATCTAACATTTCAAAATCTAACTTAAACCATGACATGAACTCTAAGGAATATTTGCACAACATCCAATGGTTGATGGATTAGACTATAATAGTGTTTAAAGTTATTGAATATGGTTACTGAAAATTGTGGACTTTGGAGGGTATACTACTTTATCCACCAATAGATTCTTGCAAGAATTTTTTAAATTTCCATAAAAGAGGTTCACATGTGCACTAGATTGATAGCTTTGCATTGACATATCATATGTGAAGAAAATATCTACACATGATTATTGATGATTTTTTGACTTTTGTCTCCTTGGTTGTATACAAAAATGTTCCAAACTTATACGAATTAAAACAAAAGTTTTGTATGCAATGACAACGATCAACAATCACAAAATAATGAAGAATCTCTAAAAGACAAATTTCAATGAAAATCAAAGACCAAAATTATTTTGCATGTGTATGAAATACAACATAGTATGCGGCATGGTATTCATTGTATTTCAATGTATTTGGTGTATTTTGTGTTGTATTCCTAGATTTTTTAGGAGATTTATTATTCCAAATCATGATCTGATTTTCGCAGAGTGTTCAAGTAATGTGTGCCCAAATTTGAACTTTACATTTCACTACCTAATTCCTCTCGGATTTCATGCAATTGAGTTTTAACACCTCTAGAGTCCCATTTTGGATCTCATGGGCACTGCAGGGTTAACCTTTTAAGGCCGGACCTGCTCCAAATACACCTAGGATTGACCATGTTTGGGCTCTCCTGGCCTTAAAGGGTTAAGGATTAAAGACCTGGCAGCTTTGCAATCTGAAAGGAAGGCCAAACAGTGCTCTTGCTGGAAAAAAAGAAAAAACACCATCTTTCAAAAGGGTCAAAGTAGAAAAAGTTGAAAAACATTTGCTTGAATGTACTTCACGCACACTCAAAGAATCCGAGAGAATCTGATCATGGCAAGTTGTGAGAGTAAGCTCACCATGGCAATAGTTCCTCTGTGCACAATAGAGGTGAAGAATAATGAGGTGCTCACAACTCCCGCGATTGGTTACCCAGTTTCAGATTTGTTTTTACTCTATGACTCATGAGGCTCGAGTCGAATGAGGGAGCTGCCACCAGCCCCTTTGTTTTGGTTTCACAGTATTAGTCAGAGTGGGGACACAAATTTTTTGGAGACCATACATTTGGCAACACAAAGTTTCTCCTGAAACCAGACAAAAGCAAATTTTCTCCATAAACATAAATTTGTACATCCTTTTAGGCGACAGTATGAAGTCCTTGTTGTTCATTAGTAGAAATAGGGCGATGTGGCAACGGCCATTAAAGAATTTTCGGTGATATGAAATCATAAATTTTCAACTTTTGGTGGGAATATTCCTTTTTGGATTTTATTTTTTTCACCTTCTGGCTCCAAATTGCCAAAGAAAGGGGTGGCTGCCACTTTCTGTGAGCTCAATTTGAAGGGCCAAGACACATGTGTTCGAGGCTTTGAAGCTAGCTTTGCATTCTTGTTGTGACCACAAAACACACCCGGACAACACGAGCTTGTTGCTTTATAATGTGTGAAGCTCCCAGTCTATGCACCCATTCCAGAGTCACCATCTTTGTAGGCATGTGACTTGTATTCTCGCCTCTCAATTTTGCATGCCTCCATTGTATGGCAACTCTTTGTCCATTTAACTCTCTCAAAAGAATTCTAAAATTTCTTCAATTGCCTTCTATGATGTCTCCGTTTGAGTTGACTTTTCCTCCATGGCTACCAAGTACTTCTCAACAGTCAAGATAATGGACTTTAAGGGCTTTGCTATGCTTGGTCTCTGGCAGATGCTAAGCATTGCCGGAGTCAAGAAGCTAAAAACTTATTTATAATGGTTTAAATTGAACAGGTGAAATAAAATTCCTACAATGCTGACTCTCATTCACCAACATCTAGAGATGAATTTCTCGCCTCCTCACCATGGCCATATGTCCATCATCATTGACATCCTCATGATAATGCTGAGCATTCCATGTCTTAGATGTGCAAACATTTGCCTCCGGCTCCTCAACTTGGATAATGCTTTTGGAGATGTCCATCCTCTACTTATTCGGTTCAGCAATTACTGAGGATCCATTGCTTGAGCATTCACTGGCTGTGTACTTTTTATTTCAAGATATTTTCTTCCATTAGAGATTGCTTTATTGCTAGGCTGATCCACTACACCAGTTGATTTGTTTTAAAACAACCTCAGAGGCTCTACAAGTCTCCATATGCCTTGAAGGTGACCTTAAGAGGTTCAAACACCGAAACATCCAAAGGTCGCATAGCATGTGATGCATGAGAAGAAAGGTGTAGAAGATCATTATACATCCCACGCATGCTCTCAATTGCGTCTAAGGACACATGACTAGAGTGACCATCCAAAATCAGCAAGTGTCAATGTTTTGAAGACAACCAACCAAAATTGCTGAGACAGCCAGTTAGAAAATAAGGTCTGTGTCATCCACGCCTTCCTTTGCATTGCTATCGTGTTTTGCGATATAATTCTTTATCGTGTTTTGCAATAAGGTAAGCCCCCCTAAAACCGACAAGTTAAGGAATGTACATATATGGAGAGAGGAGATAATTATAATATTATTTTTCAGTGATAGCCAATAGAATTACAAATCCAACCCAAGTGATTTCATATTTTTTTGATGAAAATTGAATTAGTTATGAATTTTCAAAGTGTGCAACCATGTTTAGTGGCCACCAGTAGGTACCCCCCATAACCAACGACCAAAAGTAAGGGTCTTGACTAATAGCAAACATCCATTTGGAGCTGAGTTGGTGGTAATGGGATGGAAGAGGGTTGGATATACCCCAATTTTATAGGTGTTGGCTATGGGTTTTTGTTGGTTATGGGGAGGCTTACCTTATAAACCTTTGCCTTTACTGTAGTCTACAGTACTATCAAAAGACTCTAAAGTAGGGGTCACAATACAGGGTCACAATACAGGGTCACTCCTCCACTTTCAAAGGGCGTTAACACTTTCAAATTGATGTGCAACAACAAATTGTACAAGGAATAAACATCACTTTTCCGAAAGATATTCTCCTTAGAACGCAAGAATGGCACCATTGTTTTATAACACCACTGGAAATGGGAGCAAAAGTTCTACCATGTTGGGGGAAGAAAAAGATGAACTTACTTGACCACATTGAGAAAATTTCTTATGCCCCATTTGCACTTGTAGGTAAAATGAATATGGTAAACCAATGAACCTAATTCATTGCTTGCTATGAATGGGTTGTGACATGATGGTATGAAAAATTGGGGCGACTCTCATAATCTGTGCATATGTACATTCTCCATTTGCAACTGTAAACCTAAACCCTAAACTCAAAACTTGCAACCTTGTGGAAGACCACCGAAGGCTTTTTGTACTCACTTGACCCGTGCATCAAGCCACTCTCGGATGTCCCGCAACACAACCGCCCTCACGGCGTCCGTCTCACCTTGCACCAGCGAGTGGTATGCACCCTCGTACGTCTTCAACGTGCGGTCTGCCGCGGCCGCCTTCTCGTACAATTGTTGGCTTCCCTCCGGCGACGTGATCTCGTCTGCCATGCCATGCAGTGCCAGGAAGGGCGCCTTAAACCTATGCATCCTCGCACAAATGTCATCGGACATCCGCACTAGCTCCAACATCGTCCCCACGCGAGGCTTGCCTGCACATGTGACTCCGCTTTGGTTAGACAAGGAGAGCAAACTAGGAAAGGGAGATGAAAGACAAGGGCTCCTAGAAACACAACAAACTATGATCTCTTCTTCTACTTATCTTATCCCATTAAGCACAAGCAAACTTTGGACAATGGGAGAATCTATGAGCATAAGACACTGTGCATAACATCATCACGGCAACGGATACATTTCATATGGAGAAAATGGTTGCCCGTCCTTAAAGGGTTAAACTTAGCTAAAGTATCGTACTTATGAGTAAAGTATTGTAACATCAGAGAAATACCAGTGATAAGAAATCATGGCATGAAACAACACAAATTCACCTAATTTCGCCTGCACTTGTTTACACCACTATCTTATTTGACTGGTTCCAAATGTACTTTTTGAAACCAAGGAGCCAAATCATTCAAGAAGAACTTCAGCCACCATGCCCACCAGACAAAGGATTAGCAGTATGAAACTACTTCCTCCTCTCAAGGGTAGACACTATGATACACCAAGGAGCTGAGCCAGGTAATACACCCCTATATTCATATTCTCAGGACCTTTCCAACTGTATATCACAAGCCTCCTAAATCCAAAAACCACCATCGGAGGAAGCAAACAATAAAATTTCGATACGCCATAAAATGCGTGGCAGCTCAATTCATACCACATATTTTGTTAAGATGCATAGAAGACCGAAAAAAAAAAAAAAAACCTAATTTCATTGGTCATTTTTGCTTAAGAACTTTAAAATGCAACAAGAACTTGGACAAAACGCAACAAGAACCTAACAATGCTACAAGAACTCCAGAATGCAACAAAAACTGAAGATTGGAACAAAACCCTAGATGCATACAAGGCCGAAAAACACAAAAAAAAAAGCATAATTTCATGGTCATTTTCACTCACGAACCTCCAACCACGGAACTTAAGAATGACCAAAAACTGATGGAACTCCAGAACGCAACAAAAAGTGAAGATTGGAAGAAGAACCTAAAAATGCAACGAGCACCTAAGAATGCAACAAGCACTGAAGGAATGCATGAAGCGCGTGAAGAATTCTGCAACAAGAAGCTAAAAATTTACCTCTGTACCGTCGTGGATTGCGAGAAATGAGCATGCCCCTAGACGCATCACCTATCACCTTCTTCCCCGCAGCTCGATCAGGAAAGAGCTCCCAAGTGTCCACAAAAGGCCGAATGATGGAGAATCCTAGCACCTCCAGCCACGAAGGCCGCATGGCGCTCGGCATCTTGAACAGCGGCGCCGAGAAGATGAACCCGTCCCACCCGTCCGGATCCTGGAAGTGCATCAGGAACGTGACCGCCCCGCCCATCGACTCCCCCAACAAAAACGCTGGCAACCCCTCGTTCCCGTCCCGCATCGCCTTGAAAAACATCAACGAAGCTGCAGCAACCTGAAACAACAAAGAGATGAGGAATGTCTGCACACACCAGACAGACATGGGGAGTGTCTTTCCGCACCTTTTCGCAATCGGGAGTGTAGCACCGGACGCCCTCGGACCGGCCGTGGCCCAGCATGTCCGCGGCGTACGCCGCATACCCCCACTTGCCGGCTACCTCCAGGGCGATGGTCTGGAACATCCACCCGGTGTCGCTGCCATAGCCGTGCGTCATGCACACCACGCCCTTGGGCTTCTCCCCCGACTCCACTGGCAGAAACTCCTGCCCGAACACGGTCCCGTGCGGCGTCTTGAAGTAGTGCTTCCTGTGGCAAACGCCCTGCGAGGCGTAGAACTCCTCCTCGGGCATGTCGCCCCAGAAATTCTCAACAACGCCATCTCCACCCTCCATCCTCAATCACTAAACAATCCGCGCAAGCTGCACAATCTGCATAAAACTCGACAATCTAGACATTTACATCGAGGCTCTCCTAATATTTAGCTGTTTTCGTGTGTGTATGTGTGTGTTTCCGTCGCTGGCATGCTTACATCGACTGCTCGTTTTCTAGACGTTGACGGGTTTGGGGTTTTGTGACGGGTTTGGGGGGGAAGGTGACCGTTTTGTGAGCAGGGACTGAGGGGGTGGACTTTTCGTCCTCGTTTGGTGGGACGTGGGTGAAGGGGTTGCTCGATGGACGATGGTGGGACTTTTTCGTCGGGGTCTCGTTCTGGTGGGTTTTGTTGTTCGGAAATGGATTGTTATCGTCAAAGGCACTGATTGTGCTTTGTTTGGTTTGGTTGGGTCATGTTGAAGGAGTGGGTTTAAGTGGTTGTGATTTCATGGATTCTTTTTTAAATTTCTTTTGGATTTTTTACCCCTTGTTGAGTAGGCAAGGTCTACATGAATTGTTTCTCGTTGTAGCCGCTAGGATGTTACTGTAGCTCAAATCCATTTTTTTTAGCTTCTGATTAATTTATAATGAGTTATTAAAATACATCGTTGTAGAGTTCTTTAGAGAATATTTCATTCTCGAACCCATGTCATCCACCAATCACTTGCCACCATTCTTCAGGTTCAAGGTAATTGGACTGGGAACTAAAGAGCTAAACACAAATGTGTTTGTAAGAGACTATTATTGATTTGATATAGACATAATATCCTCTATTTTTTAGGCATTTTCAACTCATCTCTTCTGCAAACCTTATTCTCCTTTCTTTAATAACCTCTGAATTTCTTTGACAATTTCACACTAGAAACACTTCAAAATTGCTTGTTTTAGTGCAGTGAGTTAGGATGAAAAGCAAAACTTTTACTTCTATTTTAAACCATAGGATTGCAATTAAGACTTACTTGGTAAAATACTCACAAAATTTCATAAATTTTGACCGCACGGATTGGAAGATTATAGAGTTTGAAGTAGGGGAAAGGATTCTTGTGGAACTAAGTAAATATTCAATTCTATTAGGTTAGCTCCAAAAGAGAAAGGTGACGATCGCTCGCTTCGTGGACGAGAAGGGGGGCTTTTCGTTTCCGTCCACGTTCTCGTTCTCGTTCTCGTTCCCATGAACGTTCACGATCTCAACGTTTCGTCCGCATCCAACTTCACTGCGCGGCACGATTAGGGTTTCATTCTCCTGCTTCTTCCTCTCCGCTCGCCCGCCTCCCTCAACGACGCTCGTTTCCTCCTCACACTCAGGTCGTTCACTCGCAATCCACTCTTCTGGAAGCAATCCTCTTCTTTCAAATCCGGCAAATCGTTTATATCTTTCTTTTTGGCGACTTTTTGGATTTAATGGGTGCCTTATGGCCTTACATCTACGCAGCATTCTGAGCAGTGGCTTGCTTTTGGATTGCAGGTGAAGAGCAGTAACCATGTTTTCAGGAGGTATGCCGCGGAGGCCGGACAAGGCCGAAGCGCACAAGACGCTCAGGAATCATCTCACATACCTCGGGCTGTGGATATGCGCCATCCGGGCTACGCCATACGTGTTGGCGCTCCTCTCGTCGCAGCAGGACGAGGCCCTCGAATTCGACCTTGATTAGTATGGATATCAAACCCTAATTCAGTAGGATGGACTAAACCCTAATTCAGTTTCTTTTTGGTTTTTTTACATGTTCATGATCGCGTGAATACAGTTCGTATCCCTTTTTGGAAGCATATCGCATGCTGTGTGTTGTGTACGGAACTTATTCAGTGGAATCAGTTTGTGAAAGCGGTTAAGTTTCATGAGAATTCTGATGCTTTTGGGACGATCTGCTCTTACACTGTTATAATTTCATTCTGATGTGATGCCATTGGCTTTCTGCTTACTTTTGCTCAATCTGCTTAATTTTCTGCCTTTTTTTTCTTTTTTCTGAATTTCCTGCTTATTTCTGCTTAATAACTTCATGCTTGGAATCGTTAAAACTTGGAATCGTTAAAACTTGGAATCGTTAAAACTTGGAATCGTTAAAACTTGGAATCGTTAAAGTTTAGCAAAACGACTTCATGAGTTTTGAATTCTTTTCTCATTTCTATTTTTACCTCCCTCAGAAGAGGGAAAATATGGCTAAATTCATGGTTACTTACAGCATGACCTCTTTCCTTTCCCTTCCTACCTTTAACTTGTGTTTAGAGATCACAATGCTCTTCTCCTCATAACCCTTTAAGGACGGTGGTTGATTCTAGTCGCCCTGAGAATCTACAAGGATCATGGATTTGGTCAGTAGAATCTACAACCTTTGTTAATTCTTGCAGCAACCAGCTTCGACCATTGTCCTTTTAAGGGTTAAGAGGAGAAATGCGACCCAATTTTGGTCGTCTCTAGAATTTCTAGGATGTAGATAGCGGGTAGATTTTGATGCCAAAATCTTTCTTTTGGCTACATTCTGGATATTCTGGAGACAACTAGAATTGGGTTGCTCGGCCTTAAAAGATTAAGAAGGATTATTGTTGAGGAATCTCTAAACTTTTACGTACATCTATTAGGAGTAGATATTAAAAAATTTATAAGTAGCCAAGAAACTAGTATCTTATCAAATTATCTTATTAAATATAGTTATGAATTCACAACAAAATTTATGCATTTTACAACTTTATACAAGCCCTACTATCCTTGAAACATACATATATTCACCAAAAGAGAAAGTATTCAAATGCTAAAAATAATTGCCTTTAATAAAATTAGGAATTATTTGAGATGCAAAAACAAATGATAAAAGGTCCTTATGATATAGTAAAGAAACATATCATTTCCCTTTGTAGACATCTTTTTAATATTAAATGTTATAATGTCTAATTTTACTATTCCTTATCTTTGACTACCTCTACATAACTAAATAATTTCACTATCTTTCATACAATCATTTGAGGCATTCTTTCCATCTAGTCACAGGTAATAAGAGCTTTACGGGAGTCTTGCCTCATATTTAGATGTGGATTCATTAGGTTGTGAGAATGATGATAGCTGTTAAGATGGTAGCAATGTTGCACTTGTAATAAATTTTGAAGCGCCTCCCATGTTGATGAGTTTTAGTTGATGGGGTAGGTATAACAATGGTTGAGCAAGGACATGGAGCAACACATGAAACTTGTTGCATGAAGGGGTTGCGGTGTTTAAAGGAGACTTTCTTTAACCCCTAAAGGACCAAAGTCCCCTTGGGGGACATTTGAGTTTGGGTAAGGTACCATGTTCTCAATTCTAGGCATTATTTTCTGAGATTTTTTATTGAATGAACAATTTTTGATTAGCTTTGCGTAGACACAAATTTTGTAGAATTCCAACTTACAGTTCAAAAGTTACAATTTATTTTCACTTACATATACAAATAGTGCAGCAGTTTAGTGTAACTTATCACAAATACTGTCATTGAACTTTAATAACTTCTAAATTCAATAGAAATTCTAATTTTTGTCCATCTAAAAGAAAAAAAATGTCCTCTTGGAAAGGAAATTAAGATCTTTGCATCTACCATACGGATTTGTGAATTTCAAAAATTTGACAATGATATGATATATGCAAAATATAAAGTGTATTGTTGATTCTCAACACATAGTTGCATTGCAGGATTTTTTAGGACATCTTCTTCACGTCTTCTACTTCTAAAATTTGGTGCTCATGTGCCAAATATGATCTTTTTCAAGTTAACATAATAAATTCACTGCCCGTAGTTCAAAAAGTTGCCATAGAAAGTGGTCGAAGTTTGTTGAAGGTGTTTAGTATGACCTCAAAAGAAATTATGTCTCACTTCAATGGCCGATATCTTTCAATCCGTGCGGTCAAACTTACCAAAATTTTCACCACACATTCTCATACAACTCGAGTACAACATCCTATGGTTAAATTTTCAAAAAAACCATTTTGTATCATTTTGTGTTGAATGCGCTGAAAATGGCAGTTTTGGAGTGATTTTGATGGGAAAATGTCTTGGTCCTTTAGGGGTTAATACTCTTTCATTCATTTAATAATTAATTAAGACTAGAACCAAAGTTTCAAGAAGACTAGAATTAGTGTTTACTCAAAGAATTGGATCCGGATCCGGACCTGGACCTGGACTTGGATCTAGACTTGGCTTGGACCTTGTTAGGATTTGGTTTATGTGTTCTTTATGATTCTCTCAACAACACCCAGTGGTTTTAAGTGGATACCTGGTGTTAACAACTCTATGCACACCATCCTTTACCCTAAAAACTCTAAATATGCACAAAAAGGGCTAGGATTTCGTAGATCGGGTAGATTTAGACCAAATCTAGAAGAATTTGCCCCAAATCTATAATATCCACATAGCAAAACACCCAAAAAACACACAAAACAACTAAGATCTCACTTTTGAAGGCAAATCTTACTCAAAACACATTAGGATTTCACTTAATGGTTTATTTCACTCCAAAAGCGAATGATATGGCGTTAACTGGGCGTAACTTCTCCTCAAAACACTCTAACACACAAAACTTTGTCTCTAAACCACATCTCTACACCTTTTACACTCCATCAATCCAACACCCAAGAAACGAGAGTGAGAGGAGGAAGAGCCCCCAACCCTTACTTCCCTCAAAACCTTCAAGACTTCATCCAAATAAGAAATCTGTTATTAAATGAATTTTCATTCAAAATCATCAATTTTCATCCAAAATGGTCATCCATTGCTGAAACTACATTTTACCCAATTACTTTTACTGCCTTGGGCTATTTTTTTACTATCCCTACTATTTTTTACTATCCCATAATTCTCCGATTAACATGTGGCTAGGGTAGAATTAAAAGTCTAGTAGGTATGCACTCATAGCCAAGCATTCAAATTGAGTTATCATGCTTGTTATGTACAAATCTCTAGCTCTGAATATTGAAACCACAAATTATAGCACAACAACCCCTTTGTCAAGGGCGGACAACCAAAAACTATCGACAATCTTCCAGAAGTTTCCATAGACTTCTACAATCTTTTGTAGTGTTGAATAAGTTCTTAGACTTCTAAAAGTTTCTATAGATAGTATCAAAGATCTGAGAACCTTCTAGAAGACCTTTTTTAGTCTTTTCAAATCTTCCTTGATAGGTTCTTTAGGACTTGAGATTCCATAGCTTAAATAGAAGGCAAGACAAGGTGCATCTCAATCTTGCAAACACAATCTGTGGAACAATACATGGTGTTGCCTTCGTCTTGGCTTGAAACCGTTATTGCATTAATTAGTTCTTGTCTTTGACATTCACATACTTTATTGTTAAGGTTCTTATATCCTTAATACTTCCGACCAAGAGGATTGTGTTCAAATCAATAAGCTGCAACTCAGCCCATTGCTACATTGCGCCCCAACCAACAAGACACCAAATATTTTATTAGTAGTCATTTGGACAAACTATTTAACACGTGTCGACTCGCCATACGTTGCAGCCGCGATCCCGCTCCATTTCCAATTAGTCGATCAACACCGAGAAGAATGGAGTGCTCCAAAGCTCACGACGAGTTGGCATGAAAATGTCGGATTTTAGTGTGCCAGTATATTTGGCGTAAACAACAAATTGTGTGGTAGGGAGCTCCCCTTGAATCACATGTCCTTGGCGTGTCCATTGGCTTGCTAGGTGCGGATGCTCTTATGGGCGGACTTTAGCTTGTATTGTATAAGGCTCAAGAGTATTGATTGCCGGTACTTCTCACGGTTTGCATTGGTGTAGAAGTAGAGAACATGAGATTTGGTCATCCTTAATTATTTTTTGTACTTGGTAGAGTTTTCCTAAAAGTAAAAGAGGGTGAATCTGCATGTCACCGCAAATCTTAGGGTCTTATGTTAGTAACTGGGACCACATGCACATGGTGACTTGGCTTGGGAAAGGTGTGAAGGACCACCTGTCAACGTTTTGGGAACTTGAGGTACTATGGGGGAGCTTTAGCTCGCATGAAATAAGGCCCAAGAGCATTGATTTCCATGCATCTCATTGGTGCTAAAAAAAGTATGTGGAGTATCAATCCTTTGGGTCTGCATCTAGAGTATTTGTTTAATGTTGTCGAAATTGTTTGGGGCACTGTCCAAGTTGGCAAGGTTAGGAGCAACAGAGAATTAGATTTGAGAGCCAAAGCCGGAGGTCCGAGATGACGCATGATGAAAGGTTGATTTTGTCATAATAATGATCCTTGGACCTCTACAGATTCCTGTATTTTTCTAATTTGTAGGGTTCTATGATACAATGGATACTTTTAGCGGGAGCCTGAACGGAGGAGCTTAGGGGGTTGTTTCTGTAGAAGCAGCGTAGCATCAACTTTGAGAGAGCAGTTTGTAGTTGCTAGGATTTTGGTAAGTTCTAAGTCGCCAATTTTAGGATCTAGATCAAAGATATATGATGTTAGAAGAGGTTATAAGCCTGGTCTTTTCTGTAGTTGGAGTCACTATGAGAGACAAGTAAAAGGCTCTAGTGGGGCACAGTTTCAAGGGTTCATGATTTTTGAGGCGGCACTAGAATATCTCAATTCAAGGGTCTAGGAAGTCACGTTGCTTAGGCTATTAATACTTAATGATGTTTTATGTTTCTCAAATTTAATTCGAGAAAGTGGCAAGTTTGTGAAAATGTTTGCAAGTTGATCACTTCTTGGAAAATAATCTAACCAGATTTCACCTTCTAAGACTTTTTCCCGGATAGAATGGTGATGTGTTGCAATATGTTTTGTCTTGGCAAAGAATACATGATTCTTAGCTAACATTAATGCGGATTGATTGTTGCAAAATAGGCGGATTGGATTTTTGGCTATATTATCTGAGTGCATCTCATTACTTAAGCATGTGATAGGTATTGGTTGTGTAAGATCTTGGCTTGTATCATTTTTTTGGATCAAGCGCCTTAACCATATTGCCTCTAAGGCGCCTTCTGGCAGACTAATGTATTCAGATTCAATACTTGATTTTGCTATTATTTGTTGTTTTACTTATTGCCATGTTATTGGTGCCCCATCCAAAAGAAAACAGCATCCGCTAACAAATCGCCTTATCTCAAGGCATGACTCCAATCAGCATTGATGAATCCATGGCAGGGCGGGTTGTCTTGTTTTGCATACAATAAATTGTAATCCACAGTCTTTCAAACATCAAAGATGTCCAAAGCTGCATCAAGGTAAGCTTGTTGAGGAGAACCATAAATTGCTAGACAACATTGATTGGATATGCAAATTCGAGATGGGTCGTCGTCAAAAAGATAAGTGTGCCTACTAACCTGCTATAGTATGTGGAGCCAATGGTAGCTAAATTCATATTTAAGAGTAATTGAGTCCTAGATGGTAGAGGAATGTGTTCCACGCGACAATCTTGTATTCCAAATTCTACTTGTATGTCAAGGGCATATTGTTCTTATCACAGGAAATGCCTGTGAGGATTTGAATGAACCAAACGCCAAAGTATCGGGGAATGTTTCCCTCGTCACTAAAGTCAAACTCCTATTCTGGCAGGATAACAAGTTCATCGACTTCGTCATCAGGTCCAATCATGAAGATATCATCTACATAGATCTCGAGGACTTGATTTTTTCTCGTTTGTCAATAATAGATATTGTAATTGCATTGGCTCCACTTGAATCCAAAGGAAATGAGGTACGCGTTAATTGTTTCATACCAGACACACACGCTTTGCCTTAATCTATAAATTGCACG
The DNA here is from genome assembly GCA_963971425.1 of Bryoerythrophyllum caledonicum. Taxonomy (NCBI): domain Eukaryota; kingdom Viridiplantae; phylum Streptophyta; class Bryopsida; order Pottiales; family Pottiaceae; genus Bryoerythrophyllum; species Bryoerythrophyllum caledonicum. Next base: position 13,632,815 of record OZ020525.1, on the reverse strand, counting down.
TTTTAACTTACACACCAAGTGCTCTTGTCCAAGCTTTGCGTATCTAGGTGGTTGCTACATATATACTTCATCGTGGAATATTCCATTGAAAAAAGCCGACTTAACATCCAAGTGACAAAAAATTTGCCCAAGACGTGCAGCACATGTTGTCAACATCCGAATTGTTGACCATTTCATGATAGGGGCAAAAACTTCATCAAAGTCTATCCCTGTCGTTGTTAGAAGCCACATGCTACAAGTCTTCCTTTCAAGCAAGGTTTTCCACGGAGGTGTATTTTTGTTTGTACACCCATTTTATTGTTATTGCATACTTACCTAGGGGCAATTCCACCAAATCCCACATTGTCTGATTCTTTCCAATAGACTATATTCCTCCCTACATTGATGTAATCCACCGTGAATCCTGAGAGGCTTGCTCATATGAAATGTCATCATGAGGTAGTGAAGACTGTGCCTCGGACAGACAAATGTCAAAGTTATCTAGTGAGATTGACAATGCGTATTCGTCGAGACAAATTTTTTGTCGTGTGAAACAACTTGAGCAACGGAGACCTACATCAAAATTGTGTTGATGAGGAAGAGGCTGTTCGGCAGGTACAGTCTGTTTGCTAAATACTCTACTAGTGTTTGGTGTTAAGTCTGGCGTAGTATGTGCCTGTGGGGCCCTACTTAAAGTCCATGTCTTGTTAGAAGTGGTTGTTTCATCCAAACTTCCAGTTGGGGTTCCTCTTAAGTCACCTTTTGATGTGGTAGGTTCAGAAATAGCACCGTCCGGGCCGTTGCGATGAGAGTCTTCACTAGATTGTAGAAAGAGAGTTTGTGCGGGCGAGGTTAGCAAAAGAAATGTGTCTTTGTTGTGGTTTGATCAAGGTTACATATTGCTGTGACAGGTACGTTGAGGTTGATAAAATCTCGGAATGAAGCATCATGGGCAGCAGATGGAGCCGCTTGCAGTGGTATACCTAGTGTATGTTTGTCAAACAAAACATCCCTTGAGATTAGATTTTACTCTTGACGTAATCGTAACACCTATAGGCTTTCAAATTGTCATGATAACCAATCAAAATTTATTGAAAGGATTTAGGTTGCAGTTTATTTCCAAATTTTAATAAAATATAAGTCTGGCAACCGAAAGTCCATAGATGGGAGAGATCCAATTTCTTTCTTGAAAAAAGCTGAATAGGAATGACTGCCCCTACTAACCAGTGTAGCATCGTGATCGCAACATATTTTGCTTTCCTTGCTGCTTCTTTCCAGAGATATACAAGTAGATTAGTGTCTAATGATAGTGTCTTGGTGGTCTTGCAAATATGCCTATTTTTCCTCTCAACAATACCATTTTGCTGAGCTGTATTTGCAGCTGTTAATTATCTCTACAAAAAATATTTAACTCATTTGACATGTATTTCCTCAAGGGTTGTCATAACGAACAAAACATGGTCATCTGGCGGGCAAATCTAACAGACAAATTGGACTGGTCCACGTTGGAGTGAAGTCAATCGTGGACGCCTCCAACAAGGCACGAACGTCCCCGTCTAGGATGTCAACATGATTGACGGGGCGCGAATGTCCCTATCAAGGGCGGGACGTCATCGGACAGGGCGGGGACGTACGACAGGGACTTTACTCGTTGAAGGGAGTCCCTTACTCGATGCTTGCAAAGCTTGGGAATGATCTTGTCAAGACCATTTCTCTCTCCCAAAGATTGGGGTAACCACTAATGGCAATTGCTTATTATTTATAGGTCTGACAAGATCTTGACATTCCCCATTACTAACAACAACTCTGACTTTGCCAATACATAGGAAGGAACTCTATATTTGAGGTTTGACTTCGGAGGTCGTACTCCTGAGTCCCTTTCATCCCCCATTGGATTTGATTATTTTGTTCTCTCCCACCACCACTTCACCCTTTCCTCAACCTCCATACCATGCTTATTTTAATAAATGTCTTTCATTTCCATTCCTTACTCCCTCCAACCTCCACTGAATTTAATCATTTTTTTATCTCCCGCTAACACTTCCTCCTTCATTCTATCTCCATACTATGCTTATTTAAATAACTGTCTTTCATTCCCAATACTTACTCCTTTCCCACTTCCAATTAGATTTAAGGGTATCACCTTGGACAAAAAATATATATGGATATCACCTTGGACAAAAGGTATATATGGATATCACCTTGGACAAAAGGTATACATGGATATAACCTTGGACAAAAAATATATTTTCCCAAAAATTTGCACACCCTCCATACCGTACCTCGAGGTCTAGTTCAACAGTTTTGTGTTGAAGTAATTATTTTTTCCTCGCACAATGGTTTGGACACAATGGGTATCACCTAGATATTACACAAGTATCACATAGATATTACTTGAGTATGACCTTGGTGTCACATGTGTATCATCTTAGACAAAAAAAAAATATTTGCCAAGAAATTTGGACACCCATTAATTTTGAAAAGAAATTTGGACATCCATTTTGAATTCATTATGTACAAAGTTGACTTCCACATAGGGGAATTTTCTCAAAAATTAATTATTGAATTTTTCCCAAGAATCGTTGGATTTGATGGTGAAATTTGATAGCCTCCTAAAAGAATATGTGCAGGATAGGGTGTCTGTGGCTAAGGTCCTAGATTTATTGACAAAGGCTCCTCACCGTTGGACCTTGCCGTCATGTTGTTTTCAATATAGATTTTTGTTTTTTGTTTTTTGTAATCCACTTTTTGTTTTTTGAACTCTAGCATCTAGAGCTTATCCAAATTTAAAGATAAATCATCCTCGGAACGGAGTACGTGTACTTGACAATGCCATCCATTTTCTTATATAAATAAACCAATGTATACAATAGTCAATACACTATTATACATCATCTTGTATTTCCCCTCATGGCAATTGTATGTGATATAAACTGTGTGTAAGATGTAAATTGTATATAAGATGCTTTGCACAACTAACTTCTCTGCCCTCATCATTTAACATCCCTGCCCAAATCACTTAACGTCTCCGCCCAACATCCTCCGTGGCAGCTAGATGGCACTAACGCGAAAGGAAGGTGGCGCCAACGTGGAAGACTAATAAATGTAGAATAAGCCGCATTGCTAGTTTTTTTACCTTTGAGAGAGTCAACTACGTTTGACCCTATCGAACGGGTGGATACCTTTATCGGATGGGATGGGCAAACAGATGGGCTAACCGGACGTTCGTCTAGTATGACAACCCTGTCCCCCCCTCTATTCGACATGAGGCATGAAAGATACAGTGATGTCTCATTTTCAGCCATGGTCTTGAACCGTTTGAAGGTGTAAAATGCGTTGCATTTAACTTGTAGAAAGTATATTGTTGCATTTAACTTGTCTATAAATGTCATAATATATTTGTTTCCCAAAAGTGATTTTGTCGGGAATGGTCCATATAAGTCTATGTGGATTAGTTCCAATGGCCATGTAGTGATTGAAAGACTGGCGCTCGGTATTGGATGGATATGTTGTTTTATGAGAATGCAAGCTTCGCACAGGCTGGAATTTTTTGCTAGATCCGGAATACATGTTGCCATGTCTCGGTTTGATACCCTATAGAGTGATGATGATTTAGATGTGCCATCCTACGATGCCATAAATTGGTTTTTGCTTGAGAGCTAGAGTCTGCAATATTAACAGAGAGTTGTTGTTTTGAGGACGAGCCTATCTAAGTGATGCATAATCGATATAAACTGTCTGCACTAAGGTAAACCCCCCCATAACCGTCAAGTTAAGCAGTTTGCATATATAGAGAACCTAGATAATAATTAAATTATTTTTCAGTGATAGCCAATAGAATTACAATTTCAACCCAAGTGATTTCATATTTTTCCGATGTGTTATGAATTAGTTATGAATTTTCAAAGGCACATGTGAAGAAAGTTGGGTGAGCGTCAGTAGGTGGGGGCCATGACCCTTACACAAATGGCCTAAAACCGCATGCATAACATCCAAAAACCGGCAATGAGTCAACCTTAAACTAATTCTAGAAATATTCCATTTTCTCCAATCTTGCATGTACAATAAGTCTAGAAGATCCCATTCCCCTAAAACCACCAACTGTGCATCCAATTCATGCCACCCTTGCCTTTACTCCCGCCATTAAAAATAGAGAGTTGGTTACCTGTGCAACTATTGACGGTTTCTAGTCAAAAACTAGCTGTCGGTCATGGGATATTGCCAGTTTTAGGGTGGCTTACCTTAGTGCGAGTCCCGGTTAACATCACCAGGTTGGGGTTATCTTTGAAAAAGATCAAGCACATTCTTGGACCAAACAAGGTAAAATGACCCTTGTCAGCAAATCTGCGAACCAATAATAAAAAAAATTGAGATCCAGAACATTGACAACATTGGTAATAACTTTATTTCTCTGAAGGTGCACAACTCCTTGAGCTGCTATAGTAAGTGTGTAGCTTCAGGCAGTCATTGCATGAGACTTGGGCCTTTCTTAACATCTGTCAGAAGTTCCCTATTTGCTGTTACATGCGTAGTTGCCTTGCTATGGAGGTACCACTCATCATCAGGTATGAAACACGAAGTCTATGCCATACATATTACCTTGAAGACTTCAGACAACTCATCTTGTTCTTTTGAGGCTAAAGTGTGGAATTCCACCAAGTTGGCTTGAGAGTTGTGACGCCATGTGCTTGGGTTAAGTCCCTCTTTAATCTTGAGCACCTTGATCTCTTGTTTCAGCTACGAATTTTGTAGTTGTTTACTCAATGGGTAGAACTACCGCATTCATGACAGGCACCTTCGCCTTTATGGGACATTGAGGTGCCACTTTACTTGGAACTATTTTCTCCCTCATCAGAGTTGTTTTGAGTGGATGAGCCTCTGCTCCGACCGCACGAGTTGGAGTTTTTGCCGCGCCCAGGCGAGCTGGAACAGGCGGCATAATTGGCGTCTTCTTTGGCAGTAAGCGCCTCCTCCATGTCTTTGTACCCCTACTAACAATTTCAAACTCCCTCTCCCATCAGCAGCATAGACTCAAGCTCTGACAAGGAAGGACGAACATCTTTTGCAACAATCAGTTGGCGGAAAAACGACCACGATGGTGGTAAGCTCGTAAGCACCCTCTCAACCACCCCGTTCCTCTAAAATAACAACACCAATTTTTGCAAGATTCCCTGTGAGTCTTGCTAAATGTTCTTCTAGATTTGCCTTTTTTTTCATGCGAAGATTGTAAAGCTGGTGCCTAAATGTCATTTTCCAATTCATTGACTTTGATTCAAACATCAAATACAATTTAGACCAAATCAAACTAGCCTCCTTCACATGCATAATATTAGGCAAGACAAAATCTTTGACCGACGCAACAATGATCTGAGTAGCCTTATCTCTTTGCTTTGCATAGGCAACGGCGATGATGGATGATGGTCAACTAAGGCGGTGTGAAAAACCTGTCACAAAGGGTGTAGGTACAAGTCACGAGCCTTTTTTTGCTACCTAGTGCCAACGTGGGTTTGATTTTGGAATTCTTCTGATGGAATGTAATTACTTACTTCAATAGCAATATGAGAATCCTAAAAAAATAGAGTTCCAGCTCATGGTTCGGCTAATAGAAGTATATCTTTCATTACTACATATCTATCACAAGTATCTCAAGTTTAACAAATATACTTCTTTTGAGAGTTTCAGGAGGTAAAATACTTCAAGTTTTTTGGAAGACATTCATACCATAATGTACTCGTACTCTATAATTGAAAATTTTAGATCCAAAACTTAATTTGACTTTTATTGGTAAAAAATAAGCTATTTCACAAACTAGACGAAGGAGTTTGTACATACTAGACGATGCTAGTTACTATCTGACCCAAAAAAAAAACCACTTCAAGAGCTGGAGCGCTCTGATTCCAAGTTGAAGATTAGAAGACCGTTAACATTGTATTCATTGAAGAGATAATTAGGGGCGTTTCACACTAAGCCCAAGGGCCGAACTCCATTGAAGACCAAACTATGCCGAGGGGCCGAGTTTTGGAGTTGTAAAAAATTATTAAAATTATTTTAATGAGAAAATGTCCGGCCCCTCGGCAAGAGTTTGGGTTTCTATTCTTGTTGGACCCAAACTCTCCTCGAGGGGCCGAACTATTGGCGCCAAAATTCTCAAAAAGTGCTGCCATGTAAGCATTTTGGTGCCCTTCGGCCCTTGGCCCTTGGCCCCTAGTGTGAAGGCCCACGGGCCGATTTTCAACTCTAGGCCAATCAAATTGCTAGAATTGCTCGGCCCCTCGAGCTCGGCCCCTAGTGTGAAACTCCCCTTAGTACAAGAGAAGCGCCGGTACACATACACGGCAGAGGTTACCAAACACAGAGAGGTGTAACCCGAACTATCAATACTAATACGCTAAGGTAATATCCTAATTAGATGAATGAATATACAATTTGGTACATTAGGTGGAAAGTCGAGTATTCTTAACACCAAGGTCTTCCTAACTTCGATAAAGGATTAGACTACCAAGCTCTCCTACTAATCTAATAACTAATTGTAGGGAGGATAGAGTACACTAAACATCACATTTAGTGTCGTCTACACTAAATACGAACCCTTACACTAAAAGGAAGAATTACAATTAGTGTAACGACACAACATTACACTAAATGTGAAACATTACACTATATGTAAAAATGGGTGGTTTTTTATTTTTACTTGTACACAATTAGTGTAGCTGTATAAGCTTGCCGCAGTGAATAAAACACTACTAGTGTATGAAAAAGCTTGCCACAACTAACACTAATTGTGAACAAGTTCGCAAATAGTGTAGCAGGGTAATTACACTATTTGTGTGACTACACTAAATGTGATGTTTAGTGTAGTAAAAAGATACGGAAACCTTAGGTGACTTTCCAATTGAAAGAGTTTTACAGTCTGGTTATAGCAATGTAGAATAATACGGACCCTGTTGCTAGCAAATCTGAACAATTGTTCAAGTTTTAGCACCATTCAGTTCCTGGCCTTCAACAATTGGAGCCTTGAAATCTAACAAAAGCATTGCCGAAACCATCGTTGCTCTCACAGCAATAAAACTTATCATTCGAAACGTATAATCTCAACTAAACCTCGGAGACTGTTGGAATCCAGACGAAGAAGACGCCTCAAACCTGATATATACTCTGGTCATACTCGTTTGATACTAGGTTAATACCGTGGTGATATCTGGGCGGGTATCCTGGAGGGCTGACAAGCTTAAGATTCTGTCATCGTTCATGCGAGAGTTGTTTTTTCCGCCACCGTCACGACAGTTGCACATATTCTCGTGAAGGTGAGAAGCACGCTTTAGAGTAGTTTGGGCACTCCGCGGCCAGGGAGTAAGAGAGAGGGAGAGCGCTAAATTCGGTGCTTCTCTGGAATCCCGGGGGCGTTTGTTTTGTCGATTTTTCGGAGTTTTCATCTTTCACGTTTGGTCGATCATAACGAGAGTTTCGATTTGCCCGTGGAAGAGTGTTGCGGATTGTTCCGGAGCGGTGTGAGTCGGCAGGGACGGAGTTTTGGATTCAGCGCGTCTCTGAAATCTCGGAAGCGCCAGGTGCGTTGCTTTTTCGGAGATTTCACTTTGTCGATCAAGAAGAGAGTGTTCATCTGCTCTGATTTCGATTTTAAGTTTGTGTGAGAGTGTTCTGGTTTGTAACGGAGCGGTGTGAGTTGCCAGGGACGAACTCGTAATCTCGGCGCGTCTCTGGATTCTCGGAAGCATTTTGTTTAAAAATTTTCGGAGATTTCGTCTTAAACGTTTGGTCGATCATGAGCAGAGAGTGTTCGTTTGCTCTAAATTTCTTCTTCAAGCGTGTGTGAGAGTGTTCTGGTTTGAAATGAAGCGGTGTGAGTTGCCAGGGACGGACTCGTAAATTCGGCGCGTTTCTGGATTCTCGGAAGCATTTAATTTCAAAAATTTTGGAGGTTTCATCTTACAAGTTTGGTCGATCTTGAGCAGAGAGTGTTCATTTGCTTTAAATTTTCTTCTTCAAGCCCGTGTAAGAGCGTTCTGGTTTGTAATGAAGCGGTGTGAGTTGCCAGGGACGGACTCGTAAAGTCGGCGCGCCTCTGAAATCTCGGAAGCGTTGTTTTTAAAATCTTTTTCAGGTTTGGCCGTTTCAAGCTCGCGGTGGAGTGCTCTGGCGTCCGGTTTCCGACGTGAGAGCGGTGTGAGTTGACAGAGATGGGGTTTTCGAGGAGTGATTTGAGGATCCGGCGATCGAGGATGCGGAGGATTTGAGGCCGGGGTTTCAAAGCAATCGGTTCGATGACGAGGAGCGTGCGAGGCCGAGAGGATGTGGAGTTAGAAGTAAGGCACTTCAATGTCAATGCGAGTTCCTCCGCCGCAAGTCCCTTTTCGGCGCCACGGCCATCTCCTCTCCCCGCGGGCGGATCATCCGTGCCTTACTTCGCGCGCTCGTTCAACTCCAATGTCGTGGTGGCGATGGTAGTGATGATCCTGGCGTTCGTGGTGGGGGCGTTCGTGAGCACGGTGGTGCGCGTTGTGCTGAGGTGGCGGTGGCAGCAGCGAGACTCGGCGCAGCAGCAGCAGGTCGAGGCGGCCAAGGGGCTGGATCCGCGCGCCATCGAGGCACTCCCCGTGGTGGCCTACGGAGCCGACTCGCGATTCAGCGACAACGTCGAGTGCGTCGTGTGCCTGAGCGAGTTCTTGCACGGGGAGAAGCTGCGGATGCTGCCGGAGTGCCACCACGCGTTCCATGTCCCGTGCATCGATGCGTGGCTGGTCACTCACAAGACTTGTCCTGTTTGTCGCCAGAGTGTCGCAAGAGCTGCCAGGTCTGGAAGCGCGCGGATTGCAAGCGTGGATATCGAAGCTGCGCAATCTGATGCACCTGCAAACTCTCACAGCAGCAGATCGTTCCGCTCCATTTTTCCGTCGGATACTGTGGCGATCCTCGTTCATGGCGCCCTAGGGTCTCGTAGATTTGGCCTCAGGAGCCAAGGTGGTTGATATAGTCCTCTTTCCTCTTCAGAAGTTTCTTCGCCACACTGAGGTTCAAGAAATTAGGGCTGCATGGTTGGACATTTGCTCAAGTTTATTCAGGAGATCTCCATGTTTTGGCATCAAGAATGGTGAAGTGGAAGAGTTCTTTGGACGGTTGAATTTGGTGTCTCTTCAGAGAAGTCTTTTGCCTCTCTGCGGTTCAAGATTTTAGGGTTGCAGATTGGATTCCTGCTCCATCTTTGAAGGATCTCCATGTTTTTGCATCACGAACGGGGAAGTGTAAGAGTTATCTGGACGATTGAATTTGTAGCTGGCAAGTTGGGCTGCGTATCTATAGAGCTGGTGGCGGTTTATGTCCCAGGGAAGATGGAGGGCTCAATAATTAGCAGCATTTGACATGTTGGAAGGCAGGTACAGGATTGTATCCTTGAAGGCGTTTTAGGTTGATGAGGCTTAGGAGCGTTGGAGAATTAGCTTGTAAATTACTCGAAAAGGAAGTGTATATGCAGATCTCATCTTCATCCCTGAAGTTTATTAATACAGGATGGTTCGGTTGGTGTAGTGGAGCCGCTCGCCTTTATAGTTGGTTTTGGTGCACCTTTATGTGTCGAAAACTGCGCCTGCCGGACGCTGCAGCTTTTCTTCCTCGACATTGGACGCAAAGATCTTGGAGCGAAAGATATTTCTGCATCTGCAAGGTATTTTATTTTTTCACCTGTGATCTATCACAAAACGATAAAGTGCTTCATTCTCATGCTAGAAAATTATTTGGTGGCAGGGCTTAGAATTATTTCATTGATAGATTTCGGTATCAAAGCAAAGAGGTCGTTTCTGTGCATTTCTTTAGTTCTGGTTATTTGAAAGCCATGGAGCAGTTGGGTGCTACTTGGTTGATTGTGTTTGAAGTTTTTGAGCTACTGATGTCACATTGATTAAATCTCAAAGTTCTCTGAATATACAGTGGCAACCAGAAATAGTTGTGCAAGAGCTTTTTTAGAAAATCAGCTACCAAATCTACATGAACTTTCATAAAAGAGCAAGAACACAACCACAAGCACATATAATTGCGACAAGCATAAAGCACAAAGTTTTTAATGAAAACATGAACTAGAAAAACACACAATAATTCAAATGTGTAACAAGCCTGTACGATTCTTTATGGTCAAATTGATTTTTATTGCATATCAACTATAGAAAACAAGACTAAGATTTCTAAACACCTCCACAATTTAATGATTCAACCTCCACATAAGCACTCACAAACACTACCACCATGTGTAGCCACCTCTTGCTTGGTAGTCATCAAGAGCTCTTCGAGGCATGGAGCAGATCAACTTCCTAACAACATTAGACTTTGTATTGTATCAAATTTTTTGGATCTTCTCCCATAAGTCACTTTTATTGGTGGGTTTACTCTTAGACCTTTTGAGGCAACGATCTACTTCATTTTAGAGATGTTCTATTGGATTGAGGTGAGTTGATTGTGGAAGGTGAGGTGAGGTGAGGTGAGGTGATTTTACGAGTGGAATGCAATTAAAACCATTTTTGGTTATAAAATCAAAGAAGGGGCAAAATGGAGCATCGAGTGTTTTATGATACGAAGTCATCAAAATGCAAGTAAGTGAAATCAAAGTGGTGGATGGAAAGCTTCCATTGATGAGCATTGTGACATCAATAAGGTCAAAGAAGAAAACCATCACCTCATTCTAATATAAATAATCAAGTTTATAAGGAGTTTATTGAATACTAAAATAATTCAAATATGAAATGAAATACATGCAATAATGGCCAATATTGATTCACGTTTGTCACTTATGATGTCCTCTAATATTCCATGCTATCAATTCCACAAAGGATTATCAAATGCCATTCTCACAAGAAAACATCTATTTTTCCACAATTTGAGATTTATCTCAAGCACACAAAGGTTGACTTCCATTGATGAAAGGCGTACACATGTTCAAGATGATGGTTTACAATACCATAAAGACAACACTAAAGAAAATTGGCTTCATTCCAAATTGTGTATATTTTGAAAGCTCTCATACCAATCTTGAACAAAAGTGAGTACGAAGGCATACTTTATTTTGGCATTTGATATCTTCCAAACCACAATTCAACTCCACCTCAAACTTTTTATCATTGTGTAATACATCATGTACTACAACTTTGATTTGTACACATTTTGGTTTTGCCCACCTATACTCATGGTATGATTTTTTGAATGGAAGTGAGTAAAAATTGTACTCGGTTTTGTTTGTCATTGTACACTCCTTAATTGTCAAAAGGCACAATAAAGCGTTATAGGAAATCCAAAAACTAAGTGTATCCTCAAACAAAGCTTGGTGCTTTCTGCCTATGAACGCCGGAACCTTCAACAACCTCCAAGGAAACATAGTCCTTCCATGGCTACTTCCATGCACATATGGAACCCAAAGATGTCATTGTAATGCCATATTTAAACAAGTCATACTATGCGTCAAAGGACTACCATATAGAGATCCCCCACCGGACCACATAAATACAAACCTTACTATCTAGTTTATCAAATTCAAATATTGTAATAACATATTTTCCCTAGAAGCGATCAAAAAACAAAATTAATAAAGACCAACGACTTATTAATGACATTACAAGGCTTGGATGGAAAGTTGACCCTTATTGTCATGGGCGCTGGAGCTAGAGTTATTATATTTATTCCCTCTATGAAAAGTCTCAAAAAAACATTCAATATCCCCATTAATCCAATTTAGAAGACAACCATTTCTATCCAACATGCAATGTCCATACTTCTACTCAAATAAAAACTCAAAAAGAATCAACCTCTCATAGAATTATATGATACCCCTTAAAACCTCTCAAAAACACAAATTTAACCTTTATAGATCATCTCTTGGAATTGAGCCCGCTGGCACTGGTTAGTCCTTGGTCCCTCGTTACTAGTTACTAGTTGTTGGTTACTAGTTAGTGGTTATTGGTTACTAGTCACTAATTATTGGTTACTGGATACATAGTGTCTACCCGAGAGAGAGAGGAGTAGTTCCATACTACTAAACCTATATCCAATGGACATGGATTTAGTGGTGGAACGAGCAAACATTTTATTCACTCCGGCCCCCTTCCAAAACCACAATTCTTCTTCTTCTGCAGATGACAAAATAATGCCAAATATTGTTTACGACAAGACGCTTCAATATTGACAATAGAGTTATTTGTAAAGGAAACCGGTCTTTTGTCCTCCTTTTTTTTATGGAAATAAAAATCTAACTTGTATTTGAGTGTAGCCGCAAAGTAATCCTGTAAAATAAATTCAGGATTTGAGGGTTTTATGGAGGTGACAGTTACCACAGATGGCACAAATCTCCCAAAAACAAACAAGAACAGTATTGAACAGTGTTGGGTGATTGGACCAGTGTGGTATGCATATTCGGCAAAGTCGCTGACATGGCTAATTGAACAAGTTTGGCGCATACAAATGTAGAATGTCGCTGACATGACTGACTTCAACACTGTGTACCATGTGACAACACTCGGAGCTCAATAAAAGCTAGGCTGAAACTGGAGTTTGGGAATTCTGGGACTCAAAAACTAATCTGTCCAGTGTTCTATTCAGGGTCTACAATAAAACCCTGCCAGTGGACTCGGCGACCCTAGCTTTTCCATTTTACAGGTCAGAAACTGAGGATTTGGGGTACCCTGTGGATAACCCTAATGACTCTCCAATTTTTTACATGTTTTCTAGTCACGAAGGAGTTGTGACTCCCCTTTTCCCATTGGGGAGAATGGGTCTACACACTACTAAATGAAAAACATGAGTACTGGATGAATATTCAGGAAAGGCGACACGAACTTGCCTTAAGGGGAGAGGAATTGCACCCGTCATTGAACCTGGGACTGGGATGTGTGGAATTAGCACAAAAAACAAGCTCGCTTGGTCATGGCCATGATTTCCCTTGATTTCTACAGCAAGTATGAAAGGCTCATTTTACATTGAGTTGACTGCCTTGGAAGAGAGGACGTTGATTTCTAATATAAAATAAAAACTCTGGTTAATCTTTAAACGCTGGAGCAGCCAAAAGTGCCGGCTAGGATGACATTCTGAGGATGATTATCGCTGTAAGTGGTCGTTTTTCATCCAATCTTTTTTGTGGAGAGTTCATTGAACGTGTAAGTATTAGATGCTAATGAAAGTTGCCTCATTGAGGTGATCTTGTTATATCTGAAGAAGAAAAAGTTTGTGACATGGATCTTAACCCCTAAAGTTCCTTGACATTTTCTGTCCAAAACTAGTCCAAAACTGCCATAGTCAAACATGGCCGCAATAATCACATTTTTTAGAAGAATTCTCAGCTTATAACCATAAGATCTAAAACTAGACTCATGTATAATAATCCTGTTAAATTTTGGTTGCAATCCACCGCACGGATGTGAAGATTATAGTGTTTGAAGTACACAAAGTAGTTTTTTTTCCCTCTTGCCCGACAAAGTCAGCTCACTTTGACTAAGCATATCTTCTAGTATTTATAGTACATTGTGTTGGAAACCATTACCAATGTAAAGAATATGATGTTAGCTAAGTGTGTGCAAAATTTGAGGTCATTTCGAGGGGTACATCATGCTCAAATAAATACTCTAGTGAAAGGGGGTATAAAACAATGCAAATGACTACAAATGAAGTGAGAAATTATTTGCTAAATATGAATTTACAAATTTAGAAATCCGTACAGTTGAAATGTGGAATTTAATTTTTTTGCTTATTTTATATTTTTTTTCTTTCTTAAACGGGTTAAATCTCTAATTTTAATGAGTTTATTGAATTATTCAAATATTATAAGTGAGGGCAGGGCTTCAAAATGGGGACCCTTCAAGAAATGAAGGGCCACGTCATTCACCCACTCCCCTGTGCGGGACCCGCGCGGCTCCTCGGGGGTGGCCCGCCACTGCAAGACCGGGTTTTTTTTTTTTTTTTTTTTTTTTTCCCACACGTGCCATCTCTTTCAGTAACCATAGCCCCTTCCATGCACCACCTTTTGCTATTTTAAAAAAAAATCTATTTATCCCTTTTCTTGGAATTTGTGGGGTCTTCCCTTCCACTATTCCTCCCCTTGATTTGGGCTGCCCCATCCTTTCTCCACCCTTTGTGCCCCTAATTACTGCCCCTCTTTCACACTTGCATTTCATTGGTTCCCAGGGGTGCCCACGCTGCCCATCCTCCCCATTTTTGACAATAGGTGGTACTAACTTTCAAACCGTAAATCCAAAAAAAAAATTAAAAATACCTCCACGAAGCTCTTATCAGGGCCGATCTACAATAAAAGTTTTTTAAAAAAAGGATTTTTTTTCGAATTTTAGGAACCTGCCCAAAAATGTGAAATCCCCCCGAAGGAGACTCTGGTCCTTTAGGGGTTAATGTAGTATATTTTAGAAACTTCTCGCTCTAGCTCTAAATCTAAATTCGAGTCATTAAAACGATATTTTATGATTTTGAGTCCAACTAATGAAATGAGGTTTGTGAAGACCAGTTTTCATTCCTGCTTAAAATTCTGTAAAATACTTAAAATTGGATAAGATATTGCCATTCAAACTTTGGGCCTATAACCAACTTACTAATTTTAGCTGAACACGCAAGTTTCATTTACCCCCATAAATTATGTCCCTACAATGTACACCTTTGGTAAAATTTTCAATTTTTTTTTAACATACTTTGAATTTAATATGAATTTTCTTCACTTTTTCTTCAAAAAATCACAGTAAATTCAAATTTTCCCAAAAAAAATTGTGATTTTTGTGACACGAACAAAACATGTGATCTCATCTCTTAAAAATGAAGAAAAAAAAAAAAAAAAAAAAACTCCACTTATATTTGATGAAAAATCAGAGCACAGTAGAAAGGAAATTGGGGTTGATTCCGTGGTCATAGGCTCCGTCCGTTCAGGGTTAACCAACCAAATTACGCCAGGCTGATCTTTTTCTGTGAAGATCATGCTCTAGAACAATCCATATACAAATGTAAGGGAACTAAGCCCTTGCTTGAATGATACAAATCATGGGTCTACAACTTTTGGTATTACATGTACTAAGTAGAATATTAAGCATGATGAGAAGCACACCCATTTCGCAACAGATGGAAAAACACCCTCCTTCAACCTTCAAACCGTCAAGAGAGAAAAATACCTTCATACTCCGATCACCTAGATCAATGAATCAACTCCTGCACAGAAAACCTAAGTGAGGCACCTTAGTTACAAAGACAGGCTATCCACACACAACTTGCACAAGTTACAAACCTCAACAATTATCTCCAGGTATCTATGGAGGAACTCACTCGAAAGGTGAAATGTAACTTACAAGGTGAGAGGTTGCCGGGTCAACAAACAATCTCTCTCTCTCTCTTCAAGCGGGTGAAATTTCCACAAAAAACTTCATAATTTCGCAACAGGACCAGTCCCTAGACCTCTAATGCCACGGCAAGAGCAAATAATATTGTTACTCTTTTCGTGGCATTGAAGATCTAAGAACTAGCCCTCATGCGAAGAACGTGTGCAGAATTCTCATTCCAACGGGCGTGTGGAAACCTAGCCCAAAAGCACTAGAACACTGGGTTTTCACCCCCCACACAATTTTAAGCCGGCGGCAACCAATGAACTAGTTTCAAACCAGTGAACTAGAATCTGGGTTTTCATTGCCACAATGCACTTTCTAACTCTGGCCCATTTTCAAAACTTTCAAAGGCGGTGGCTGGACTGATTACATATCTACAACTTCAGAGACCTGTCAATATGCTCTGTCTCTGTCTGTCTGTCTCTCTGCCTCTCTCTCTCTCCTCTAAACAGAACTGAGACGACCATTACTCCTCATAAGCTATCTGAATCTATCGCTCCTTCTGAGTTCTAGAAGAACAGACCGCCTGGGATGAGATGAAGGTGGAAGAGGGAGGAGCGGCGGTTTGCGAGAATATTTGAAACTGCAACAATCTGGAGGTGTATATATACTATCATGAGTGACGTGACCTGATCAGAGGCGCTGTAATTTGCTAGAGCACTGGACAAGAAGGGAACTGGCACATGAGAGGGTTGTGTGTGAGTGGGAATACGGCGTAAGTAGGATGAGTAGGTAGCCAGCCTGGCTAGGAATCACTCTTTCTCCAAGGATATTTTCTAGATATTTTCATTCACTCATGCATGGCTCATTTTTATGACTACACTAAAAATAATAACTAGAGTTGCACAAATTCTATTTGTCTCTCTCGTGTCACCAACACTAAGGGCCGCTTCACACTATGCCCAAGTCGAGAGGCCAACCGTCAAAATGAGTGGCCAAACTATGGCGAGAGGCCAAACTTTTTTGCCAAAAAAACACATTAAATAATATAGATTGAAGGTTTGGCCGGTCGTGGTGTGAAGCCCCAACGGCCAAAGTCCGAAGTCCAAATCCCATATCATCACACCAAAAAAAATCAGCCCAAAATAATCAGCCAATCAAAATCAGCCAAAAAATCAGCCCAAAAAAAATCAGCAAAAAAAATCAGCCAAAAAAAATCAGCAAAAAAAATCAGCCAAAAAAAATCAGCTAAAAAAAATCAGCCAAAAAAAATCAGCCCAAAAATTCAGTCTCTTTCATCTAACGGTTTAGATCTTGTCAGTTTTTGATTATTTTAATAAAAAAATTCGACGGACTCTCGATTGTAGTTTGGGTCAACCAAAATGGGCGACCCAAGTTTTGCTCGAGAGGCCGTCACTTTGGGGCCAAAACAACCCAAAAGTGTTGCCATGTAGGACGACGGCCTTTGGAGTTTGGGCACAAGTGTGAAGGCCCAAAGTCCAGACTTTGGCCATTCTAGCAATCTCATTGGTGGAATCGACGGCCTCTGGACTTGGCCACCAAGTGTGAAGTGGCCCTAATACTATGATTGATGTAGATGACTAGTGCCGTTACGTGTGACATTACATATAACACTAATTTTTCCTTATCATAAAAGATTATTGTCCATCCGTCAGTTCCACGGAGGAATATGTTGGATGAACTTATTTGGATGGAAAAATAAATTATTTGAATTCAAGTATCGAGTATACTATCCCCAGCATATATTTAACCCCTCAATTTCTTTGGCAATTCCACACAAAAAGCACTTCAAGATTATTGATTCTAGTACAATGAATAAAAGAGGAAACAAAAACATTCATTTCTAGTTTTAACCACAAGATCTCAATTAAGACTTATTTATTATCTTACTCACTAATTTTCATAACATTTGACCACATGGATTTTAAAGTACAGTGTTTGAAGTTGAGAAAACTGTTCATTTTCTTCCTTGCATTGAGAGGATCAACAAAACTTTGGCTTCACTTGGTGTCAAATGTTTGCACTATGGAAGGCCTAAATTCATTACCATCATGTCAAGCATGATATTAGTTCTTTGTACACCAATTTTTAGAGGTCGAGAATGGGTGTAGCATATTCAAAAAAATTGTGCAAGGAATGGAGGTTCTAAAATTGCCAATTCATGTCTTTTATTTTGTGAACTTTATATGTTCTAGGTTGATAATCCAAACAGTCAATATGAAGATTCACAACACATCTTGTAGTGAAAAAAATAAAAAGTAAAAACTATGAAGATCTCTTAGTTTTATGTGGAAAAGAAGAAGTTTTTTCGTACATTGCCCCAAAATGTGTGACAATGTGTGAAAATGTTTGACTTGGAGTAATTAGTTTTGTTCACTAAAGACAAGGAATGTTTTTTGACAATTAGAAAGGAAATAATTTTACTTGCTTGTATTGAAAATCTCACATTTTAAAGAGTGTCCTAGCAAAAAAAAATCGAGTTGCCTAACATGCCCACATTCAAAAAAAATTCTTTAAGATGGCATAACCTTTTTTCCGTAGGTCTAATGAGAATAAAAATATATATTTCAATGTACCTTTTTTTTTCTTGCATCCTTGTACAAAATTTCAAGAACTGTAAATATTAATTACAACCAAGAGAACATGCCCGAGATTTGCCAAAGCCCACCTCGAGACCTTTTCCATTTAGTGGTTAAATACGTTAAGTTGGAACTGTCGTTGGCCAGTTGGGGACAATAAGGACCAATTAGATATCAGAGATTGTCCTTGGGGACAACAAGGACCTACTAGATGTCACAGAAAGTCCTTGGCCAGTTGGACACATCAAGGACCCACTGGATATGTCAGGAAATTGTCCTTGGCCAGCTGGGGACAACAAGGACCCACTAGATGTCAGAGATTATCTTTGGCCAGTTGGGCACATCAAGGATCCATTGAATATGTCAAGAAATTGTCCTTGGCCAATTGGAGACAACAAGGACCCATTAGATGTCAGGGGATTGTCCTTGGCTAGCTGGAGACAACAAGGACCCATTGGACATGTCGGGAAATTGTCCTTCGCCAGTTGGGGACAACAAGGACCCACTAGATATGTCAGGAAATTGTCGTTGGCCAGTTGGGGAAAACAAGGACCCACCAGATGTCACTGGATTGTCCTTGGCTAGATGGAGACAACAAGGACCCACTAGATGTCACAGGATTGTCCTTGGCTAGATGGGGACAACAAGGACCCACTAGATGTCACGGGATTGTCCTTGGCTAACTGGAGACAACAAGGACCAACTAGATGTCAGAGATTGTTCTTGGCCAGTTGGGTGCATCAAGGACCCATTGGACATGTCAGGAAATTGTCCTTCGCCAGTTGGGGACAACAAGGACCCACTAGATGTCACGGGATTGTCCTTGGCTAGATGGGGACAACAAGGACCCACTAGATGTCACGGGATTGTCCTTTGCTAGCTGGGGACAATAAGAACCCACTAGATGTCACGGGATTGTCCTTGGCTAGTTGAGGACAACAATGACCAACTAGATGCCAGGGATTGTCTTTTGCCAATTGGGCGCATCAAGGACCCATTGGATATGTCAAGAAATTGTCCTTGGCCAGTTGGGGACAACAAGGACCCACTAGGTGTTAGCGGATTGTCCTTGACTAGCTGGGGACAACAACGACCCACTAGATGTCACGAGATTGTCCTTGGCTAACTGAGGACAACAAAGACCCACGAGATGTCATGGGATTGTCTTCGACTACTTGGGAACAAGAAGAATCCACTTGATGTTAATAATGTATTGATTAGCCAATGAGGTACATAAAAGTATGACATTGCGTGTGACACTAATGTAGAATAGTGTCATTGTGTGTGACATTACATATAACACTAATTATCAATCTTTAGCGTAGTAGAAGATTGTTTTTGACACTCTAAAGTGGACACTTTTAAACTTTACACAAGAATTCAACACTACTTTTTTTGACACTTAACCCAAAACAATTATAGAAATTGGAGTGGCAAAAACAAGCCCAAATTTGTACTTGTGAATTTTCTTCAAGGCTTCGCATAAATACATGATTTTCTGCTGTTTAGGGGTAGTTACACCACTAATTTTGTAGAAGTACCTAAATCACCAACTTCACCTACTGGTGATATTTATAGAATGATATTTTCTATACATTTTTTTCTATCAACTATTGCATGATTTAGTTCCAAATAGCTTGACTATTGTGGGTTTGTTGATAAGTACTTTGTGAGTGAAAGTAAGCATAGCAAGTATGTTGGTTTGGAATCAGGACAACCCTTTCGAAATTCTACTTTTTGGGGGCTTTTTGGTTTTTTTTTTTTTTTTTTTTTTTTTTTTTTTTTGTGTTTTACCTTATGATTTCAAAAACATTGCTCTAAAGCAATTGGTCAAGGAAATTCTTGTTTACGGTAAAAATATTGATTGGTGATGGTGCAATGTTATTTTCATGACTTTTCTGGTTGGTTGCATGATTGAACCAATGTTGGATGGTTAAATGGTTTTGATTAAAACTTTTTTTTGCTAAATAAGTTTTTTATTTTTTTGGCTTTTAATCTTGTTCTTTGATAACTGAATTTGATAATTGTATTTGAAAATTGAAACAAAATATAATCTATACTTTTGAAGTATATTGTTGTATATAGTTGAATTTTTTAAGAAGTGTAGAAGAAAATATTGACTGGACTTGATAGAATTTCATGTAAAGGAAATACATAAATAATTGCTAATCTAATTTGCACAACCGTTTGTGTATGATGGTGACCAAAAAGGAATTCTTAGTACTATTTACATGACAGTTGTTACATCAAGAACTTGGATTGGAGACATCAATTTGGCTGATATATTAGTACCATATTCCTTAAAAATGTCACATGCAAATGTGAGGTTTTTACAGATACGATATTAGTATCCAATACTTGTATCACATGCCTAGCTATATTGATAATCAACTTATTAATAATTAATAATTAGGATAAGGTTGAATACGCACTTTTTGAATAATTTAATTTCAAGTCATGGTTCTCCATTCAACAACTGTAGTATAGAAAATTCTATGGCATATTGTACCAATCAAAACACTTGATGTAATTCAACTCTAAAAACTTCTTATTGGAAATGGATATTTTGTTTAGTGTATGAGAAGCTTAAGGTCACATGAAGGTAGTAATTGTATTTAATATAGAATGAAACCAAGGTATGTTTTTTGAGGAATTAATTATCACCCCGGGGATACTCTTAGTCAAATCAGTTTGATAGTATCTTTAGTATCTAGTTGATGTTTCCATGATCAATTTGATAGTCACTACAATTGCAAATTTATTTTTTTAATTCTATATTACAAATTAGGTCATGCCATGTTGCATAATTGAAATTAGGATTTTAATACTTGGCTCATGCAATTCTCCCATTTATCTTTACTCCATCATTACTTCTTGTAATCTGATCTCAATCTCCAAGTGAAAACACCTTGCATATGTAAAATGCATTGGTTACAACTCATAAACTTCCATGAGTGAATTTATAATTTCGATCTTCTTAAAGGCATGCGGATGATGTTCTTCAATTTTAATAATAGTTTTCTAATTGATAAAGATTGAAACTACCTATATCAAGAGAAACATGTCCTGTAAAGAAAGATCAATAACCACAACAGATCAAGAGTCCAAATCAACATCAAATATACAAAAAACATACACTAATACAAGTATACGTAGTACATCCTCAAGTGCCCCTCCTAGCGGATAAAGAGACACTCTATCTAGTTAGGATCAAACAACACTAAAAAGACTAGACGCCAAAGTAATGTCGTTGCAACAATTCTATGCATCTAGTCAAAGGTGTCGCCCGTCCACAAATCAATAAGCATATGAAGAAGTAACAAAGAGAGGGTAGGCCGGGTGCAATGTGAGCCCCATCTTTAATCGCCTTAGGCAACTTTGTTGCTAATCCCTTGGTCAATCTCCACGTTGCCTATTCCAAAATCGAAACCAGAAACTCCAACTGTATGCTAACGCACCGCACAGTGATAAGTCCACAAAGAATTCAAGTTGTTTCATCATGTCAAACGTGGCTCAAAGACCTTGTACTACAAGGTAAGTCCAATCCCTGGACAATAGAGTAGAAAGAGGCAGCGTCAAGCAAGACATATGCCAACCATATTGGCAATGGTCACAAAGCAACATGGTAGCTACGCCTTTCTTTTCACCATACACAAAACACGGAAGGCCGTCTAACACAATGACCTACTCAGGATGAATGAAGCCACAATGGGTAAATGGCAAGGAACACAATTCTTCAAGTGTTCCCGACACTCGCGGCCATCTTTGTTTTCCAACAATAAGATGCTACTAGGCAACACAACCTTCACGCGAAGAATAGTCCGCCGTGCCTTGACGTCCAACGTCGTGGGCGCCTCACGTTGCATGAAAAACCGAACCCCTTGTGGAAAAACGTCGCAGATGAGGTTGGTAGGCACCGCTACAAATACAAGCGTACCGTAAGGTGTCACGGTGCTAAGCCATGGACATGGCTCGCTTGAAGAACTCCCCTTGATTTCGTAGTCACTAGGTTCACATCTCATGATCGTCCATATCTATAACCGGAGCCAATATTCCCAAACAAAACTCGGTAAAACTGGCTCCCGCCCGTACAATAACTCCTACGAACTGAATGCTGCCAGTGAAGTTTGTTGGCTAAACCAATATCTCATGGCCATTCATGGTATCATCAGATTCCAATCATGGTGGCCACCCTCAAGAAATCCACACTTTCGTAGGCCCCGCTTCACGGTCTAAACCACACGCTCCGCCATACCGTCTACTTCCGGGTGATCCCGACAAGTGGTACGGTGGTCAATCAAAGCCTTGGTACACAAAGCTTTGAAAGCCTCAAGGAACTCACGTCCCTGGTTTGTCAAACCTCAGTTGGGGCTGCAAAACAAGCCAACACCGAGTCAAGATATGCCATGGCCGCCAAGTCCAAAGAATTTTGCAATACTCCCACAAGCTCAATCCACTTGCTGAAATGCTCCACCATCACCAACACATATTTGGCTCCACGTGAAGTGACAACAAGCGGCCCGACTAAATCCAACAAACAACTGTAGCTCAATGCCATAATGGACAAAGGTTGCAACTGCGGCGATAAGGTATTGAAGCTGGATCGTACCCGATCACACACTTCACCCAAGGGACGTACGTGACAATCTGCTGATATATGCTGGTCCACCAATACTGGCTGTGCAACATTGAATGCGTTTGTCGCACACCAAAATGACCTAGGTCTTCGTGTACTTGCCGTACCAACGAAGCCCTCTAATCTCGCTTGGGAATGATGCGGCTAGTCCCATTTGGCCACACCTAAAATAGAAGGCCGTTCTTCCAACACAACCTTGCTATTCGATGCCCAACTCGATCACGCTCCATGGCAGAAAGAGCTTGGGGAAGTGTCCTATGTTGTAGCTTGTGCAAGATTGGACCGTCTTCCCACACATCGCTGACAACGTGGGCCCTATCCGGTTCCTCATCTATTGCCAAATCAGACAACGTCAATGCAGAGCGAGACATCAATGAGAGGTAAGCCGCTGCAGGCCATCCCGAGACTAACTCCTTGTCACACTCCTCATGCCATCTGACACCAAGGTAATAGTCGACTAAGGTGGTACAACAAACCTGTCACAAAGCATGTAGGAATAAATCATGAGCCTTCTTTTGTTAACTAGTGCCAATGTGGATTTGATTTTGGAATTCTTCTGATGGAATGTAATTTCTTACCTCAATAGCAATGTAAGAATCCTAAAAAAATAGAGTTCTAGCTCATGGTTTGGCCAATAGAAGTATATCTTTCATTACTAGTACATACTTGTCACATATTTCTCAAATTTAACAAATATACTTCTTTTGAGAGTTTCAGGAGGTAAAATACTTCAAATTTTTTGGAAGACATTTATATCATAATGTACTCGTACATTATAATTGAAAAATTTAGAACCAAAACTTAATTTGACTTTTATTGGTAAAAAATAAGCTATTTTTTCAAGAAGCCTAAATAAGAAATAAATGTTGATTTTTGCTCCAAATTCTTATCCAACCTTCTTTAGCATACAAAAATCTATCTTGATATATAAATTGTTTTATAAAATACTTTTTTTCCATCATTTTCTTCAAAACCTACTTTTTGGTGCCTTGATTTAACATAGACCGTTTTAGAGGGTTTGTTTTTGGAATCCTATGTCTATATCTTTGATATAGCTACACAACTTCTATTTCAAATGGTTGTGTTGTGGGTTCTAGATTATTTGGAATGTGTAGTGCATTTTGGTATTGTTTCCATAACCATTCGAGTTGTTTGGTTGGTATGGTTATGAGGTGTTTGCGATTATATTCATATATGTGAGCGTCATTTTCTTGGATTTGTATGGTAGGTATGTTTAAGTCAATATCTTTATGTGGGTTACATTCGGTGATGGAGATGTAAACTAGAGGGATTTGTGTAGGGGGATACAAATCTTGTGTCTCTGGTTTGTGTTTGGAGTTGGTGCTCATTGAATATGTTTTTCCAAACAGTGTTGGATCGTTCTCTGTAGTATTTTTTGAGGCATTTGAGTTGATGTGATGTAATGGAGTGGTTGTGCCATGGAAATAAATACCTTTGGATCCTTGATTCAACATATATACTGCATAGTATATTTGGTATATTTTTAGTCTGTGTAGTATGCAATATACTCATCTTGGAAAAGGGTTGGGCCACCTATAAAACAACATGTGTTATGACAACACAAAGTCCAAAAAATCAATCACCTTCTTCTTCTACTCACCTTACATTTTATTGACCGTGATTTCTTCACACCTAATCAATGGACGGTTCACATTCAACAACAATTTAATTAAGGGCTCCAATACAAATATACTACAAAGTATATGTATTTTTCTCCAAAAGTGAGTAACCTTAGTGGACTTCTACCCCTTTCTATGTTGAGGATCAAGAGGTTGGGCTTGCTCCAGTTGTTGTCTCTTTTATCACAAGTGTTTGACACCGCGTGAGGGCATAAGCCTCTTGTGAGCCATCCGTGGTAGCAAGTGCCATGCCACTCAGCATGTAATCCTCCAATTTGTCGTCATCGGGTATAAATCCGCCCCTAGCATGAAAACTAGGAGTGACTTGAAGCTCATCACACACTAAAGGGGCATTCGTGCTCATGGCCTCCATCTTCGCCTCCGATTTTGCGAACGTGGCCTTCCAACTCTTTGTTTCCCTTCTAGAGGCCTTGGGCTTTTTGTCCTTGCCTCCAGCCTTGCCTCTTTTTTTCCTTTAGAAAGCTTCTACTCGGGATGAAGCTTATAACACTTAGCTTCAAAGTGCCCGTTGGCACCACAACTGGAGCAAAACCCACTGGCTTGGATGATAGAGGACTTGCTTCCCTTGCAATCCTTCCTCAAATGCCTTCGGTTACCACAACCAAAGCATAAGGTCTCAATGTTAGTGGCATTGGAGGGAAAAACAACCTTGACAACCTTAGCCTTCTTGACAGCCTTCTCTCTGCGTTTGAAAAATTCCATGGCCGCCTTCTCCTTTAGCAAATTGATCTCGATTTGCTCTGAAGTCTAAAATACAAATTGCAAGATTGGTGGCTCACGCTATCGCAATGCCTCATTGCAAACTAAGGCATTTAACTCCTTCTCAAGGATGTTGTACCAATGTTGTTGCGTGACTCCATGAATAGCAGAGATCAGCCTCTGCAATCTTGTATGAGCTAGCTGTAAGGATTCATCCCTTCCTTGCGCAAAAGACCTCAACGCCTTCATCTTGTCCGCTCGTTGACCATGGTAGTCTTGACGGAGCTGTATGAAGAACGTGGCTATAGAATTGAATGGAGGTGGAGCAGTCACCATCTCTACTAGTTGACTTATCTCCCTAGCACCACTTGTGCCCTCATGTTTTTCCTTGCCTACAAGTGATGACACCCTTAGTGCCCCATAAAAAATATCCATATAGTTTGGTGCGTAGAAATCTCCCCATGCTAAAGGGATCCGTAATGTGCGCCTCCTCAAATTCTCCATAATCCGGTAACAGAGCTCCCTTCAGACATCCAAACAAGGCCCTATAAACCATGTTCGGGTTGAAGTTGGGGTTACGAGACTTTTGGAGTTCACACCACATGGTGAACTCTCTTTTCAAGTCATCGACCTCGATGGTGCCTGTGGCACCTAAAAATCTTTGTATCCCACGCTCTCCACCTCCATATGGTGAAGCCATGTCTCTCCAATCAAAATATGATTGATGTGGCCTCTTGAGAAGACTTGATTCTACAACGCTTACGTTAGGCTCGCCAAAAAGTTCGTCCTCTTCTACTACTGGTTCGACCGTGTCCTCCTCCTCTTCCGGCTGATTGACAACTTCTTCCGGCTGACTGATATCTTCTTCCAATACTCTTTCACAAATGCCTACTGCAAAAAGAGTGCTTCTCCAAGTGAAACCAGGTCCCTTCCACGTCTCTAGATTAAGAATTTGATGGGTGAATCAAAGAAGAGCCATGTTTCATGTGTGTCTTTCACTTCCAGAGCGTAAATGGTGGGTGGTACTTCTCAATTGAGTAGCTCCAAAATGAGTGTGTCCCATCCACTGTTGGCACACTCTCGCCACGTATCCACTTCCCACTGCCATGTAGTGTGATAGAGGAAACCTCACTCTCTAACTCCGTAAAGATGAGAGAGAACGTGGGCAAGAAATTACCCAGGTGGAAATCCTCCACTTATACGGCGAACCTTGACCCAAAGTTCTCAAGGACAACGACCATTTCTCCAATCACAAGATCCACAGCTTCAACTTCGCCCCGAGCATGAGAAAGAGGTGCTTGCACACGTCTTTGGCCTGGACTTGCGCACACCACCAAGTGAGGTCCAATACTTCACGGAGTACTCACTCAACACCTTTGTGCCTAGCTTCTGCAAATCCTGGGACTCAATTTAAGACTTGGCTATGGAGGATAGCTTAAAGTTCCTACTACTAGAGGTGGCTTAAGAAGATGAGGGTTTCACTTGCAAATCTTGAAGGCATGAAATCAACTGACTAAGTGTCCCAGTGCTAATCTCTACTTTTGACGCACTAGGCGCTTATGATTTCTTCTTGTCACCACCCCTATCCATATCCCATATCTTTGACACAATCCACAATTCTTACGTGATTGCGTCAAGTGAGTTACAATGGTTTTAAAACCTAATTTTAGAGGAAGAGAACTAGAATCTTATCGCTTTTCACTATAATATGCAACGCTTGTGACTCAACTCATGTAATGCACACAACATTGATTTGCACAATTTCGAATGAAAACAACCTTAAACCTTAGTCAATCATCCCCACCGCCTAAATTCCCAGCAAAAGTGCAAGAGGAAAGCGACATCGTCACTCACTGTCCCATACTCCTACCACTCACTGCCCCGGAGATGGTAAAGAGTAAAAAGAGGATGGACATAGCACCAACTATTCCACACCTTTACTCTCACAAAACATACCATGCATCATAAGAATAGACCAATCCCCCAAGTAACCAACAATCCCCTCCCAATGTGGCTTCGGGTACTTTATCTTGTTGAAGTCATCTCGGGCCTCCAAATAGATGCAATCTACTACAACTTGGCTATGAATGAAACCCTAATTCCGCTCAAAGCCTTGTAATACCTCATAAAAGAAGTTGGCCATTCTCTAAAACTACAGAAGATCTAGGATAAATGCACTTAATTGTGCACAAGGCTAATAACACAAGATTACAAGAAGTGCTTGCACAACCCGGAACTGCACCCTCTAATGTGCACAATGGGTAATCTCCTCACTCTAGTTTGGCTCCTAATCATCACTCAATGTGAACGGATGTATAAACAAGTGAATCCTGGTGAAGTTCTAATCCGTAGTATGCACGTCGGCTTTCGTTGCTCAGCCCCCAAACAACACATTGCCTAACTGTCACAACAACCTTCAAAACTTGAGCGTGCCCAATGTTTACCAACACCACTTCATAATAGTCTCACTTCAATGATCCAAACAAACGATCTGCCTCAACACTTTCTGATCTTCACGAAGATTTTCCTACACAATTGAGAGTGCTTAATGTAGGTAACCTAAAAATTGGCCGACAATTAACTAGCCAGAAGTACGATTGAAGCATCCATACAACAAATTTAAAAAATTGTGAAGGACAATCAAAAAAAAATTCGACACTTGTCTTCTTTCAAGATCAATGAGGATCTTGTTCTTTCCGGTCATAGAACTCTTCCACCTGCCTGCTTTGGCACTTAGGCAATTGAAACCTCAACCTCGTCACAAAGCCGCCTCCTTGCACTCCTTTGCACACTCACACAAACCAAGAAATCACAACAACCGTGGTAGCTCCGCAATGTTGTACCCTTCCTTGCAACGCAAGCCTGGAACTAACATAACAAAATTATGGGCTTTCTCTGAAGAACCCCATCTTGTCTCCATACTTAGAAACAAAGGTTCTTGATTGCAAGCTTCAAACTGAAGAGCGGACCACATTCCTAGAGCCTCGCTACAACCTCACCACGTCGCGTCTATGAAAGTTATCTTCCTTGATAAATGCAACCACTACACCAGACCTCAACAAGCACCCGCGCTATGAGCTTGAAATGACAAACTCTTTACCTAACAGCACGTCCACAGCAACAATCTTGACATACATTTGCTTAATACAAAATTGTTATAGTCATCGTCAACTTTCTGAGCCCACATTTGTATGCTCCACTTCCAGAAATTCTTTAGCTCCGCCACTTCTCGAGCTCTGCCACTACTCTCTTAGCAGTCGAACGACCGCCTGCACACAGTTACCGAAACTGATCCGTACCCTAAGATCGTGGGTGCACAACGTATGGCATCGACACCACTATGTTCTTTGCACGCAACTCGCGTACGGCGTAAGCACTCTTGCGTACCCGCACGCCTGCGCTACTTGCACTCTTTCCGCATGGTTTAACACGAAGCGAGAAATGGAAAGGGACGAGAAGGTCATGTAGATACACGAGACGTATCGTGCATATAAACTGCCCCTTGTGAACCAACAACATGCACTCTTTATGTGCTAACTCCGGCACTGCTGCGCTTCAAACCTTACGGTGTCAAGTGCGCCCTCGGCGGCCCTTGAAAATCAAGTAGAGCAAACACTGATCACGCCCGGTTGTACTCATAACCGCATCAGGTCTCAAAGGTGAATGCTGCAAGTTGTTGGGTCAGTATTCCTTCAGAAGGCACTCAATTGTCGTTAAATGCTTCCAAAGTAAATCGCTTCGGTGTTGTTTCCATAGAGACCGATTGTTTTTTTTTGAATAAACTACAAAAACTAAACTATCAAATACTACTCCATATGTTAGCTTTCTATTCATTCCTTTGCTTAATATCGAGATCCTTCTGGATTCCGGACTTCTTACATTAGCTTTTGGAACTAATTTCCGTTCAGCTGGAAGGGAGTTTTATTTATCTTTGTTCCTCCTTAGAGAGTCTTCTGGACGGTTCAAACGAGCGACCGGAAGGTCACTGCTCTTGTTTGTATACGTGACCGGATTCCCCACTGTCTTGTGACGTAATGTGGTTAGACACCGACGCCTCATAACTTAAAGTGGCTAGATATCTACTCTCCCTACTCCGCTATCCGATGGACGGTTGTTGTTGCTGGACCCACTGTCAGGGACCAAACTCAGAACAAGGATTGAAGTCAAGAGAGAGAACTAACTTAATATTAGAACAAGAACTAGAACAAGAACAAGGTACAAGAAGGCCTTGGCTAGACCACAAGAGTGAGTTGTCGAGACTGAAGACACCTTTAGCCTCGACTCCTATTTATATTGTTGGCGTAAGGCCCTTATGGAAGCTTCTCGAGCGACTTCCACACAAGTTAAGAAGCTTCTCCAGTAACTTCCTAAAAACTACGAAGCTTCTCTAACAACTTCCTATAAGAAGCTTCCCTTGTAACTTCTTAAGAACTACGAAGCTTCTCTAACAACTTCTTAGAGTCTCTTAGAATCTTCTAAAGTTTTCCTAGAGTTTTCTTGAAACTTCTAGAGTCTTCTAAGATTTTCTAACGTGTCTTCTAAAGTATGTCCGTGACATTATCCCCTCCTTTAGCTTCGAGGTCTCCGAGAAGTCTTAGGTTGTTGCAAGCCTACCATCGTAAAAAGTTGAAAATTTGTCGCATACAATCTGCGATAAACTCCAGTTGTCGTTCTCGAGGTAGGTGGTTCATCGGTCCTTGCAGCCATCGGTAGTGTCCAACGCCTTCGACTTCCGACCAGGCATGAACTTCAGTGTCTTCATTGTGGAACTGTCCTACGAAAACTCCCTCGGCGATACCGTCGTAGGCAGGCTCTACTTCAAACACAATTACTAGGGACCTGTTACTCGGTATCCTTCGTTGTCTTCGTGGTGCAGGTGGTTCTTCATCTCGAGGTTGCCTTCGCGGTATAGGTGGCTCTTCGTCTCGAGGTCGCCTTCGCGGTATAGGTGGCTCTTCGTCTCGAGGTCGTCTTCGTGAGCTACTAGGTTGAGATAACATGACTGGCATAGTATCTATCTCCTGGCTCTCCATAACGGAGAAACTAAACTAGGCAACAACAGAGAAAATAAACTATAGGCATAAAACAATGAACTTAAGCGGCAATTTATACTTTCTAACCATCGATTCACAGGTTCCTTCCTCCCTTTCTTCGTAAGGTCAGAGGTCAAGAATCGTCAAGAAGAAGTTATTGCTGGAAAGGCTTTGGCTTATCAGGATAGCACTGATGAAACTCCTGGACTTTTTGCGGTGCATTATCCAAATTTTCCGCTGGTTCCCACATTCGCTCATTGATATCATAGCCGTGCCATTGAATAAAATACTCCAACTTGCCATGTTTATAGCGAGAATCAAGAACTTTTTCTACCTCATATTCCACATGATTATCGATTTCAATAGAAGGTGGTACCGATTGTCGTCTTCCAGGAATAGATGATTCCTTGTAAGGCTCTAGAAGGGAAACATGAAAAACTGGATGTACCTTCATTGTAGATGGTAACTCTAGACGGAATGCCACTGGATTGATTTGCTTCTCGATGACAAATGGGCCCTATCGCCGGTAGTCCAACTTATCACAAGGCCGCTTGGTCTTGATATTCCGTCGAAGAAGCCATACTTTATCTCCAACGTGGAAAGGCGGTGCTTGAGTCCGAAATTTATCTACAACTGCCTTGTAAGAATCTTGGACCGTTTGTAGTTGAAGCTTCAAAGTATTTTGAAGCTGTAATAGTTGATTCGCAAAGTCTTCAGCCGCTAGATTGTTAGTGGTTGGCGAAGTCAGCAAATCAAGTTTCGGATGATAGCCATAATTGGAATAAAATGGCGTTTGTTGAGTTGAGGCATGGAGAGTATTGTTATATGCAAACTCTGCGAGCGATAGATATGTCGTCCAATTGTCTTGCTGATAGTTGATGCTGCATCGTAAATATTGCTCCAAGACTTGATTAACCCGTTCCGTTTGGCCGTCAGTTTGAGGATGGAAAGCCGAAGAAAGCTTGATATCTACCTTCAATGTAGCAAAAAGAGATCTCCAGAACTTTGATACAAACTGGGTACCTCGATCGGATACGATGTCGTCTGGTAGGCCATGATATCGATAAATGTTATCAAGAAAAAGTCTTGCCGTGTCTTCGCTTGATGATGTCTTCTTACAAGGAATAAAGTGTGCCATCTTTGTAAGTCGATCAACCACAACAAAGATACTATCAAAAGAATTTGATAGCGGCAAATCCGTAATAAAGTCCATAGAAACTGAAGACCATGGTCGACGTGGAATAGGCAAAGGTTGTAGAAGACTATAAGGGCGATGCCAAGGATTCTTTGACCTTGAACAAATGTCACAAGAGGTGACAAAATCTTTCACATCCTTCCACATCTTAGGCCACCAGAAATCTCGGGAAATAAGTTCTAAAGTCTTGTTGAATCCAAAATGTCCCGCGGTTGGAAAGTCGTGACGAGATTGAAGAACTCGGAGTCGTACATGCCCTTTTGGGATATGATCGCCTTCTACCTTGAAATTGCCATTATTGACACGTTGTTTGATATCAAGAGCTATAGAATCTTCAATGGTCGCTGCACGTACCTGGTTGAGGAAGTCAGCATCAATTGACACAATCGCAGTGGAAAGCTGAAAGTGCTCGGGCTTCAACAATGTCGTACATTGTTGATCAAACGCTGCTTCTCCGGCCCGTGGCGTAAGATACGATCTCCTCGATAGTGCATCTGATACACCTTTTGCTTACCAGGTCGATAAGTGATAACAAAGTCGAATCGAGATAGCGACATACTCCATCGAGCTTGACGACGATTCAAAACCCGGGCGGACATGAAATACTCCAAGTTCTTGTGATCTGTATATACAGTCACCGGATGCGCCGCTCCTTCAAGAAAGTGGCGCCACTCTTGAAAGGAATCCACAATAGCAAGAAGTTCCTTGTCGTGGATCTCATAGTTAATCTCAGCAGCAGAAAACTTACGAGAATAGAACGCAACTGGATGGAGCTTCTCGCCTTTGCCCATTTGTGAAAGTACAGCTCCTAAAGCAAAATCTGAAGCATCAGTTTCCAAATAGAAAGCTTTTGTAAAGTCCGGATGTACCAAGATTGGAGCAGTGGTAAATGCCGTTTTAAGATCTTGAAACGCTTTCTCTGCTGGAGGCCCCCAATGAAGCTTGTCTTTACAAGTCAAGCGAGTGAGCGGAGCAGCTATTTGGGAGTAATTCTTGATAAAGACTCGATAAAAATGAGCAAATCCAAGAAAACATTGAACGTCTCTAACCGTCTTTGGAACTTCCCAACACATGATTGCTTCCACCTTCTTGGGATCCATCTTCAAGCCCTCCGTAGTTGCAATGTATCCTAGAAATTCCGTCTCAGGTTGGTGAAACATACACTTCTCAAGTTTGGTATAGAGTCCCCGCTTGCGTAATTTTTCGAGGACCAAACGAACGTGTTTCTCGTGCTCGTCTTGGTTCTTAGAAAATATCAAAATATCATCTATATAGATGACAACAAAATCGTCTAGATGTTCTCGAAAAATGTCATTCATTATGTGTTGAAATACTGCCGGCGCGTTGGTAAGATCAAAAGGCATGAAATTATATTCAAAATGGCCATACCTCGTACGAAAGGCTGTCTTCCATTCGTCTCCTTCTTTGATTCGCACAAGGTTGTAAACTCCCCTTAGATCAATCTTTGTAAAGATCTTCGCGCTCCCAAGTTGTTCAAGAAGATTGGAGATCAAAGGTAGCGGATAGCGATTCTTCTTTGTTACCTTGTTGAGACCTCGATAGTCTACACACATCCGTAGAGAACCATCTTTCTTCTTTACAAATAAGATGGGTGCCCCCGCCGGTGACTTTGAGTGTCGAATGAAATTCTTGGCTAGATTCTCGTCAATGTATTGACGTAACTCCGTCAACTCTGTTTGCGATAGATTATAAATTGGGCCAAAAGGTGGTTGCGCACCTTCTTGTAAGTTTATGGCACAATCATATGGTCGGTGCTCCGGTAGCATGTCGGCGTTCTTCTTCTGAAACACATCTTCAAAATCTTTGTACTGCTCTGGTATACTTGTTGCAAGAGTATTTTTTTCGCAAATTGGAGTCGCATAGATAACAAATGGAGTACTCTCCTTCGACGATCTTACGAATGCTCTTGCTCTAATAAATATGGGCTTTTTGATTGGCGATTTTTTAACAGGTTTTTTCTTGAAACGATCTGCAGAGAATATCATCTTCCGCAACTTCCAATCTATAGATGGGTTATACTTTTCTAACCATGAAAGGCCAAGAATGATAGGATTTGACGGGGTTCTAATGATATTGAAAATAATACGGCTATTATGGCCTTCAAATGTCACTTCTACAGGTATTGATTTATGAGTGACACTTCCAGACGACAAAGGTCGTCCATCTATTACTTCTACATGAACAGGTTTGGATTTCTGTATAAGAAGGATATTATGATCTTTGGCAAAGTCTTCATCTAAAAAACAAGCTGAGGCTCCTAAATCTAATAAAGCTAAGGTTTTGAGGTTTTCAGGGCCTAAAGACAAGAGGGCTGTAAAGCAACGGGCAGGTTGAGCGGAAAGATAGGAACCTGATTGTTGTTGAGTAACCGAATTGTCCAGCCACACGGTTCCTATTGTGGCTGTGCATCTTCATTTTCCTGAATGATTGCGCCTCTGGTCTTGATGATGCGTCGATTCTGTTTCTTTAGACAATTTCCAGCCTTGTAACCTTCGTCACCGCAATACAAACATAATTCTTTCTCCATACGACGTTTTTTTTCTTCTGGAGTAAGGGGTTTAAATCGTACCGCATCAATTTGCATGTCTTCTACATCTGAATGTGAATTCAAAATGCTTGCCGACATGGTTGAAGCGTGACGGGTCGTATCTTGTCTTGATGAAGTCCAGGAGCGTTGATCTTGGCGCCGTTGAAACAATCTATTATCGCACTTTACGGCTTGACTAATCGCTTCATTCAATGTTCGTGGGTCAGGAAAAGTCAATAATAAATCCTTCACATCGTCTCGTAAACCCCAATAGAATTGACTAATCAAGGCTTCTTCGTCCCAGTTGATGTCGCACGCTAATTGCCTGAAATCTGATGCATAGATTGAAGTCGAACGTGCTTCTTGACGGAGTGATCGAATCTTTGTTGTAGCCCATCGTGCTTTGTCATGTTCTCCAAATGCTTCCGCAAATGCCTCCAAAAAGGTTTCAAAGTCGTTCAAAATTGATGAGCCTTTCTCAAACAATGGAGCAAACCATGATAAAGCTTGCCCTGTAAGTAAGGTTCCAACCAATCTAACACGCGATTCTTTTGTTGGATAGCGATCAGGCTGCAAAACTGTTATTAATCGAATTTGATTGATGAATCCTCGAAACTTAGAGCGTGTACCATCAAACTTATCTGGAAGGGTGATTCGAGGCTCCTTTTGCTGTTGAACAAGTGGGCCTTGTCGAACCATATGCGAACTTGCTTCTTCCGGCGTAGAAATATGAAGTTGGTGAACTCCAACTTGAGTTGTCCCAGATGCACCATCGTTATGAATTCTTGCAATAACTCCTTCAATCTCCGCAATTCTAGTTGATAAAGCTGCGAGAGCGTTCATGATTGCGTCTGACTTGGATTCAGAAGTTTCAGTCATACTGGTATCTTGACCTCCAGTCATTCTGAAAGAAAAAAATGAATCTAAAGAAACACAATATTGGTCTAGAGGAGGGTAATCCGCAACCTCCAAAATGCCTTGATACTTTTAAGGAGAGGGGTGATCCACTCTCTCACAAATAAAACTCCAATATTATGAAGAAAAAAATATCAGTTTAGAAGAGGGTAATCCGCAACTTCTAATGCGTTAGTGCACCTTGCAAGAAGAGGGGTGATCCACGCTCTCCAAGAAGAGTCTAACTCTGATATTGAGAATGAAGTCAGTCTCGACAAACTGTCAGGGACCAAACTCAGAACAAAAATTGAAGTCAAGAGAGAGAACTAACTTGATATTAGAACAAGAACAAGGTACAAGAAGGCCTTGGCTAGACCACAAGAGTGAGTTGTTGAGACTGAAGACACCTTCAGCCTCGACTCCTATTTATACTGTTGGCGTAAGGCCCTTACGGAAGCTTCTCGAGCGACTTCCACACAAGCTAAGAAGCTTCTCCAGTAACTTCCTAAAAACTACGAAGCTTCTCTAACAACTTCCTATAAGAAGCTTCTCTAACAAGTTCCTATAAGAAGCTTCCCCTGTAACTTCTTAAGAACTACGAAGCTTCTCTAACAACTTCCTAGAGTCTCTTAGAATCTTCTAAGGTTTTCCTAGAGTCTTCTAGAAACTTCCAGAATCTTCTAAGATTTTCTAACGTGTCTTCTAAAGTATGTCCGTGACACCCACACTCTCACAACATCCGGATGGCCATCCGGACGCGGTCATGCAGAGATGAATTCAGACTGCAACGACGTTCCGGTCAGTACTATGGTGGTTCTACCAAGTGAGCTTTACAACTTGCAAAGAGAATTTCCTTCTAGACATACACATCAAGTTTTTTCCCTATCGTAGGGAGAGATTTCGGCCTCAACCAGAATCTAGGTTCACAGAGATCTTTTGTGCCGTAGAGACTACCACGCACACCTCTGTAATACGTCTCTTTTCCTCCTGGCTACCTCCGGACCCTGAAGAATGTCAGGCATTTCCCTAATCTCTTCTCCGGCTCTTCCGGGCGTTCTTCCAATGCAAGTCCCAACAAGTTACCTCAAATACAAATACCCTAACACTCACCACAAAAGGACTTAATTACCACACCCCAATCACAATGGATCTGTTCCTCACAAGAAAACACAGAACACCACAAGTTTGAGATAAACAACATGGTGACACGTTGAAAAATGTTCTCAGCAAGAGAAAACAAGATGATGAGCTTCCTAAAACTCATCTACTAAGTACTAGTTAAGTTTTCTAAATTTAAGTCTATCTTATCCGCGAGAAATCCGAAAAATCTTATCCTAATCAGCAAAAAGTCATTTTCTCCAGAAGTCTGATAATTCCGAGTTCAGATCCAAAAATTTTGGATCTGAGATTTGGATTTATCGTTCTTAAATCTTTAAATAGGTATGGAATTTTTTAGTCTAGGGTTTGGTTGTCGGATGCAATTCAGAGCTCCATCGTTAATCGCCACTAAACCTAAGTAACTAAGAATTTTCTAATGTTGAGCCTAAATCTAACTAGGGGGTCTTTTGGACACCCTTATTTGTG
This sequence comes from Bryoerythrophyllum caledonicum, assembly GCA_963971425.1. Lineage (NCBI taxonomy): Eukaryota > Viridiplantae > Streptophyta > Bryopsida > Pottiales > Pottiaceae > Bryoerythrophyllum > Bryoerythrophyllum caledonicum. The sequence goes on along the minus strand of OZ020525.1, from coordinate 13,596,684 downwards.
GCACTCCTACGCCTAGGGGACTCGTCCACAACTACCTTCGCCTTCTCTGCCTTCTCTAGAGACGATTCTGGGACCGGGCTCTTACTTCCGGAAGCTGGTATAGTCGGCACCCGATCTTCACTTGGCGGCACTAGCTGCGTCGCCTTCTCTGCCGTTTCAGTTGATGTTCTTATCATGTCCCGGACACTGGAAGTCTCCTCTGGAAGCCCTTTGGAAAGTGGAAAGGTTGTCTTCCGGAGGATGGAGGCGGGAGAATAGGAAGGTAGCCGGAACATTGGAGGAGTCTTTTGGAAGAGTGCTTCCAAAAGCGTATTCTTCCAAGCCTTCAGTGTCTCCGTGTTGGACAAAAGGAGGTTATTCCAACTCAAGGGCAAAGATGCATCGGGAGTTCCAGAACCTCCTTGTCCTTTACGGAAGCCTCCGGGCCTCTTTTTGATGGCCCGGCTTCATCCGGTGAGGAGCCAAGGTTGATTGATGAGGTGGGTGCCACGGGTTCCTCAAGGGCCATGTTGTTGACCAAGAGCAACATCTGGCTCCAAGTCTTCTCCATCTTTCGCCCATGATCCATGAGGAACCGGATGATCTGGCCTCGATTCACCTTTCCTTCCTTCTCCAATTGTTTGTTGAAGAGAGGCTTCGGTTGACTGTGTTAACCAGAAAACTCAACGCCGCCAGGACTTCCCTTAGTGCCTACACCGATGCGTTGGCTTGGTCCTCTGCCTCCTTCAAGGCAACCCATGCCTCCGCCAATGCCGCTTCCGTCAGCGCCACTTTTTGGTGGAGTTTTGTATGCCATTGGATCAACGGAGCCTGCTACTCTTCTGATACGTTTAGCCAGACTTCCTTGTATTGGAGGTCCTTCATCCGGGGGGGGATATCCTTCACCTCATTCAGCTTCAGCTCCTCTAGGATTTCCTTCACCAGCTGCATGCTGTCCAAGGTGAATTGGTCAAGCAATGCAGTCCGCTAGGCCACTTGCTTAAGCAATTTCAGGATGTCTTCTCATGGATTTCTGTTGAGTTCCGGAGCCTCCGCCTGATGTACTTGTTCCTATAGGATGGATGGGCCGGTCGGTTTCGGATCAGCTGATCCATTCTTCAAATGAGTTGGTTGAGTTGCTTCCGATTCTACCTCCGGTTGCGCTGACCAACTTCTCTTCCGAGTCCAAGGGATTTTGATCGGAGGGGGCTTCGCTAATTCGGGCTCGTCTTCGGAGTCAATCTCCGCTCCACCGTACTTTTGAATATTCAGAAGTCCTTCGTATCCATTCTGCTCCACCGGTGTCTGCAACTTGTGCTTGGCATAAAGATGAGTCAGGTAGGACAAAAGTGGTGATCCAGTCTTCTTCGTCCGGTGGAGGCTCTTGACCAACCTCCCAATAAGATCATTCATCAACGAGGCCCAGTCGATGGTGATCTTCCCCCTCATCGCTCCTAGGAAAGTGCATGCCCACGTGGACACCAACCTTGTGGGCTTCTTTTGGTAGACGATAGGATTCAAGAACCCTACGACTATCCACGCTTAGGGATCATTGAGGTCACTCGTGTTGTAGCCGTCCTTCGAGTCGGCAAGTCTACAGAATTCCCCTTTAAGAAACTCGTCTTTTCTTTCCGGTACCTTTGCTGCCCCATCCCGGAAGCCATAAATCCGCTTCCACTCCGCCACTGTCCACCTCTCCAGATGAGCTCGAATGCTGCCGTCATATTGGATGTCCGGCTCCTGATCAGTTCCGTCACCAAGCCCTCCTCCCTTGTACCCCAAGCCACCTCCATGAGTCCGCACCCCATTTCTTCCATGAAGTGATAGAGGATCTGGACGTCCTTGTCGTCCACGAGATATTCCGGCACCACCTTCTGAATTGGTGGCCCTCCAACGGTAGTATTCTTCATCTTCAGCGTCCTTCTGGCCCAATTTCCACTCCCAGCCATGGACATCTCTCAACCTTACTTCTCTACACTCACACGTGCACGCACTCACCTCGCAAAAGCACTTGCTACCCGGAATACTTCCGAATTCTGAAAATAAAATGAAAACAGAAGGCAAAAGATAGCAAGAGAGAGAGAGCGAGAAAGCAGAAAACGACAAATGGTGAAGCTTCTCTTATTCTGATCCCTTCTATGTATAACACGATGTACGGACATACATCAATGTTGTCAGACTTATGATGTCGTTTCCGGATCCGGATGTCATCCGGAATACTCCGGACATTCTTTGGATGTTTTAGACGTCTGGTTTCCGGAAGGGTGCTGAAGATAATGCCTTTTAGCGATTCCGGTTAGGCACAAAATCTTTATTTCTTATTTCTACCTAGTTGTACTATTCTTCACTACTTTATTCACTAATTTTTTTAATTTTCGACCTTTATTTACCGGATTTCAAAGTTATATTCAAAACCTTGTCGGGACAGATTCCCACAGTGAACAACCTCTAGTTGATAGAACAACCTCGGTAAGGAAAGTCGGCAAAACAGATCCGTAACTTCGACGCTTTGCAAGTGTTGCCAATGTCAAGCGAGTGATGTTGAGACGTAGTTGAGGGTGCCGGACGAGGAATTTTGTTAATGTTGAGACGAGGAATTTCAGTGCTAGAAATACACTATCAACTCCAATGCTAACCTCCGGCACTTTATCAACAACCTTAACACTTCTGCTCTAGGGTTTGTGTGCATCGCATTCCAAATTGACCACAACATCTGCACTCGCCTAGATGCCGCCTTTGGAGCTTCTCTCACGAAAATTCCGCCACCGCCTCCTCTACACCTCCCAACAAAGACACAGAGTCCAGTTGTCTAGCAATTTGTTGCAGGTACTTGACTTTATCCTAGCAACCAATAGTTCTCGTAGTCGGTCTCGCAGCGACACCCTTAGTCTTCACCTCTCGAGTCAAGCTTGAGATATCCCGGTACCAATACTGCCACTCAAATCCTTTCACAACTTACGAGACCATCTTTGACCGAGTCCTGCTCTTCTGTTCTCAAACACTGGCAACAACAATGATATCAAAAATCTTCCTACAAATAGCACTTGTATAGCGGCACACCACGCCCGTGGAAAGGATGTGGTCACTTGATCTTCAATGTCAAAAGTCTCCATGGTTCTCCCTGCGAGGAGCAACCACCTCTTCCACTTCCTCACACGACTACTCCGAGAAGCTATGCGGTGCCGTATCAAAGGAGCTATAGTGCGGACATAAGGGTTAAATTTGAGCAACGTCTACAAAACCCTCATTTAGATGTACAATAATGTCGTGGTTACATCCATTTCCACAACATCATCTTTCGCAAGTAATGAACAAGTACAATACACTCGTAACTTACTTGATAGTCAAGTCCATGCTACTCTTGAAGAGTTGAAGCATGATCACAATAAGGTCGTGGTGTACAACACCCTCACCTCATCACGTGGAAGATTCAACTTGCAAAGGATGAGTCTCCCTCATCCACACGTGGAGGTCATTTGGAGCTCCAAGTCCCAAATGCGGTGTCAAAAAGACACCACGGTTGACCAAGTTGTCACACGGCACTAACCCTAATCCTAATCACTAATTAGAGTCAAGTCCGAAACCTTCCGATAACTCCACAACTTCCTAGGTGGTTTCTAACTGGAAACCACCTACACAAACGCCTCCATGTGCCGATCCTGACACCTTGAAAATCCATATTCACCAAATTAATACACAAAAATGAGCCTTTGAATTAATTCCTTCTTTATAGATTTGGTGATATTATATTTCACAATGTTTGACAATTAGTTCAACATTGCAATGCTATATATCCAATTTTAAAAAAATCAAGCATCACAAAAATGCAATGCAAAAGTGAGGGAAGCCACAAAAGTGAGAGGTGACATTATTTTTCACAAAATCTGACAATTAGATCAACATTGCAATGCTTTACACACAATTTGAAAAGTCCCTTGGCAACATAAAGGGTTAAAATGATAAAATTTATAGGTTGGCAAACACCTTTATACCTTCCAAACCTCAACTCACAAATCATAACACAATCATGTTTGTTTAATATTTAGTCTATTTTAAGATATTCAAGATAAACTACACCATAAATTTTATGACATTTCTCCAATTTTATCCTGAGCTCTTTAGTAAGTAATTCATCCATTCACTCCAAAAAGTGTAAATGAAAAAATAATTATTCTACAAAAGTACGAAGATCAAGGTGCAACCGATGCGAGTGTAATGATCTTTTACTTACAAAGAACTCTAGCACTTTCAGGATACGAGCAAACTTTGGACAATGAAAGAGTTTGCAAGCGTAGTAGATTGTGCAAAACATCAAGCAGGAAACGTACACATTTATGATTGCTTGTGAACTAAAAGGCTAACTTAGTGTGAACAAAAACTATACCATATGTTTTATGTCATTTGCTCAATTTTATCTTGCACTCTTTGGTAAGAAATTCACCCATCCATCCCAAAAGTATAAATGAAAAAAGGGTTTGTGCTACAAGAGCAGAGATAGCATGGGAACAAAAACAAGGTTTTTAACGGGTGCGACCACTATGTAATGTCCCTTTACCTTACAAACAACTCTAGCTTTTTAAGGACACAAGTGAACTTTGGACATCAAAACAATCTATAAGCATGATAGATTCTGCAAAGCATCATGAAGACATTATAAACTATACCATATAGTTTATGCCATTTATTTTATTTTATGTTGTACTCTTTGATAAGAGATTTACCCATCCATCTCAAAGAGCATTCAAAACGGAGCAACAACAAACAAATATGGGAGCAGATATGACTGCCACAAATGTAATGACCCTTCACTTTATAAACAACTCTAGCCTTGTAAGGACACAAACAAACTCTAAACAATGAAAGGATTTACGAGCGTAATAGACTATGCAAAACATCACACAAAGACAACAAATACATTCATGGTCGCTATACCATATGTTTTATGTCATTTCCACAATTCTAGCCTGCACTCCTTGATAAGAGATTCACCCGTCCACCCCGAAAGTGTAAATGAAAAAATGTGCATGCTACAAGAGGAGAGAGAACAGTGCAACAAAAAAAAAATGTGGATGGCCCCGAGTGTAACAACCCTTCACTTTCAGAAACAACTCTAGCCCTTTAAAGTTTGGAAGATGAAAGAATCTACAAGCGTAATAGATTGTGCAAAACATCGGATACATTTATGGTTGCTCGTGACTAACTTAGTGTGAACAAACTCTTCCCTTTTCCCAATCTGGGTTTAGCAATGAGCACACTCCAGTTTAAAAACTTTGTCTCTTTCAATCCATCTCTCAAGCCAAGTTTCCTGATCAACAGTTCTAGGGTTTGCCTCAACCAGAACGATTATGCCTTCTATTGGCCCCTCACAACACCTGCATTGCCACATGAATTCTTTGTAAGTTTTCTCATATTTTCCCTATTTTTTCCCATTTTCGCAGGATGGGTTGTGGGATATAGTTCCAGAGATGATCAGTAGTTCCGTCTTTTCATGGTTAGAAATGCTTTAGGGTAGGCAAGGAATCGTACCCTAATCTGAACCCTGTGTCCAGAATGTGAAAACCCGAGGCAGATTCTTAGCTTGGGGATGAATTCTCTCTGTAATCTCAATTGGGTACATGGGTTTTGAATTGGGTGAAAATTGCAGAGATTACAGGTTTGATGGAGGACAAGCGCGAGGTTGAGGTGTGCGAAGAAACGGAAGAAATGGACGCGTCCTGTGAAGATTATGACGCTTTGAGCAACAGGTAAAGCTTTGATGTGATTATAAGAATTTCTTTAGTTTTGAGATGTGATTAGTTTTCATGATTTCTTCAGGCAACATGTATAGATGCTTTTGTAGGGTAAGTGCCTTCGGGTTACATGCCAGCAATAGAAAGGATGGTCCTTCGATTTGGAGCACCATCACCCATATTCCACTTGTTTTGGGGGATAAGGTTTAGGTTGTGGTTTTTGCAGGTATGTGAGTGCATGTGCAAGGCATGGGATCAGCCCTCACAGCGCAGTCTTTTCTGCATTCGACAAGGTGAGCCTCTGTCTATTGATGGTTGTATCGATTTTGTTGATGGTATGGATTTTGAAGAGAGTTTCTGATTTGGTGATTGTTTTGGTTGGATCAGGTTCGGTGTCAGCGTGTGAGGGGGCAGAAGCAAACCCTTGAGCTTCTCTTGGACCAAATTCCAGAGACTGATATGGAACCGCTGATTGAGATGTTGTCAGCGGTTGAAAGCTCGGATCTAGACGCGGTGGATGTGGTGTTTAGTAACACCATCTCCAATCTGAGATGGCCGCTGCTGGTGCAAGTCATGCGAGCTGCTGGCTCCAAGCTTTGCATGGCCGACTTGAGTGACAGCGTCCTTGGAAGAGAAGCTGTGAGGTAACAATTGAAGGATCCTCTCTTTCAAGTTTCAATTGTTTGGACCTTTAGATAATTTGTACATGTTAACAGGGAGCTGTTTCAGGTGCCATGTTTGATGAGTTGCTTGATTACTTGATTCTTTTATGCTTCCATGTTAAAGTTACTTGTAACATGAGAGAAGAGGGATATCTGGATCTTATTGAAAAGAAATAACTCAGTTACTTGTTGTTTGTTTTCACAGGGAGTTGTTTCACGGTGGGATCAATTGTGCAGTCATGGACCTGAGCTTCTGCCACATTCGGAGACTGGAGATGTCAGGGCACTTCCCCAGCTTGCACACCTTGAAACTGGACTGCATCCCAGTGACGTGCTTACCCGAGGGTTGCTTCTGCGCCATGCCCAAGTTGGAGAAGCTGACCATGTGTGGCACCGGCATCACCAACCTGTGGACCACCAGTACAGCACTGCGCCGCCTCTCAGCCCTGAGAGAGCTCCGCTTCCAGAAGTGTGTGTGTTGCCAAGGCACTGGCCCTTGTGGAGCTCAATCTGATGACGCCGGCCGCTTAAACCAGGTTTGACAATAGCTTCACATGTAGAAGATACCCAAGAGTTTTCACTTCTTTTCTAGATTTTTATAATCAGCTAGAAGAGAAAAAGAGGCGGCTAAGATTCATGACCTCTCCTTCTTCCTTCTCAAAGGCGGCTAAAACTACTTCTAACTTGAGATTAGAGACCACCAAGCTGTTTTATTGATCTAATAGCTATTAAGAGTGAGGAAAGAAGAGTATTAAAATCAGAGGAGGAGACGTCTTACTGATACTATGAACGACTTTGGAAAGAACTCTAGAGCTCATTTTCAAAACATGTTTCTAAGGTCAATGGGTGTTGTGTGTATGGACAGGGAGGTGCAGAGAGGATTCAAAGGGAGGAGTACGAGTTGCATCATGGCTCTGACTTTTCAGATGATTTGGAGCATTCGTTCACGTACTCAGAGCCGGAAGACAACCAGTTCTCTGGTGCCTGGAGTGCTGAAGATAGTGACGCCGAGCAGGTACTTAATGGACGTAACATATTGATTTTCTTTCTCATGTACCAAATGTGGTATTGAAGTTCAAAACCGTTGACGTTGTAGAGAAGTCTACTGTCTTTCTATTGAGTCCAAGAAACTGAGTCTAAACTGGGTTATTTTTTTCTACTTCAGAAAACGTTGATCATGAGAGTTGTTCGTAGAGTGAACCGTGAGTTTCGACCTCTTCACTTATTAAATTAAGCCCTAAATAGCTCTAGATTTCTATAATCAGCTCAAATTGGAAAAAAGGCTGCTAAGATTCATGGTACAACATGACCTCTCCTTCTTCCTTTTCAAAGGCGGCTAAAGTTAGAATTTAGAGACCCCCAAGCTCTTCCACATTTGATTGAAACCTTAGGTGACTTCACAAATAACTCTTATGAACTAGACAAAGTGCCAGTAAATTGATTCATGGATGTGTTTGCAGGTTGGACCGAACACACGCCAGGATGTGGAAGGGGAGAATCCAGCCTACCAGGATTTCGTTGGAGACATGATCAATGAGGATACAGTTGCAAATGAAGAGCTTCGTTCCGCGTCCGCCCACCTTGTGACACTCTACCAAGAGGCAATTGGAGGAAACTACGGCAGACACGCCCTATTGGATTTCATTGATCTGGATGACTCTAGCATTTCACCAGAGGGTAATCTATATGATGGTGTGGAATTAGAGACTGATACATCCATGGTAGAAGCTCCTGAGAGGATGGAAGTCAACACTGATAGAGAAGGGTTGGGAGAGGAGCCTGCTGATTCTGTGCTTTTCCCAAGGGTTTCACCTGGTGCTGAACTGGTGTCACCTATCTGCGATGAAAAGGGCTACCGGGAGTTTATGGTCACTACGCTTCCAGCTCTTGAAGTCCTGGACAACGTGGCTATAACGGAGGCTGAAAGAGAAAGAGCACGTTATGTGTTTGAAGAGCAGTTTGAGCCTCTTGCGAATGGTCGAAGGAAGGAGAGTGTGCTTCAGGTATTTCGCACTCCGTATTTGTGAAAAAACATTGTATGTCTATGAGAGTTATCTGTGGAGTCACCCCTTCTTTTGACTACTCCTTCCTCGCTCTAAACAGTTACTAGGCCAGTAGAAGACCTTGGTGGTCTAATTCTTCAATTGGAAGAGCCTTCAAAGTACTTGTAGCCGTCTTTTAGAAAGAGTTTGCATAAGATTAATCCTGATGAATATTAGCCGCCTTTCTCTCCTTTGAGCTGATTTTACATATAGATAAATGTGATTTTAATATTATAAAAGAGGGAGTACTTATTCAAAATATGGGTGATCTCACAAATAACTCTAATACTCTTGCACCAGTTGCATTTTTTAAAAGTAGGTCGAAATAATAACCTGCTTGGCCTTGAATGAATGTGATTACTGATTACCTGTGCAGATTCTCAAGAGGAGGGAAACAGGTGGAGCCCCAAGGTTAGGATACATCGACAAGGAGAGGAGCCCTGCAGCGTACACACGCTCTCTCTCCGCAGCCAAGATGGGGTCAAATGCGTGGCCGGCAACCAAAACCGTTTGCCGTGTGAAGAATCCTAACTTTGAAGGCGGTAGAAGATGTCGCCCACGCCAGTTTGAGTATCATCCCACGGAGCCAAGCTACATGGTTTTCGGAACACTGCAAGGCGAAGTGGTGGTGATTAACCACGAGAGTGACAAGGTAGTGGGATATGTGCAATCAATTGGCGCTCCTCACAGCATTCTAGGCCTCTGTTGGTTAAACAAAGACCCAAACAAGGTACGTCAATCACCTCAAATAGCACCAGTTTCATTCAAACTGTACACCTCAGAAAACACTATTTCTATTGAAAGTTAAAAGTGCACGTGTGGTATGAAAAGTGCAATGTGGTCACTTCCATTTTGAGACATTTTCTACAAGTTGTAAATATGAGAAGGTTGGTGATCGATACACTTTTGTGGCATTGTATGTGCATTTTTAATGAGCATATTTTCCTCTCCTGAAGTATATTTTGTTGACAACCTCCTTTTTTGTTTCTGTGCAGCTGATTGCAGGATCAGATAATGGCTCCCTTCAACTGTACGATGTGAATCACATGCGCGCTTCCATGATATCAGCAGCTTCTAGAAGTGGTAGATATCGCAATGAGAATTGGGGGCGACAGTTTGGGAGGAGTCCCACGCTCTACACATACGATGACTTTGAGCAGTTGACCTCGGTTCACATAAACTCAACTGACGAGTATTTTGTGGCGAGTGGGTACTCCAACCACGTTGGCCTCTATGATCTTCACACAGGTGCGCGGTTGCAGGTCTTCAGTGACCTCCACAAAGAGCACATCAACGTGGTGAAGTTTGCGAATCACTCGCCCCAGATCTTTGCAACTTCGTCGTTTGACAAAGAGATCAAGATGTGGGATCTCAGGCAGAAAGTCACTCAGCCTCTGTATACTGTGAGGAGCAACCGGGGTAACGTCATGGTCTGCTTTTCTCGTGACGACCATTATCTGCTTTCGTCAGCTGTTGATAATGAGGTGCGTATGTCAATTACAGCTCATGCTCAAGTTTTGGATGAATTCGAGAGTCACCTTTCTAAAGTCACCCAAAGTTACCCTATCTTTCGACTGCTCTTTCCTCACTCTACATAGTTATTAGGTCAAGCTTGGTGGTTTTATCCTTCAATTGGATGAGAGCTTGGTGGTCTCTAAATTCATCCTTGAGAGTGAAGAAAGAGTCATGAATATCAGCCACCTTTCTCTCCTTTGAGATGGTTTAGGAACAGTTTAGAGGTGGTTTCAAACGTGATAAAAGAGGAGGTACCGTATTGAAACTTTGGGTGATTTTAGAAAGGTGATAGTGTTTCAGTAATTTGAGTAGATAGAGTCGGATATAATGGTTCAGTACTCATGTTACGGAGTAATTTTCTGTTTCAGGTGAGGCAATATCTGGCAGTGGATGGGAGACTTCATCTGAAGTTTGACATACCTCCAATGAGCAGCAGTTTGAATTACACCCGCTCTTATTATCTTAATGGCCGTGATTACATCATAAGCGGCAGTTGTGAGGAGAATGTGGTCCGTGTTTGTTGTGCTCAAACTGGCAGGCGCCTTCGGGACCTCACCGTAGAGGTACATATTGTCGTAAATTTGTTTGATGCTACTCACAGAACGTAAAATAATTCCTAATGAAAAAACATGGGGTAGTTTGTTCGTAATTCAAACCGTCAGGCTTGCAATTTTCTGTCGCACTTTGAACTGTTCGTCAGGCTCTTCGCTCACGTTTGCGTGCAATTCTTGTAACAGGGTCGAGGTCTTAGAAATTCCTTGTATGTTCAATCTTTGCGAGGTGATCCTTTCAAGGTGAGCATCCCATTTTTCCTGTCTTCAATACTGGTATATTATATATGTGGACATGGAACGTAGCTATGGGATCGGAATATATGTGAAGAAATACTGACACTTTTCTTTGAGCAGGATTTTCACTTCTGCATGCTTGTGGCATACAATCATCCACAATCAAGATCTGAAATTGTCAAGGTATTGTATTTTTAGCTCATCCTCTCATGTGAACGTATGATAATCATTAGTGTAGGCAATAATCAGTTATTGAATCTTTAATTGTATCCTCCGGATTTAACGTTACCCTGGTCGGTGTACCTTGATGGCTAGAATTCTTCAACTTGACTTAGTTTTTTGTTCCATTCAGGTGAATTTTCTTGGAGGCGAATCTCAAGGAGAGGATCATGAATTTCAACCTCAACAAATGCCCCTTAGTGGCTTGGGCGCGTGAGGGTTTGCAACTTTGTAAATACAGTATAGAATAGATTACACAACATTGCTCGTGACCTGGCCCATTATTGGCTAATGTGTTTTAGCCAAGTCTTTGTTGGCTTAACTAAGACCTCTAACAGGAAATCATATAATCGTGCCACTTGAGGACCTTCTATCCTGTTCACTCAACGCCACATTGTACTTTGTCGTAATACATTTTTCAGTTCTGTAACCTTTTTCTGTGGGTCGGCTCTTGTTGCTTGAGATGGTACTAACTCGAGAGCTGTTTTTAAGACAGGGTGAATAATTGTTCAATGCCCAAGAGTGTAGGATAAGCAATGTTTCATGGCGACAGACTCTTTCTTATTTCTTACCCGTTCTTATCTTCTCAGTTCCCATTCCACTTCTGTTGTCTAGAACAGCCAAACGCTTCGAAAACTCTATTTCTTCACCTCTACTTCGTGTAGTTGCCCAGATTAGTTATGAGCAGGAATTAGGGTTGGAGCTGAGTTTCAGGCTTTGATAGTACGATGTGAGGATGTTAATGCTAATGGAGCACTGTATTCTGCATCTTTTTTTTGTACAGGTTCATTTACTTAGCCCTGTTGAGTTGTGTTTCAGAGGCATTTTCTTCAGTTCTCTTTTCACCTTACTTTACTGATCAAATTGCAGAGTGGTCTGCCTGCTATGTTTGCATGTACGTCTCTAACTCCGCGTCCAAACTTGCAGCGCTCTTGGAGGCAACAATGGTGGAGCACTAGCTTTATGGTGAGGCAGGGAATTCATATGGGACACTGTTTTCTGCATCTCCTTTCTGCACTGTTTCATTTAATTAGTTGTGTTACAGAAGCCATGACTTTGGTTCGCTCAAGTTTTGACATACTCTAGTGGCTTTTGTTTTTTCACTGATTTCTATTTGTTATGTTTGCATGGCGTCAGAGTGGTAAGCCGCCAACTCGGCGTCCAAATCCGCAGCGCTCTTGGGGGCAATTTGGCCTCTACCACCACCTTGGCCTTGACCTCGGCCTTGTCCCCGGCCGCCTCGTCCTGATCGACCGCGCCCTCGGATTCCCCGCCGGCCGCCGAATAACCGTCTTCCTCGACTCCTGCACACGTCCTCTTGCTTGTTCAGTGGAAGTGAAGGTTATCATGTTTCCTACATCACAGAACAAGGTTATGATGCTGTGCTACGTGATCATGGTCTCATATCAGCTAGTGTTTTTCCTCGTCCATGACTAGAACAAGGGTACGATGTTGTCCTGCATGATCATGGTGGTGTGTTAGCTCTCTTTTTTCTTTCATGAATAGGGCAAGATTTTGATGTTGTCCTGCATGGTCATGGTGGTCTATGAGCTAACATCTTCTCTTTCCTGAAATTAACGCTTCTTCTCGCAACTTCCTTGATACAATTGTTTTAGGTTAGAAATGGGATCTCTTTGAACATACAGTTCTTCTTGTAGGATTTATGATGCCAAGATGGTGAGCTTCACAAATACGACTTCTGTGCTCAGGTATGATTCTCTTACAGGAACATAGAAACTGGTTTTTCGTAGGTGTTTGAAGCTGTGAATCCGCCTCTTGGAGCTCTGCTGTAATTGAATTATGCCTTTTTATGTTCAGACTGTGATTTTATGTTTGGATTTGGACATACCCCATTCCAAAGCTTTGGCGGTTTGGAGGTTGGCCTCTGAATGAGTCTTGGCGTGCATAGAATCTGTTGGAGACTGATCCATTTGTGGTGGATGATGGTCCAGTCGGAGTCACCAAGTTGCTGCCGATGAACTCAATCTTCATGGACTTCCCATCAAGCTGCACATTGTTGTAGCGCTTCAACGCAGCAATACCGTCTACTTTCCTGGAATATACTACCTCTGCAGTTCCCTGGAAGAGAATCCCATTCCACACTCTCAGCTTGAGATATTAAGATTTTACTGTAGTCAAACCTGAAACATCAGACCTCCATTTGCAGAAAAGTTATCACCTTCGAGCGACCACTGGGATCATAATGGATGGAACACCGTTTCAGGTCCCCAACTTCAGAGAAAAGCTCCTGCACGAACCCCATGTTGTTCAGTGTTTTTCCTGCCAATTCTGAGGAATCATATATCATGTTTTGCTTTTCTATTTCTTTGGCAGCTTTTCAGCGGGTTGCAAAGAAAATCTCCTGCACTAACCCTATCTGGTCGAGTGTTTTTCCCTGCCAATTTTTCGGATGTACATATATTTATTTGATTTTTCTTTTGGGCAAGTTTTCGGCGGATCCCTGCACTAACCCCATTTGGTTGAGTTTTGTTTCCTGCCAATTTTGAGGATTGATATATAATTATTTTAAAATTACCCTCTGCAGGTTTTCAGAGGGTGGCATTGAACTATGGTTGTTGCATCCATGATAGTCCTGACGAAATGCTGACCTTGATGTCATCGGCAGAGACTCCGTAGTCAAGATTAGAGACGTAAAGCTTAGTGCCGGTTTCAATGCCCGGAGGCCTTTGCAAGAGGTCGAACATATCATGCTGCCATACGCCCTGATCCGAGGTAGCCCGGCGTGCAAACTGTTGCAGAAGAGCAAAGTACAAGGCATAGCATCATGCACATTATCAACCATGAATGTGGGTCATTCGACAGCACTGCAAGGAACTTTTAATGGAAGCGTGAAGACAACGAAGATGGTTCAAATAGCAGAGTGAGATAACTGTGTCCTCATCAGTCTCAACCTCCCTGTCCAAAATCAACGCCACAAGCATAAATAAAATATCAAGGTCCTCAAATATTCCAAGACGTCCAATAAACTCAGCATGATCAGCACCTTCACGCCATCCATCACCGAACCGATAATCAAGTCTGGTATGATAACGCTCCCTTGAATTCATTTTGTAAAAAAAAAAATCCAGTCCCGCAAGATTTCCATCGTTCATCTCCAAAACGCCACTCCGATTTTCAACAAAAAAGGTACAATAAAATCCATGCTTACGTTCCTAACTGATCCATCACTTTGCTCTCTTTGTTATTGTTCTTTCAACATTAATGCAGGTTTGAGAGATGCAGTTATTTTTTTTGGTTTTGTTTTTGGGTTGGGACTCTTTAGTTTGCTTTCAGATGTGGGGGTTGGATTTGCCGCTATAGAATACATGGTGCTTGCCTTGGATGGGAGGCCATAGGGACTGGGGCGGTAAGTCCTGGCCACGGCGCGACTGGAGGTCTGTCTGTAGCGAAACGAAGACGCGGAGACGCTGCGACGAGGACCGTAGTGTTTACTCCTCATAATGCCCGGCGCGCCTCGCCGGGCTGGTCTCACGTCGCCTCGCCGGGCGCTCTTGTTGTGCCTGATCAAGTCGTCCAGCGACATATCCAGCCTGGCCGTGCTCGGTGCTGCTGCCGCGGCTGTCATTCTTACTCAAACTGTGAAGCTGGGAAAAAACCAGGAACAAAATATCATATGATCAGAGATTTCTGTGCAATTATGTTTCAATTGATTGTGGCTTTTATGTGGATTGTGGCAAGGCAGGTGTGATGTATTGGTGTCTCTCTCTCTCTCTCTCTCTTTGTCTGGTTTGTGATTGTTGCGTTTTTATTTTCGCCGTTTAAGACCAAGCTAACCAACTCAACGTGTGGCGCCTTTCCAATACTCATGTGTACCTTTACGAAAATATGTACACATGAGGTACGTACCCTTTGTTGAATTACACAGACAACGTTTTGAAACTTGGCTTCTCACGAATGGTGATTCTTTCAGCAACAACCTGATACTCTGGTATTGCCAGCAAGAATTGTATACACAGAAGCGTCATTGTACTCTAAAGCAGCTTTTTTTTAATTTGTTTTTAGCAGCGATGCTACAAGAAAAATTGGGCTGCTAATAGTACATTGTTAAAATTTGAAAAAAATCATGTAATTGAGCCGGAATGCTAACCAACATGATATGTATTTAGCCACCTTTTGAGATGATATCCACGGGTATTACATAGGTATATCATAAGTATCGTGTAGGCATATGACGGATTTTGCAGGATATGGCCTTGGTATCTCCACACACTATGTGCTTGAATAGCTTACTTAACTACTTCAAAGTGTAGGTTGTAGTGTTTATACTAATTCTCATAAATTGATTATGAGATTGGAGTCCAACGGAAGAGAAGTTCATGGGGATGCCATAATTCATGAGCCGCCGTCTCTATAAGGTAGGACAACCGATAACTGACGCTCGATCCAATAGCGCTTCCTTCTACAGCCCACCCTTTTAAATGTTACCTCTATATCATCATAGTACTAAAATCATAATCCGCGCAGTGAACCACGCAGCGATCAATCGCACAGTCAACCGTGCAGTGAACTATAGGAACGGTGCAGTCAACCGTGCAGTTAATGGCGCAGTGAATCATGTTACCTTTTTTTAATATAGTTTGTAATATAAAAACTACATTAAAATGGTTGGACTAATGCGTTGCAAAGCATTAGCCTGAGTTTTTGGGTGTGACAAATTTGCATTTGTGTGTAGCAATTTGTGCTCTTGATTACAAATTTGACGTTCAAAATATTTTTTGAGCACTAAAAGATTGAATTATAAATTATGAGTTGTAAACTTGGAGTGAAAAAGTTGTGAAGTTGGAGTTGTGATCTTGGAGGTTGGCATACAAAGTTGGAGTTGCAAAATTGCATATTCGAGTTGTGGAGATTGAAATTACAAGTTTTGAGGTGAGATTGCAAGTTTTGAGATTGTAATTGCAAATTGAGTTTGTGGGTGTGTGAATTTGAGATTGTAATTGCAAATTGAGTTTGTGGGTGTGTGAATTTGAGATTGTAATTGCAAGTTGAGTTTGTGGGTGTGTGAAATTTTCATTTGCGTATTGCAATTTGTCCTTATCCAAAATAAATTTGAAACTCTTGATTACAAATTTGACGTTCATAACATTTTTGAAATTCCATGTTAAAATGCAAAAAATCTAAAACCTAATTCATTTTTTTCTATTCTATTCTATTACATTATTAAAATTCATGCATAGGTTTCAAAGACATATTTATATTTTATGTAGATTGTTGTTATATTTTTTTAATAATATTTTGTGATATAAAAACTACAATAAAATGGTTGAACTAATGCATTGCAAAGCAAGCGTCAACTGCTAGTATGTTATAATTTTATAAATGTTATAAAAAAATTTGCTCCCAAAATATAAACACTACTAAAGGGGGTTTCACGCGCAGACCAAGGGTCGAGAGGCTGAGTGTTACTTGCAATTTGATGATCTAGAGCCTCAAAATCCGCCTTAGTCGGCCTCTCAGCTTTCACACACAGACCAAGGGTCGAGAGGCCGAGGGCGTCTAGAATGCCTACATGGCAACACTTTTTGGAGGTTTTGGCGCCAAGAGTTTGGTCCCTCGAGAGAAGTTTGGGTTTCTATTCTCGTTCTGACCAAACTTTTGCCAAGGTGCCGAACATTTTTTCCATTAAAGTATTAAGATTTGATAAGCTCTCAACCATTAGATTAAAATAGTAAATTTTTTTACCCTAAAATATATTACCCAATTTTTTATCCAATTTTTTTACTCAACTTTTTAACCTGAAATTTTTCGTTCGATTTTTCACCTAAATGTTTTTACCTGAATTTTTTTGTGCCAGTGCTTATGCTGGAATTTTTTATGTAATGAGCATATTGACCATTTTCTTGATTTTTTTAACCAAAAATGTGTTCCCTTGTGAACTCTATGGCAAGAGATAATTAAAAAGGAAGATTTCAGAAAATTAGGACCTTCAAGAAGTAAAATTTGACTTGGGATTTACCAAATGATATGGGTCACGGCCTCTCGAATCGGTCCCTCAGGCTTTCACACTATAAGGACCCAAACTCCGCAAATTACATATTTTAATATTTTATTCCAACTCCAAAACTTGACCTCTCGACCTAGTTTGGTCCTCGACATAGTTCGGTCCACGGTGCGCGTGTGAAACCCCCCTAAGTGTTATATGTTGAGTGTTATAACATTTTCCGCTCCCTCCTTTGTTAATTTCTCCTCTACAAGTATTAAAGTTGGTAAAATTGGAGAAAGTATGGGGCAATAGATAGGAACAAGGGTAGTAAAATGTAGTGCACGGTAGTAAAATTGTCTAGGTAAAACGTAGTTTAGGGTTATGGTGATTGTTTGGATGAAAATGTCTAGATGGATGACAATGTTGGATGAAAATTATACTGATGGATGCAAACATTGGATGAAAATTGGCTAAATAAATTGGTTGATAACTCGATAGGTGTTATTTCAACATGTTTTTCCGCTCCCAACCATTAACATTTAAGGGGATCAAGCGTATACCATTCATAAATTTCAGGGAGGAAATGTAGCCGATCATCCCATCACTTATAAATTCATTGGGCAATGTGCAAACCATGTAAACATAGGCTAAACTTTCTCCCTAGAATCTAAGAAGAATATAAAAGATAGTGGTATTGGGTTGCCGGTTGGTTTTGGATTGTCCTACCTTAGTCTTAGTGGGATTGAACCAAGGAATTTTGAAAGCTATGTACCTGATTCTTTGTTTATAACAATCAAGGACCTTTATATCATTTTTCATAATCTAGAAGAAAATTATAGGGTTCCAAACAATATATAAATAGGAATTGTAGGCATTTTGAAGCATTGAAGTTCCAAAAGTACAAAAGATTTGCAAGTTTTTGAGGAAGTCATAAGAAGAACTATAATATTTGACCTAGTTCCCTCAATCATCTATTTGTCATTGACTACTATTCCTTCCCCATCCCACTTAATCTTGAGGTTTCAACGACCTCTAACTATCTCCCACAAGCCTTATTAATGTGTAAGGCTTAGAGTTTAACTTTCCAGCCTTGACTTTGTTTTAAGGGATGTTTGTTATAAGCACACCATACTGTGGTATCTTAATATTAGTTGATGGTACAAATACATAGGACGGAGTATAGATCATAAATATATTTAAAGCAAATTGATGACTAGTGACTTGAATTTCATGGTTCAAACTACTATGGATGCACCCACAATCTACTCGCAAAGCAAAGGGAGATGACAGGTCATAGCAATTACTAGAATGATCTCAATGATGAGATCACATGCCACCAAGTTGATATACAAGTCCACAATATTCATATTAGCATGTTGCGCTATTTTGATCCTAACGCTCGATTCATGCGGATCTGTATGCATTATGTATGCATTAGGGCTGCTTCACTGGGCCAAGTCGAGAGGCTGACCATCAAAATTTCAGCCCAGATAAATGAAAAAGGTCAAACTTTTGGGTTAAAAGAATACATCAAATAATACAGTTGAAGGAAGTTGTTGGCATCTCTAAGAAAAAATTAGGCTTGCTAATAATGGTGACCCGGGTTTGCACTAGAGAGGTTGTCTCTTTGGCGCCAAAACTCTTTTGAAAGTGTTGCCATGTAGGGACAATGGAGGATGATGGCCTTTGGTGTGAAGGCCAAGAGGCCCAATGGTGGTCATTCTCGCAATCTCTTTGATGGAAATTGACAACCTCTCGACCTTAGTCTCGGTGTGAAGTGGCCCTACTCTCTTGAAGTGCAATGTGTTCACAGAATATACATGGTTTTTTCAATATTTGTAATCTGCCACGTTCATAGAGAATATGTGATTGATCGCCACAAATGGACCGGCAAGACGCGAGGAGAAATTGCGTAGGACCTCTAATCGCTCGGATTTGAAATGAGACCACAGCCAAACCAAAAACATAGACTCAGATCACGCTCCAATTTAGTTGATAGCTATTATTGACCATGATTGGTACCGCTTTAGGTTCACACCTCGGATCTCTATATTTCATGTAGATGGATGTCACGGAGGATGGGCAAGGGGTAGGCCTTTTTTTCCTGCCTTTTTTTTTTCGGGGGTCTAGAAGCTTTTTTGGATTTTTTTGGCAAAATTAATCTCCTATGGCCCTAAGTTATCCTTGGAGGACCCACCTTGGTCTAAATAGGGGCCCCCTCCAACATTAAAATAGGGGCCAGGTTTTGTCCACACCCCCCTTCCCGTACCATCCGTCGATATGGTTTAAAGAGATCCCACATCCTTGCATCTCTCGTGCTGGGGAACACATTACAGCACATCAATTTTCCATTTCGAAAATGCAAAATATTTGTCAAGGTGGACATAAAATAGTCGCAATATAGTTTGCATTTCCCTCCCAATCAGAGATATTCATCAAGAGTAAAAAGTTATGTCAGTTTTTGTAACAATTTGAGCAGGTGATACTAATCACACTTTCATTTGTAGTGATTTTAAAGTGAGTGTTGTCCGGTGGACATTGATTTAGAGCATTGCTAGCAGTGACGACAAGTGTTACTGCAACATCACATTTAGGATCAACACGTCTCAACAATTGAAAATGGCTCCCCCAACAACATCCAAAAATTGTAAAAACTGTAGATTCTATTCAAACGTAGAACTCAATGCCACAGAAAAGGTTTTTCAGTGTGTCATTTTTGCTTCACTCTATCTCCATGATGCTAACAAAAGATGCCAACATTAGATGCCCCAAAAAATGGATGGTCCAACATGGTATGCGGATTCCATGGGCAACACAACGGGATTCTCATGGGTTGCTTGGGCAAGCAATCAGAGAATCCTCCAAAACATGATTGCGGTCCATTCATAAACCCTGTAAATGCCACTTTCAAGGGGCCCGATCATACAATTGCTAGGCACATTCTTAAGGGGGTTTTGCACTCAAACGAAGGACTACACTAACTTATAATGAGGACCAATCGTTACCAAGTTGTTGAGTTATGGAGTTGGAAAAAAATATTAAAATATGTTTACGTGGAGTTTGGATCCTTGTAGTGTGAAACCCCAAGGGACCGAGTTGAGAGGTCGTGACCTATTTTTTTTGGCAAATTCCAAGCCAATTTTTGCTTCTTAAAGGTCCATTTTTAAGTCTCTCTTACTTTCTTCAGTCATGAAGGGAATATCATTCCTATAAAAAAAATCAAGAAAATTTTCAAAATGCTCTTTTCACAAAAAATTCCAGCACAAGCACAGGCACAAAAAAATTGAGGTAAGAAATTCATTTAAAAATTTGAGTTGGAATTTTAAGGTAAAATTTTTTATACAAGAGAATGGATAAAAACTTTGGGTAAGATTTTGAGGCAAAAGAAGTTATTGTTTTGATATAACGACTAAAATCTTGTCAAAATTTGAATATTTCAATGAAAATATGTTGGGCACCTTGGCAAGAGCTTGGGTTTCTATTCTTGTTTGAACCAAATTTTCATCAAGACGCCAAACTCTTGGCTCCAAAATCTCCAAAAAGTTTTGAATTTTTGACGCTATGGGCTTCTCAACTCTTGGTCCAAGTGTAAAAGCCCAAACACTCGACCAAGACCAATTTTGAGGCTTTAGTGAAACAAGGGGTGTGATATTATCAAGGTTGGACTGTAAACTATCATTGTCAGAAGGCACAACATAATCAATTACATACTTACAGATCTAAAGTCTTGTTTTTCTTTCTTTCTTATGTTTTTCTTAGACACCTGTCACAGATCTTTGGAAAAAACAATGTTCAAGACACATGGTGCTGTAATGAGTAAGTGCCTGCACCTTTTTGGCCGTGTTGGGTACAGTCTGCCCTCTTTAAATGTTAATGGTGGAGAGCGGAAAAAATCGTGAAGTAGGTTGAAAATAACACCTATTGAGTTTTCAACTATTTTTTTCAATCAATTTTCATCTACCATGATAGTTTTCATCCAAAGCAGTCATTCTAAACCCTAAACTGCTCTTTTTTGGCAAGTTTGGTGGCTTTCCACCTATCTATAATTTCTCCGGTTTTACCAACCTTAACATTTATAATAGTGAAATTAACAAAGTAGAGAGAAAAACACGTCATAACACTTAATAGTGAAAAAATCTAGGGAGCCTAATTTGCATAACATATGTGAGGTTATAACATATACAGAGGTAAAATTTAAAGAGGGTGGACATAGAAAGAGGTAACATATAAATAGATAACATTTTGTGTGATATAAACAACGTGTGACATATTTGATAATATCACACCCCCCATTTTGTACTATGTCCGCTTTAAATTTAGTACCACTGTATGATAGACTATGCTCTTTCTTTTACACCAAGTTTTGCGGGTACATGATAATTGTAGCTATTACACAACCATTGTAATAAGAGTGTCAACTGTTCTAAAATTGCCATAGAACAATATTTATTTTTTTCCGTCAATCCAAAAGAAGCAAGTTTTTTCTAATAAGTATCACGTAATTTCAGAATTTACTGGGAAGACATTGCGTTAAATGATGTGAAAACATTTGACTTGCCTTCAATAAAAAATATTTCGAAATGATTTTTTAATTTTTTTCAATTTGTTTATTTCCCTCTCCCTCTCAAATTTAAAGATACTACACGCACCTACTAGTGCTTTCACTGCCTATTGGATATGAAGATTGCCCAATGCACCAATTATTTATTTATTTTCAATAAATTTGACAATGAACTTGATATTAAAAAAGGAGAACTAAGCTTAAATTGACATCATAAGAGTTTATCATAAATGTTTTAAGAAAATCTTCTATTAAGGTCTTAAAACTTGGGGACTGAAAACAAAAGAATTAAAAATAAATTTCTTATTTTGAAGATGTGTGTCTATTTATGAATGTTTTAAAAGCATTCTTTTGTATACGTATTTTTTTAGATATATATTTCATGCATTGCTTTGAAATATAAAAAGTCGTTTTCTACCCCCACATAATGCTTAGCTATTGAATCTAAGTGTAAGAGTGTGTGTCCTAGCCTAAGAGAAAGCTAGTATGTTAAAATTTTATGTTCCTAAGCAATTTGCACTTGAGAAAGGAGTAAAATGTTTTGGTTGCATGTGATTACGTGAGATTGAAATTGTACAATTTTGTAGTCTATTTCTACGAATAAGTACTCAAAGTCAAATCATCTTACAAACAAGGAGTTTACTTGTAAAACAAGTCTTGTAGTTTAAGTTTAAACAATGAATTAATTGTAAGAATTATTAGTGGAAGTTTAACTGTTGTTAGTGTGTTTATGTCTCAAGAGAATTGTAATAAGCGTTCTTTAAAGTGATGAACTTATATGTCCTAGGTATTGATCAATTATGCGTACCTTATGTACAGACTATGAATTGCTACAATAGTCATGGTTTATTGTGGTTTATAATTTCATAAAAAATAAGTTAAGAGGAATGAATAACATATTGCAATCTTACACCTTGGATTACAAGACTAATTAAGTAGAATAAGGTATAATTTATTTCACAAGCAAGAAGATTGTGAAGATTGTGGGAATTGTAGTATCACATAGCGGCTATTGTCTAAGGATACTCCTAGCAAGTATAGACTGTCGTTGTAGTTGTAATTTCTAGTAGCTTTGACTGTAGTGAGGCAATTACACTTGTAAATTCTCCATCATCCATAGCCACCTTGTTCTTAAAGGGTTGAAGTGAATTGTAGAATCACCTATGCCGAGTTGTTCATACTTCCGAGTTCCAAGGATTCATAAAAATTCCATTCTCTTGGAGGACATTACTGGCATGTGTGAAGAGTAGCAACTTGTCAATGTTCAAGTGTTGAGTCGAGCAATATATACATACCCTTGTACAGGATGGCGCCTGAGAGAGCTCCGTGAAATTAGGTGAGGAGAGATGGGGGAGTCTTGTTGCAACTTGAAGGATTAAGGCAGCATGTGAGCTGGGCACTGCTGTGGTCCTCACTTATGACTGAGATTTGCAACTTATGTAGGGATGATGAATGCTTTGTGTTGGACAGAACTTGAGGACACTATATCTCACTTTGTTGTGTGTACGTAAATTTTGTCATTAGATTTGGATAGTGGGCATCTGAGCATGGGACCCAAAGTGTTGGCATCCAGATCTAGCGACATCTTTTGCTGTGAACCTACAAAGCAAAGATTTAGTATAGAAAATTCTATTGCATTCCCCTACACATCCCCCCAGTCTCTCTCACAATCCTAGTAGATACCAATGCTTAGAAAGACACAATACACACCAGCACAATTAGAGAATAGTCAATTACAGCATAACATCACCCACTTAGCACCAATAGCACCCATCAAGCGTACACATACAAATTACCAACATCTATATAGTCTGTTTATATTACGTATGCAGAAGTATGTACACCTCCTCAGAAAACAGTGTCATCCTATTGCCATACAAGACTCCAACGTTCACGATCACCAACAACAAATACCCACTTCGAAACAACATGCCTTGTGTTACAAGTTGAACTGCGTAGACCAACTTGCCTTACGACGTAAAGTAGAATGTAAAGTCTACGTACTGATAATCGACCTGGCAGACAACTGTCCGGCAATGTGCAGAACACACCTCAGTTCCAGCGAGTTGACATCCAGCTTATGCCCAAGACCACAAAGGACACAGTTTCACAGAATGCCAAAGGAAGATTGCATTAATTGCAAATTGTTGCTAACAAAT
Source organism: Bryoerythrophyllum caledonicum (assembly GCA_963971425.1). Taxonomy (NCBI): domain Eukaryota; kingdom Viridiplantae; phylum Streptophyta; class Bryopsida; order Pottiales; family Pottiaceae; genus Bryoerythrophyllum; species Bryoerythrophyllum caledonicum. Next base: position 13,573,086 of record OZ020525.1, on the reverse strand, counting down.
TTATTAATTCCTTTCTGCAGGGTCTGGATAGAACTGGAAGACGAATCAAAGGACTGGGACGAAGCCACTGCCCACATTGATTATGCACTAATAAACTCTGTCTTCAAAACCGGTTTGCAGTAGTTCTGTCATCCAAAGAGTACTGAACCTCAAGGAAGACTTCGATCACCTCGGTCTTGGACTCGCAACCAAGAAGAACGCCCTGCAGTTTTCAAAAGCGGGCCGTCAATGCAACACGGAGCATCCACAGCTCGACACCACTGCTCGAGTACTCCAAGTAAGTTCCCTAAACCCCCTATCAAAAAATTATTCTTACAACTACAAACTCACATGCAGGACACACACAATTACCACCAAACAATCACCGACAACCACAAACATTACCCGGATCGACCCAACTCAACGCCACAACAAATCAACGCAAGCAACTCATCGCCCCTCACCAACCAAATACTATGCAAGGTAAAAAATTTCAACCTAACTTTGATTTCTTACACCTTACCTCCAGCCGCATGCAAGTGGCCCAATTGTGCAGATCAATTAACCCTTGCTAGGAGCAACAAGGCACAAGATGACAATATTGCACACCTCAACGAATCTAGCTCCAGACAAAAATCCAGCTATGAAGAGCATCTACAACAAATCTCTCAAGATGAGGCTTACCTTAGATCTGAAGTAGGCAACACCTCTCACGCAACCCAGCAGCACAGAATCGGCACAGCTGATCTCCTGATCTCCATCGAATCACACAACTTGGTCCCCGCCGAATCGCAGAATCTGATCTCCACCGAATCGCCCATCCTCATCTCCACAGAATCAAACAACAACCGCCCACAAGCCCGCGCCGCCCCTGAATCAATCCGAGAAGTTGTCAAAGTACGCAACCCCCCGCTCACCACCAAATCAGCACCCTACCAAGTACACCTTTACACCATAACCCTACTTCCGCTAACCTTATCTCCAGCCACAAACGCAGATCCTCCAATCCCCGAAGAAAACAACAAAATGCAAGACGACGAACCCCGCCACCCAGACAAAGTCAGCCGCACTTACCGCCTGCGCGGTCGAATTACATCTCGCGATACCACGACTTCCAGCACCAACCCACCAACCGCCGCAAGCAGTACTGATGACCGCAGGTGCTCCACCGAATCCCGCAACACACTATGCGTACAAGCAACCTCAAAGTCCACGCACGCAAGCTCTAGATCCGCGTACGAAATCGACAAACTCACGCAAGCCTCCTATAGATTCGGCGAGAGACACCAACAGAGGTCTACGTGGATTATTCGCCCACTTCCTGATACCCTAACTCCCATCCCTTGCTATAAGACTCCACATAGACAACCATAGAACGCATCGTGCTTGCGTTTTCTACTCATACCTAAACTAGTTGTTTCCCACACCCTATCACACATTAACTTTAGACTTATCGGAGTGAAGGTCAGAGCATGGAGTGATGAGACATGGACGCCCCCTTTCTGTAGATCGCTCCATGAACCTATAGTTACTTACTCCCTGTATCAACTCTTATTAGCACCCATATTCAACAGCGAGATAATAGAGAGAGACAGTTCTTCGCACAACACACACCATACAGCAACCCCAGTTAGTAGACTTACCTCGCAATCAACTCCACCTCACAGACACAGCAGACGAAGGAGGCGGCGCACGAAAGGCCACCACGAACCAACTCAGAACAAGACACGGCGTGCACAACATACAACCGGCGCAGTCCAAGACAGCCATCGTCCCAGTAATAGCAGCCAAAGCCTAGTAGTGGCGAGACTCACTTATGCGCAGCAGCCGGAGAGTTACCAATGGGTGAGAACAGACAAAGACAGTGAGTTCAATCACGCACGCCGAAACCACGGCGCGCCCCGCATCGCCCGCACGCAGCAGCCGGAGAGCTGTCAGTGGGTAAACATCGACGAAGGCAGAAAGAACAGCCAAGCAGGCCAAACCCACGGCGCGCCCCGCATCGCCCGCATTCCAGTACCGTTGCAAGTACTCGTAGCCAAGTGGCCCCTATTACCGCAACCAAAAGAACCTGACCCGCAGCCAGGAGGACCAGATAACTCGCTGACAGCTCGCAGAGGAAGGACGAGGTGGAACCGTAATCAACCCAAAGCCAGTTCCAATTCTACACCAACAAGTCCCACACAAAACAACACAACCAGGCAGTACGACTAGCACCAAAATCCAACCTCATCAGGTATTTCTCCCTTCTACACCCCTTCATATTATTTTCAAATCAATGAGATTTATTTTGCAAACATTCGTGTATTACCCAATTGCTCAACAATCAAAAAAATCGTTTTTTGGGAAGGTGACCATTGCTTTGGCACCTTCCACAAGTGTGTACAAATGTATTGCTTTAACAATAGGTGTCAATATCTCTATCTAATTGTTAAAATTTGCACTCGAAATAATAGGTTAGACATATATAAACTTACTCTATCAGTACATTCTTCTTCACATAATCTTAAAACTCTTTCAAAAAAAAATGACCATTCTAATGATATCTCTAATAAGGATGCATGGTTATATTTTCTTCAAAGACATATTAAATGTTATCAAATTTGCCTATATTTCTTGCGTTTGATTTGTATGTATTTAAAAGCACATAGTAATGTCCAAGTCTTTAGGATCTTCTTCTTGAACATCTTAAACCCAAGAGGCCCACAAAGTAAGTTGTGGGAAGGGAAAGATGTCAAGGTTAAGAGAAGAAAAATAATATACAACCTCTTAACCAATTGTTATGACATCATTCTTATTTGTCATTGCAGAATGTCTCATGCCCATGCCACCTCAACCTCTAGAGTAATTGAATTTAAGGAAGTAGTGGAAGAGAGTGTTTGCAACACAAATTCTACACAAAAAAGGTCAAATGGTGAGGTTACGTCGTCCCCAAACCAAAAGAAGGTTCGGGCAACCAGTTTGCCCCGACCTCCATATTGGTTGGGGTTTAATACTCTAAACACTAAAGCTATGAGAAGTGAGAGTCCAAAGGAACCAATTCACACCGTCAATGAACTTGTGGGGATGGGTTTGAGTGAGAAAGAGGCAAAAGAGAGAGTAGAAGTTTTTCCCCCTTTTCCCTATGTCTCTCAAGAAGAATGGCCCTCTAAAAGAATAGATGGGAAAGAAGGTCATCACTTCAATCTAACGCAACTTCCTAGTGAAGTTGAAGTCGATGGTCATGGATTTGCTCTTGATTATCATATTGCGATCTCTTTCCAATTAGGAGACTTGGAAGTATAGACAAAGGATGTCGTCCAAGAGATGGTACGAGAACGATTAAATGACATGGGAATTGAACTTGGGGAAATTTTGGGAGAGCCATTAGCCATCATGTGTTACCACAAAACCAATAGATGGAGTGGCACTATTAAGATTCATCTCAAAAATCCGGAGGTAGATGGGGTAGGTCTTCTTCGTGGCATCCGCCCATTTATTTTAACTCTTGCGGAAGGAATTTCGAACTTAGGGAAGGTTTGCAAGAGTTATGACTCTTTGGCTTTTGCAAACCTTCTCTCCGTCAAAATATCGGGTCCTAATCTTGTCAATCAACATTGGTATAAGCTCCACGAAGAAATAGTCCGCGAGGGTTTTGCAAGGGGATTTGACTATGAAATTACCGATGTACAAAAACGAGTAGATTTGGAATTTGCATGGGTAAAAACCCCCTCTCCTGAACAAGCTCAAAAACTCAAAGAACACAAAGTTGCATTGAATCACGAAATTTTTACTCCATACTTTGCAACCAAAGGAAAAATGAGTGACGAGGACAAGGCTAAAAAGAATGCATTACTTCTTATAGCAAAAAATTTGAACAAGATAAAAAACGTAGAAGAATTAGAGAAGAGTCTTGAGGCGTACTTTGGCAAGGAGAATGTGAAGGATGTGTTCTTCAAGATGGAATATGGCAAACATGTTGGAATTTGCAACATTCACTGTCTTAACCCCGCGGTTTACAAGAAGCATGTCAACACAAGCGGGAAAATATTAGGCAAATATGTTGAGTTTACCCCCACCCCAAAAGTTTGAATGGAACTAGCGCACCATCCGCTGAACTCGTCATCAAATGGGGTTTTACCGATGTAAATTCCGCAGTAGCCAACGCAGTGATCGCACTCGAGAATGCTCCCAAGATTGGATTTTCAAGAGAAGAACTACAACGCATGGTTCAAAGTGAAGTGAAGCGCGGTACCGACCACACCATTGTTGAAGTTCGACAGGAGATGGCAGTAATGAAGCAAAAAATTGTTGAGGAGGCACGCCAATATGTGGACACCGTCCAAACAATATCCGCCCGAACATTGCGAGGAGAGATGAGCACATTCCGGATGAATCTCATCCAACTTCTTGAGAATCATGAAGCGGAGGCGTTTGAACGAGAAGTCGAGGCGTCCAAGGAAGGAGAGACATCTCACCGTAGTGTGTCCATCATGGAGAAACAAATGGACATGACAAACTAGTTGTGTCCACCATCGCGGTGGTATATTATATAGTATTATGTTATACTTATGTAAAAAAATTCAAAAAATATATAAAACTTCAAAAGACAAACAAATATTACTCCTCCATTATGATATATTTAAATACTACAACAAAAAACCAAAACAAACAAAACAAAATTCTTAAAAACAAACAAAAATATACAATATATCTCTATATTACACCACAAGACAAAAACAAAACACAAACAACACAAAAGAAAAAGAACAAAACAAACAACTCAATACATAACACTAACAATCCTATATACTTAAAATATATACCCTACAATACACATTCGACACATCAACCCTCCTTCATAGATGTGGAGACATTGAACAAAACCCAGGCCCGATGCCTAATCTCCTCAAAACACATCCAACACTACATAAACGGAGAGCAAAAACATATTTTATTCCTAGTACCATTAAATTACACCTTGAATATCAACATCTAGCACAATCCTTTGCACCTTTCCTTAACCCAAATCATAGCCAACACGATGAACAAAGCCGTCAACTTCCCTATCTAAAAAACTATATAAATAGCTTAAACCAATATATAGCTCCTTATATTTTATATGCTATCGTCATCACCATACATCCATCAATAACAAATTGCAATAATATCCTTTCAAATTTAAATAATATAACATCCACATTAAATTGGACAATAACACTCTTGCAAAAATTGACCTCACTCGACAATCCCCCTGAGAGACATATTCAATTATCACATCCTTACACAAAATTTCAAAATGACTACAATCACATCTTCACCAATAAACCCTCAATCCATAAAGAATTATATGACTTTCTCCACACTACAACCCCAACTCCTACACTTGAACAACTTAAAAGCACATTTCCTTATTTACCTTAACAACTATTAGTTAAAACTTACCGCATTTTTGAACCTATACGAGAATATTCACACCCCCCTCCTCCTCCTGCCCCTATTGCGCCTACATCACAACCCACACTAACTGATAGTCCACAAACCTACATCATTACCTGGAATACTTCTCACCTCAACACTTCTCTCCCAAACATTCAAAATATGCTACTTAATACCTTAATCACCCCTGTTATTATAAATATCCAAGAAACGAAACTTACCACCAAGAAATCTACTAAATATATTCAAAACTTGTTTCCAAACTATAAGCTCATTTTTAATAATACACATGCACTTACAAGGTGTATCCAGCGTAGAATTCCATATACTCCCACTAGAGGAGGCCTTCTCACCATGATACATAATAAATATACATTTCCTGGTAACATCTCAAAGATCCCAACGCCAGCCTCAATCTCACCATACCTTCAAATAATACGAATCTCAAACCAACCATTGCAACCTTGGTTAATCCTTAACATATATATGCCTACACACTCCGAAGACCTAGGACTCATTAACTCTATCAAAGACACTATTTCAAACACTATTAACAGCCACCAAAATCATATACATCTACTATGTGGTGACTTTAACAGAGATATTGCCCTCATTGGTCGTACAATAGACAACATACACACCAATCCAACAACTGAAGATATACAATGGAAATTATTCACCACGAATATTAATCTCACCTACATTCCCACAAACACATCTTATTCAAGACAAGGTGGCCTTAATTACTCTACCACTAGCCTTATTGACGGATTCTACATAAACACGTCTACCCAACAAAACATGACATCAAGTACTGATACCACCCTAAACCTTAATTCAGACCATTATCCCATCCAACTACACATACCACCAAACACACTTATATCTAGATCACCTACCTTAATAAAAACATATCTTAAAAGACTTCTCAATCCTATCCCTGAATCTAATATGTCACTATTTCAATCTCAATTCACGGAAGAAAATTCTCACCTCATTGAAAACCTTATTAACATACTAGACATTAATCCTCAGTTAATACAGACACAATGGCACTTTGCATGTACAACTTTTGATACAATTATCTTTAACCTGTCTAATACTCTTGAAAAAACATGCTCCACATCTACTTTACCCCAACTCACTGATCGAACTGCTAAACAAGGTGGATTCCTCCCTCGAAAACTATCTAGACAATGGAAAAAGCATCTCTCTAAATATCACATCATACGGAAAACAATCTACATAGTTAATAACAATAATTGGAGAAATCATCCTATCATAAATATAATACAAAATCATCCTCATGTTCAAATACCACCACCTCCCGCAAATTCTATACCACATGAAGATTGGCTCCAAAATTTAGCGTCAATTGCAAAAAATGCAAATCAACTAGCTAGAAAAATCACCACTAAATATTCTAGAGATTGTGTCAAAAAAGCAATATCTAAATACCGAAAACTATACGAAACAAGCTCAAAAAGGATAAACAAAAGAGTATTCAAAGATAACATCTCTTGTCCACTAAATTGTATAACTGATAGATACAACAATATCATCACAAACCCTGAAGAAATCGCAAACGAGATATATTTACAACAAACTATAAACAATTATCTTACTGTCCCAACTTGTTATTATCAACCACAACATCCATCCACCTGTACATGTGGAGTGCGACAATATCCCTGGCATGACTTAGATGGCTTTATACTAGAAAAACGTGGAGAACAACAAACTCCCCTCTACAAGTACTTTGACCAAGAAATTTATGAGTTATGCTTAAAAAATCTGGGTAACAACAAAGCTCCCGGCCCAGACAAAATCCCTAATGACATTCTCAAAAACCTCCCCCAACGCTTTCATACTCTACTCTTCACTTTTTTCAAACATTGCTACAAACAAAAACAAATTCCACCCTCATGGAAAACTAGTCTAACAATTCTACTATATAAAAAAGGTGATCCTTCTTACCTCTCAAACCACCGACCAATTGCACTAGTAAAAACAATATATAAACTCTTTACTAGTACATTAACATCCATCTTATCTACTTACGCTGAAAAACACCGCATTCTTCACGACAGTCAGGAGGGTTTTAGAGTAGAAAGAAGTACAACCAGACAATTACAAACTGTTATTTTTGCCCTAGAAGATGCCAAATTTACAAATCAGGACATCTACATTCTATATATAGATTTTAAAAACGCTTTTGGATCTATTGGCCTTGCCCGTTTACTTGCCATAATGCAAGATTTAGGATTCCCTTTAGATGCAATTGCTCTTATAGGGGATATATACTCAAAATCCACTACTACATATATAGGTGAACACTTTGGACAAACCCGTCCAATTCCCATTCAACGGGGAACTATACAAGGAGATACACTAAGTCCATATCTTTTCATTACTTTCCTCGAACCATTACTAAGATGGCTACAACGTGGTAATAATGGCTACACTTTCCGAACATCTAACACCACCATTAACTGTGCTGCATATGCTGATGACCTAGCGGTTCTAACCAACCAACTACAATCCATACAAATTCAACTTGATAAAATAGATAGATTTTGTCAATGGACCGGCATGGATCTAGGCGTACCCAAATGCGCACTTACAGGTAGCCCTAACAAATAAAAAATGAATCCAACTACATTCAAAACCCATTTACAAGCACCAAATATCCATTTTCGAGGACAAACCATACCCATTTTACACCAAAACGAACCATACCCCTACCTTGGAATTCAACTTGTAGCTTCTTTAAAATGGAAAATACAAATACATACCACCACTACCAAATTAATCAAACAATGTAATGACCTTATAACATGCCCATGTACAATGAAACAAAAAATCCATATGGCTGACACTGTAATACGAGCAGGCATAGCATACAACTTTTATTCAGTACCTTATTCTATGCCGGCTATCAAAAAGCTTGACAAGAAAATCATTGCACTTTATAAAACCATATGTGGTCTTCCCAAATGCATGTCAAATATTACTACCCAACTTCCAACAAATTTATATGGAATGAATGCCTTCTCACTAAAAAATGCATATTTCCGATGTATAGGTGACCAATTACTTAAAGCATTGAATGACACAGGAAAACTTGGAATTATATATAACGGTTTGCTAAAATTTGTTCTTGCTAAATACGGCGGATCTAAAGTCTTAACACGTCTAAAAAAATCAGATTGTATCCGCTCTCCCATCACCCGCACTATATTCCTACTAAAATCCTACGCAGGCATTCATCTTCGTAGCACTCTTGAACAATTCTTACTAAAACCAACACCACTCGAACAAAACTGGAACATGGAATCTGAATAATTACCTAATCTAAATACTGCACTATCCAACAAATTACTACAAAAACTTCATACATATAATATCACAAAACTCCAACAGATTATTCTGCCTAATGGCACACATTTAATGGACCACAATGATTTCAAACAATTTTATAGCACCCCCACAAGACTAATTAAAACAACACTTCACATTGCCACGCAATTATTCTGTCAACCCGTATGTACTGAACAATGTTCTCTGCTATGCACCTTACATTACCCACCCCATACACTAAAACACACATATATTATCATAAACAACAATACCACAACGCAAATCACAACAATCCCTGACCCCCCATCGATCCATAATAACACTAATCTCACACGTCCTCCCCCGAAGATAATTAAAAACCCTTCCACATTTCCTATTTTCAAAATAATCAACCATCACACTCGGAAATATACCGATAAACATAACATTGTAAAAAATGATGAAACATTTCTATGTCAATGGATACTCAATAATAACACCCAGTATTTGAAATGGCAACCACAACGCCATCTATTTCCATGGAATAACACAATCGTGATTAACCACAACATCTCACTCCTTATCCAATACTTCCAACAACAACAATACAACCACTATGCCAATACATTAGCGGTCCACCACCCCCAAATACAAACCACTGACACCCGATACGTCCACCCACCTACAAACATCCCACTCCTCTCAATTATTACCACAGAATGTAACCCAGAAAAAGATATTAACATCTCCACATCCACAATAATAGTCCAAAACAAAAAAACTCACCTTTATGAACACAATGGACATTACCTTACCACCATACCTACCACATGATTGAAATGGTTATGGACACAATATCAACAATCTAAACACAACATTCTTGACCTCACTCCAGGCACACAACCATTTGAAACTGAAATAATCTGGCTATATCAAAGATACAAACCTCAACTCTTTAACAAAATCCCCCACCGCTCGGCGCAATATACTTCACCTACTGAAATCCTTCACTCTCTAATACAGATATTTGACATACAACACACATATTTCTCATCACCAATAACTTGCCCTACAACTCTAAACAAATTTTTTTCACCTTTTGACCGTGATAAAGTCTTTGGTTCACTAGGAAAAGCATTTAACTCCAAATGGCATGGTAAAGGACTTGCACATCCACATACCAATCAAGATGTTCAACAAGCTATACACTGGGCCAGATTAGCTGCACAACAACATCCAAACAATATAACTTTCATAATTGCGCCAGACATAAATTGGTACAAAAATCCTACACCATATACAGGACCATTTATTGATACACACATCATTACACTCTTTGATGCAAATACCATCACATATACCAAACCCACTCTAAGCCATACATCTAACAAAAAACACATTGAACCATCTAGTTTACAAATCTTTTGTATACATCACAACAAAAATATCATATGTACTAGAGAACAACTAGCTATAATCCACACCACAACACAATCACTAGGCATTGACTATATCTACACTAATCCGGCCCCACCAAACCCAATCCAACCCAAAATCAATCAGAGTAAACTTTGGTCAACCCTTCCTTATCCCACCTATTCCTATTATCATAATCATCCTCTCCGACCTCACCCACAATACAACACCAACCCTCCTCTGAAATTCAACCCAAAATATTGTTACTATACGGATGGCTCATTCACAAAACCTATTGAAACTAGTCCTGACATAGGGCAAAACGAAGCTGCCGGATATGGTATCCACAACTGTACAAAAAACCTAAACATTTCCAAACGATTACCTGGCCTACAAAACATACTAAGAGCAGAAATGATGGCTCTTCATAAAACTTTAAAAATTATTCTTAAACAATTTCCAACTGAACCAGCATATATCTTCACAGATTGCCTTAATATCCTTTATCTTCTCAATACCCACATCAAACATCCAACATCTCATACTAATCATCCGGACCGAACCCTATTAACTTCCATAATTCATCTCCTCCTCAAAAGAACACACCCCACCATATTACTTAAAGTTAGAGCCCACAACAATATAATAGGAAATGAACAAGCCGACAAATTGGCTAAAGATGGTGCTAACAAACCTTATAAACATGCCTCCAAACCACATGAATTTGCACATCCCACCCCATACTATTATCACCAAGACCAATGGCCTAACATGACAAATTCTCCAGACAATGGACCAATACGATTTCTAGACAAATATTTACTAAAATATGATAAAACTCACAATTTAGTAGTCATAGCAACACAATTTCCCAACATAGAAAAATGGCTTAATAACAATGACATCGATACAACACTCTCAACTGACTTTTCGAACAACTCAACCATCACTGACGCCCAAACTACATGTCTCAATAAATTCCGAACTGGACAATATATGGGAAACGCCCGAAAACAGTTATTCTTTGGAAATATCAGATTTCCCAATATAACGTGCTCCATATGTAACTCCACTGATCCTGACACATGGCATCATTTCTTGTTGAAATGTCACCACGCCCACATCCATGCCCTAATTACAAAACGCCATAACAAAGCTGTATGGGAAATTTGAAAAATGTTAATTTCCTCTAATAAATCCCGCTGCTACACCCTCATGAATGCAGGCACCTACAACAATAACCCACTGGAAAATACCGTCCCCTCATGGCTCCTTCCATGCACATGCCTCCTTCCCAGATGCCATTGTAACGCTCGATTTAGGCCTGACATACTCTGTGTTCGAGGCCTCCAACTAAACGCCACCCCCCCCCCACCATTATAAACCCAAACTTAACAATATAATTTATTGAATTTGCATACTGCAATGACAGATTCTCAACTCAAACAACTCTAAACAAAATCATTAAATACCAACCACTAATTAATAGTATAATTAGCCATGGCTCGAAAGTAGATCCTATCATCATTGTTACAGTTGGGGCTAGAGCCACATCCCATACCCCGCCAATAACAATACTTGCAGAAAGATTCAAACTCCCAATCACCAACATTAAACACACATTAAAAAATATTAACACCATCGCCACCCACCATGCCATGTCTATACTATTACACAAAAGACGCATTGAAAATAACCAACCAATACCCATAATACATGACCCCCCATAGTCACTCGCATCAAACTCCTCCTCAACACCATCTTACTAATAGCTAATGTTCTATTAATAATATCGCAATAAATGACAAACAATCATAAATTTAAAAGCACAACATGGACAATGCCCACTTGACAACCACTTTATGGCTAAAATAATCAACACGAGATTCATGCTTACTACACTATGTATATACAGACAAAACCACCGTCACACAAATTATGCCCAAAACAAAATAACAAACGGTCCACACATATAGTGACACTTGTCTCACAGTGATAAGCAAAATGATTCGGGAACAGTCTAAAAGATCAATCTTACCACCAACACTTCCTTATAAAAAAGACGTCCCTGAAATCACATCCATCTCTACTCCCAACCACATCAGTAGCACCCAATACCTAGTACGCCACATACCACCATGTCTAACACTATATGGTATCACTCCTCGAGTTCTGACAACCCTGTAGATGTCAATAGTCAACCTTCTGCTAACACAGATTCCCAACCGATGATAGTATCTCAAACTACACATGCTGAGCAAGAGCTCTCATTTTTTGATCTCCCAAATCACAATCTTCCTCTCACACAACCACCCTCTCCTCAGAGTAGACACCGCATTTGTCCACCTACCACTGGCTTAGTTTTGGAACCACCTTACCAGAGACCTAGACTCAAAGGCCCTCTGAACTTTGGATGTCCTGGTAGAGCCCCTCTTTGTCCAAGACCTCCGATTTATCCCCCTTTACCTACTCGCGTACCAGAGAGACCTGAGCCTTCTGCCACTAATAGAGCTCAAATGAGGTTCATTGGAGATCTCATTCGAGGTCAAGCACGAGTATTGAGCCAATTTCTATGGGTAGGAAGGACCGAGGCTGAAGGACCAATTCGTTACTTTGAAGCAACATATGAAGGACCCAATCAAGATCAACTATGGGGCCTAATTGCCAACCCGATACCACCCCAGGAGGGCGCAACACATTGGGGTCATAATTGTTGGCTTCTTGGACATCCGAAAGAATTATCAGAAGAACAGCTGTCGGCCCAAGTCGGAGACATGATGTAGAGAACGCTTAGATTCTTACACCTCCCCTAATTTGTTCTCAATAATTTTATCCCCAAACATCAATTTCCTATATTCGCTAAAATGCCTAGTTCACTTGGTACAATTAGCCTTTGAGCTTCAGTTGAACTTCTTTTTCTTCTAGCTTTTATTTTGTACTTGCCAAAAAATTATTAAAAAATTATTAAAAAATTAAAATTAAAATTAAAATTTTAAAAAAAATCCCATTTTTTATCAATTAATTAACCCTTTGCATCCCTCTCTCTTTCCTCGTTTTCAAAATAAATACTTTTCCTTTCCTCGGTCACTTGCTACCTTCCATAGTGTCTACCCCCGAAAGAGGGAAGTAGTTCCCAACCACTTATCCTGGTCTTCTAGGCATCGATATAGTGTATGGAACGAACAAACACTTCATTCACGCCGACCTTCAAAGAAGGCCGGAGTTCTTACTACTACTACTACTACTGTTGAGTCTTTGCTTTTCACATTTACTTTTACATATTGAATATTGTCTGAGGATTAAGTCATTAGCAAGTGACAACAAATGCAATGTGTTACGATGGGTTATCATTGTCCGGGTAAATAGGGATATGTAGTTGTAATTTTATAAGAAGGTAGGGTTTTTTTTTTTTAACACTTTCACAAGTGAGTTTGCTTATAATGTTTGCAAGATTCATTATCTCTAATTTTTGAGAATATTGAGGCTGAATTTTTGTGTGCAAACTTGGAGTTAGGAAACATTTTGTTTTTCAACAATTTTGGAGTTGGTACTACTAAGACTCTTTCTATCACGTCCATGGTAAATATATTGATTTCCAAATATACTAATTATAGTCTTATCTAACTTAAACTGTTGAGTATTTGCCTTGTAAATTTCATGTACGCATTGTTGAGTTTTGGCACTTCCTTGCGGAGTTATTTATCTTTCCATATCACACTAGTTTAGACACAATGGATATTACATGGATATTATCTAGGCATTGTGCGGATATCCCCTCGGCATTACATGGATATCACCCAGACAAATCTTTCAATTTAAAAAATAAAATTGGACATTCTTCATCACGAATTAATTATGTACAAGATTGAACAATACATAGGGTGCTTTTATGTTTAGTTACATGTTTTCATAAAAGGAATTGAATTTTTTTTGTTTCACTGTAGATAATCATTATATGCAATTTGTATATAATTCAGTTTATATAAAGAATACATACTTTTTATATTGAAATTAGCCTCTCAAATTTTCTTGATGCGGGAGTCATTTGTAAACATGCACCATCCGCATGGATAGGAAGCTTCTCCTTGTGGACGATCGTGCCATTCTAGCCACAACCTCATCAACAATTTGTCTGCCAAGACTAATTGCTGTACTGTTTTCCTAATCTAGAAGAGAGTCACCAGAATTTATGCACCTCTTTGCAAAGACGACGCACTAGCAAGGAACAGACCACTCCATCGATTTGTGAAGGGATGGAATTTCTCCCAGATCATTGATTCTATCATTCCAGCACGATGATGCTGGAAAACACCTCGACAATATTAGAAACATGCCTCTCTCTCACCTCATCGTCTCCATCTCTTTCAAAGCAATGTCACTTTCGGCGCCTCATCTCAAGCCCAATCTCTGGTGATTTAATCTCCTCCTCTGCCACGAGAAGTTTGATCCAAGTCATCTTTTCTTGGAAGCTTAGGATGTTGATTTGCCGTCCAGATCAACAATCAACTACAAGCATTCTTCTTTGTAGCTCATTCTTGTATCGTTGGTGGGATGGTCAAGAGCTCCATGTTTGAAAGTAGCCTTTGTTTCTGGATTGCTTTAGCTGAGATCAACATTGCTAAAGGTGCCTTATGAGTGGGCAAGTTGAATTGCAAAAAGCACGCATTGATCGTGATTATCAATTATGACACACTAATAGAAATGAGGTTGGAAATAAGATTGGCAGAGTATATAGGAGACAACACTAGATTGACACAAGTGAGAAGAGTTTAGACGCGGTGCCAAGGTCGCCCCCGAGATGATGGCTGGGACACAATGCTAGATTGGTAGATTCAATGAGGACTCAAATCTAGACACGGCGCGTGGGTCACCCAAGCCATCTTGATCTTGGTTTTAGAAGTGTCCACGTTGTCTAGATTCTGGTGCAAAGACATGTCCACATGATGGGAGATTGGCATATTCAATGAGGACTCAAAATCTAGACGCACTGTCTAGATAGACTTGGTTGTGTGCATTGAAAGAACACAGTATTAGATCGTCATTTGTGAAACCCAAATCTAGACATAGTTGTAGAGATTCCGAGGTTGCCCACACGTCTACGCTATGCACATATGAGGACCTGGCTCTTACAAATGCCGCACGACAACTTGTCTAGATATTGATAGATAGTGGGCAATGCATGCAACGATGAGTTACACTAGAGTCCTCTCGCACACCAACAGACAGAAGAGCACAAACCTAGTGGAAATTAACAACATGTACGTGTTCCCACTCGAGGTAATGCGTAAGGAGGCCACGACGCTGGACCAGGTAACGGAGCACATCAAGGTGTAGGGCTAGGTGTGGTGGGCTGTGGAGGCGCACAAGGGTTCCGACTGAGTCCCGCAAGGAGATAGCCATGGCAACAACACCCTGGTATCGCAGTTGCGCTCCATGTCGGGGTCTAGGCAGCTAAGAAACTTCATCCGCAAGGGCATCTCGGCCGCGCTGCGGCTCAAGGTGTGGCGGGTCATGTCGGGGTCCATGAAGAAGCGATCTACAGTGCCCGACGAGTATTATCAAGACCTCATTGAGGTTGTGGAGGGCCGCAAGACGCCGACCATGTGAGGGATTGATCATGTGAGGAATCCGCCTTTCTTTGTCAGATTGCAGTTCTTAGATGATGTGCAAGTAGCCTCGATTATGAGAGGTGACCTTGTTGAGATAGGTCTGCTTACACATCTTTCTCTGTGTAATTGTGTTTTCTAGGTAAGGTGCAAGGAGCCTGTGATTATGACAAATTAACAAGTAGATTTCATAATCAAGGTTTGCATGCACATTTTTGGATTTTACACTTAACCTACATTGATTTTCTGGAAGGCCATGTAGCTCTCCGACGCATTTTGACAGGGTACTCCTTTCGTGACTCTTGAGTAGGGTACTGCCAAGTAAGATTCAAAACATAAAACATATGTAGTCTCTATAGTTTCTATTATGAAGATGCAGTAGGGCGTATGTAGAGAATGTTTTTGCACATATGGATTTAACTACCATTGTGACTTGTAGCTTTAAGTGCTTTTGGTTTGGATTCATAATCCGCAGGGCATGGATATCCAAAACCTAAAGAAGTTCAAATTCCACTTAGAATTTGCATCTAGAAAGTTACTAGAGCAGGCATCGTTGTTGCAATTGATACTTCTTACTAATTGCAAAAATTCTCGAACAAGGAGTTAATCTTTGTGAGCCTAGATAGAAATGGAATGAACAAATGGGGTGAAAATACTACATAAAAATGTGACAAGATTGTGTGACACTGTGCACTTGTAGATCATGATTTTCATTGCTAACATGTTGATGGATTGATTGATCCGAGGTTGCATTCGAGAAAGTTGAAGTTGTGTCTACACAAACCATAGGCAAGCAACGGAAGAAGGAGCAACCTGCAGTCATGGCGGAGCTGGAGCGGCAAGTTCACCATTTGAGTTGACGCCAAGAATATAGCTCTCCTTTGCCAAGGAAGTGATCCCATTTAATGTATACTTACACATAAATACACACACATATCACTAACCTTTAGAGCTTGAAAGTTGATAGGTTAAGTTACCTGATATGTGAAACTTACTGGAGAAAAGAACCCGAGTTCAACATGGATTATAGTGTATAGCCTAAAATTAAATGAACAAGATAGAAAACAAAAGATTCATGCTAATTTTCAGGGTTTATGCTTCATGGCTTTTCCTTAAGTAACTTATTATATGGAAAATATTCAAGCCAGTGCTTCTATTGTCATCCATATATTAATACAATTTCAATAGCCTACTTCCACAACATCAAAAACCTCATCTCTTGTGTCACTGGAGAAACCAAGTGTCTACTTTTGTTTTTGATTATCTAACATACCTAGTAAAGTTGTCCGTGTCTAGCTTTCATTGTCATGAGTTTAGAATTATCAATGAGTTCATAGGAAATCTTGATTAAATTTCTAGTTCTTGTTATCTAAATCCTAGCCTTTTATAAGTTTATAGAACATTGCATTTTCATTTAAAATTGAAACTCAGCTTTCCAACAATGAGCTAGTTTGATCTTCTTGTAACATTGCATATCAAATCAAGTTGCCCACTTTATGATTCCTTATCAGTGGTATATTGAAATTACTTACATAATAAGGCAAAGATATCAAGAACTTTTACCTCCTTTTCATTTAAAGATTGTAATAAAAATAAGTCCAAAATAGGTCTAAATTTCTACAATTGGGTTGAAAAGGATAAAGGTTGCTTAGATCACGATACAAGAGGACCTCTTCTTCCTCCTAAAAAGTGGTTATCACTACACTAAAGTGATATTTGGGGTAAGGAGACTAATTGTTTTGGGACTACTATTACTTTTTACTTTTGAAGAATTTTTTATTGATCCCACAACTATCTATACTACTTAAAGATGGGAGATCATTGTAAACATAGTTGGTAAAAATATTCATCAAGAGTAAAAACTTATAGCCTTTATAAACAAATTAGTGTGGTTGATACTTAATATAATCTTTATTGTAGTTTTGTCTACAATTCATATACCACTACAATTTTACATTGGTCTAATAGATGCTCAAAATAACAAAAGAAAAGTATAGTATTACAAGATAAAAAAGAATTGGTATGTTACCTTAACTTTAGGTGACTTTCTAATAATTCCATGAGATGTTCTTCGTCTAGTCCTCTACCCAATACTATGGACACTTAGGCTTTTTGAGAAGGCCTTTAATAGAATCCTAAATCCTAAATACAAAAGCGATGTTCAAAGCACCTATGATTAGTCACTGTAGAGTAACTGATAGCCATGTGGAGGTTACTCCACATTCTTAATGGCTTGAAAGAAGTCAAACAATGGAAATTCATCATGGAGGATTGGAGCCTCCGCGATGAGTGTCAAATGACTTGTTTATTGAAGGCCATAGGTTTTTGGATTGTCTTCCTCTGATTAGACTTTTATTACCTCCTCTAGCATGATAAAATATTTGACTTGGATGGACCAAAGAATCCACTTGATGATGAATGTACCTTAGAAGAAGTTCAAAGCACAAACAAGATCAAATCATTTAATCTTTCACGAATTAGGAACTTCCTCGACAATCTCAATATTTGTGTTGATTTTTTCTCTTTGAGTTGCTTCTCAAAGGTATGTAATTCTAATTTCAGTGACCAACGTCTCAAAATTGAACTGAACCTATGATCTTAACTTTGGCAATGATTTGTAAAACATCCAATGGTTGATGTGATAAATGATCATAGTGTTTGAAGTCAACATGTATTGGTAGTGGAAAATGTGGATTTGAAGGGTGTGTGCAATTCAAAGTGCGCCAAAACAATGTGTTGTGAATCTAAACCTCAAAGTTCACAATTCTAATTCTTCACAAATTTCATGCAAAATTCAAGTTTAAGATATGCAGAGACCAAAAATCATTCGCGTGGTCACTAAAGGGTTAATAGGCTACTAAATGGTCATACAACAACCCTTCCACGACGCCTCCACATGTCTTTTGAATATCCTATTGACCCAAACACTCATTGACTAAATTTAGCAACAATTATTAGGGCCAAAGTTGATTGCTAAAGAACCAAGTGTCTGGTCTAGGTACAATTTTTCTCACTTTGACTGCAATTATCTTTCAATCCTTATGGTCAAAATCCACAAAACCTTTACCACATCATCTCATATAAGTTTAAAAGAAGATCCTATGCTTACAATTTCAAAAAGTCCATCTTGGAAATTCTCAATCAATAAAGTAGAGATTCCCCTAACATACCTTGATCTTTTAGAGGTCGACCTTGATCTAAATGAACCTCTACTCCATTGATTAAAAACTTCCAAGATGAACATTTTGAGAATGTAATCATAGAATTTCTTCTAAACTTATATGAGATGATGTGATAAAAAAAAAAAAAAATTTGATCGTATGGACTGAAAGATAATTCCAGCCAAAGTGAAAAAAAATTGTTCCCCAAACAAACACATGGTCCTTTTGGTAGTTTTTGATCAATGGAGTAGAAATTCCTCTAAAATGCCTTGGTCCTTAAGGGGTGAACCCTTTAACGACAAGGCCTTGCACACCGCCCTAGAAATTCTTACGATTAAATAGATTCTCCACGACGATATCCACACAAGGAGGACATTTCACATTTCACTCTTTTCACATAACCATTGTCGCTTTAGCGGATTGGAGATCAGAAAGATGGGTAACATGGAAGAAAGCATAGCGCAAACAACCGCTCCAATAAGTGCAAATCAATCCAACAAGTCAATCGGCCCGTAGCTCTCCCAAAAAGTGGTCTCATCGACCACACTCTAGTTTCTTCGTCATCAAAGGGTCAAGCGTTATCTTCCCCGGAGCGTGACACAAGGTAGACGCACATGACGACCACATGAGGCTTCATCTCCCATACAAGGTCCCTGAAAGTCCCGGTTAGACTCCTCATGCCCACACCAATCTCATGGTAAAATCTGATAGGGTTCCTAACCAAACCATTTGGTTACCCTCTTCTGATTTACCCTTCAAACCACATTACTACCACAACATTCCCATTGCGTTCCCAACAAGTTCCCATGTTGTTCTCAAGAGTTCCCCACCAATCGGTCCGAACATTTACACCGGGAACCAATTTAAACTTTTAAAATCTCATCCAAATTTGTTTAGTCATTCCCACCACCAATCGTTGGGCGACCAAGGCTCATCCGCACACATGTGCGTGAGCTTACAATAGCGACGGACGGTCCGATGGAATGGATGGCGGTCGAACAAACAGCAGCCACCAAGACAGGCCGGGGCGCACACTCGGACACGCACCATCACTCTCCACGCTTGCGGCCAACCGCCATCCCACCCACAAACAAACATGTATCCTCACATAAATCCACCGCAGCATCTGCATCGTCTTGTTGATTCTAGCTACAAAACACACACACACACACACACCTGATCAGTGAACTAGCTCCACTGCAGTTCATCTAGAGTCTAGATTCCATGGCTGCAGCTGCTGCTGCTGCGACGTGCGCCCTGTGTGGGGCGCTGTCGACGACGTCGTCTGGGGTGGAGGCGTTGAGAGCCGCGCCGTCTCACGGGGCGGAGCGGAGGCCAAGCGTGGTGGTGCGCGCTGCGGGGAAGAGTAATGCCGGGAAGGGCGAGGAAGAGGAGAAGACGTCGTTGTTCACCAGCATCACGGACGCCCTGGACTTCTCCGCTGTGAGGTCAGAGAAAGACGCCGAGCTTCTGCGGGACGCTCGCATCGCCACCAAATCTGGACAAAGAATGACGAAAGAGCAGGTGTGTGTGTGTGTGTGTGTGTGTGGAAAGAGAGAGAGAGAGACAGAGTGTGTAGATTGTGAGCGAGAAGAGAAACTCCTCCCAGCTCAATAGTTGAAGTGTGCAATTGCTTCAAGCTCTCGTGCGCTGGAGAATTTGACTGATTGACCGGTCTTTCTTGATAGTATGGAGCTTTGAAGCGCAAGGTTGGAGGAACGAAAAAGGATTTCTTCAAGGAATTTATTGAAGGTGAGGTTTCATTTTTAGGGTTCAATGGAAAGCCTGTTCGATTTGTGGAGGACATGCTATTACTTTATCACATGATTAGAGGGAGAAACTCTCAGTTTAGCAAGCATAAAACTGGACATCACCATATAGTTAATTCATTTTTTTGGTTGGATTGGGTGCAGTCGATGGAGCGTATGTGGACGAAGGGTGGGTGGACAAGACGTGCAAATATTGCAAGAAAGACACGAAAGGCGCACCCAGGCAAGTGGACTCAGGCGGGCGCTACGCTCACGTCGCGTGCGCGGAGAATGCGCCCAAGGGCTTCTTCTCTAAGCTCTTCGGCAAGTAGCAGCTGCTCCCTTTCCTAATTTTCTTCAATTTTTAGCAATTTTGACAGTGGACAGCAAGCATTTAGACAGTCTTTTGCAATGTAAACTACTGCAGTGTGGCTTTGTATCATATGGACCTGTATTAATAAATTCTTCTTGAGGCCATTGAGTTCCCTCAGATAAATCTGCTCAGGCGAGATCAACAGAAGAATCAACCTTTTGAAAACGATATGAGTCTCGTTACCTTGTTGTGAAAAGGATATAATCGATCAATTGATAAGCTGTCCTCAAATTGCTAATTGTGCTATCTCTCCTGTTGTTGTTTTCTCTACTTATGTGATGAATCTAGCATCCTCACACTAAGGCCGAGCGATGAAGACAGGCTCGTAACAGCCGTCACACAACTGGAAGGTTTTCTGATCAGGTTGACACGGAAACTCCAACATCTTCCACTCACACTTGTGAATACTGTACAAAGCTACGAGGTTGCGGCTACTGTAAACCTTGAAAGCAATCTCACCATCTGCACTGCTACACTCATAAGGAAGCAGAGCCTCATCTTCAGTGGGGAATAACAGCTCATAAATGTTACCAGGCATGACACCATTGCGTAGTTTCCTGTAGCGACCAGTGGGAGTGCCATCACCTTGGAGCTCGACCTCCACAATCCAGAGAATGGTGGGGATGTGCGCGTACCGCGTGACGGCGAACACGCGGTCGGGGCCAGCTTGCACCACCTTGGGAGCCTGCACTTGGCGCTCCCGGGCCATGTTGACGAGGTTGAAGTCGAAGCACGCGCAGGCTCTCCTGGAGTCGCTGATGTTGAAGTAGTAGATGGCCGGGACGCAGATCTCCTCGTCGTCGACGCGCTGGCCCCCAACGTACACGCCGTAGTTGATGACCGCCATCCCCGAGCGGCCGCGGCACTCGATCGGTCGCGCGCGCTCCATGTAGTTCGCGTGCACGAACCCCTGCTTCTCCGAGGAGTAGACTACGACGCAGAGCGTGTCCACGATCCGGTTCTGCTTCTTCTTCAGCTTCTTGTCCCAGCCCGCGATCACGAGGAGGTAGTTGGTGCGCTCCATGTTTGAGAACATCAACTTGGCGACTTTGCCGTGGACGCGGCGCCTCGGGATCGGCGGGAGGAGGATGAATTCGCGCGTCAGCGGGTTCGCGACGCAGACGAGGGATTGGCCTCCACACTTCTTCTTCGCTTTGCCATTCAGCTCCCAGAATTTCGCGTTCGGGACTCCCAGCCGGCCCCAGAGCATGATGGGGCCGCTCCCGGGCTGCTCGCCGCCGTCCAACACCACCAAACCTGGTGCCGACATCAACAACTTCTTCGCTCATCACCTCAAGATTCACATCAGGAAAAACACTGAATCCCTCGAGATGATTCTCCAAACAAGCACATGTCTAAGTGCAGAGGCTGGTCACTAGACACACCTGAGAATCATGAGCAAGCTGGAAGAAGTCATGAATTCCCAGCACTGCGCATCCAGAAACATCCACTCTTCTAACATGGCCGGACTAGAGTTCCTCACCAGCGGAGCCGGCGATGACTCGTTCGCAGCCGGGCGGCAGGAAGTTGAGCGGCGGCAGCGCGATCCAGGTGTCCCCAGTGTCGAGTGTGCTGAACACGGAGAAGGTCTTGGCGCCGGTCTCCATCACGGCGGGGTGGTAGCGGTGGTAGCAGCGCTTGCCCACGTCCTTGAACGACACCGGCGACCACTTGTTGGCGCCGTAGTTTTCGTCGTTGCACGTCGGCGACGCGATGTATTTCCACGCTTCCTCCAGATGATCAATCGGACATTCCTGCACACGACTCAGGCATCATGAAACCCAAGCTAGTGAAATCTCGGCCAGCTTCTCCTCACTTTATGAGAGGAATCAGTCCCGAAGTCAGTGAGAGGTATCAGTGTTGAGTTCCGCCTTCTCCTCATTTTATGAAAGGAAATATCAGTGTTGAATTCAGCCGTCTCCTCATTTTATGAGAGGAAATATCAGTGTCAAAGTCACTGGCCTTCTACTCATTATGTGAGAGGAATCAGTGTTGAAATCAGTGAGAATTCAGTGAGGAATCAGTGTTGAATTCAGCCTTCTTCTCATTTTATGAGAGGAAATATCAGTGTTGAAGCTTGTGAGCCGCAATTCATCTACTTTCCATTCTACACTTCCCATTTTGCCTCCACGGTTGAGAGAATTTAACCAGCATACTCTCTCTGATTGAGCTTCTGATTAAGTTTTGTTTTGATTTTCTAAAATGGTTGCAGTAATAAAAATTACATGACATTCTTCAACTCTGAGCATTTTAGATCAGCGTTTAAGCAGAAATATATCTTTCAGGTCAACTAGGGTTTTTAGGAACCAACATAAATGGAAATCCGGCAGAATTCTTTGTGACTCCAATTTATTTAAGTTGGAGCCTATGTTCCACCTATTTATGATTTAATCTTTTTCCTAAGAGTTTATTCTCCATTTTCTGACCTACCTCTGTGGATTTTCACCTAATTTTCTAAAGATTTGTAAAGGATTAGGATTTTTGACCTAATCCTCTATAGTTTTCTTTTCCTAGACTTAAACTAAAGGTGCAAGAAATAAACCTGGAGCATGTAGCCGAGATTGGCAAGAGTCAAGAGATGTTTGTTCTTTTCATTCCGTATAATCTCAAGAATGTTTGGCCCATTGTCCTTATCCTTGTCCTCCATCTCTTGCTTCTATAATCAAAATACTAAGAGATGCTTGTCGCAAAATGCTCCATCATGATGACCTACTTTGCATTTATAGCCTCCCTTGAAATTGCATTTGTTCACTTAATTTACAACATGTCTTTAATTATCTTAGAAATGGTAGAATTTGGCGTAGGTGTTGAAGAGGCAAAGTTTGTTGTGAAAGGGAAGTTGGGTGATGATCTTTTAAGCATCACAACCTTTCATGTATTGAGGTTAAGTTTGAATGCTTTATAACCACCAAATGTTGAAGCAAAAAAATCCTTTAGGATTATAGATCCTATTTAAATAAAACATTAGACTTTCCATTCATTATTCAAGTAAAAGTTATGGTACCTAGGAGATCACATTGTGGCTATGAAGGGCAATAGTCTTGTCCTTAGTATCTATGTTTTAAGGGCAACAAAAACATAATACAAATAATGGAGACATGATACAAATAACAAAAACATGACAAACAAACACTTTATTCATTATGCCTCCTTCACATTTGGAGTTTTTCTTCTTGGAACCCATTAACTGTATAAAATTCCAATGGACAGAAGATCTGGCAAATTCTCAGCAATGACAATTAGATTTGGACACACATTGCAAATACACACGTCATGATTTGGAATTATAGAGTTCTTCAAATACATTCAAATACCTACATAAACAATGTTCTAGTTTGGAAAAAACCGTAATAGTCTTAAAACATCTTCATATAAAAAAATAAATGACGTGCTAAGGTCACCTCCCTATAACCAACCAAGACCTATAAAATTGGGGTATATCCAATCCACTTCTACCCCATTACCACCCATTCAGTTCCAAATGGAGGAACTTTGCTATTAGTCAAAACCCCTCACTCTTGGTCGGCGCTTATGGAGAGCACCTATTGGCGGCCATTGGCTAAACATGGCAACATACTTTGAAAATTCACATTTAATTGGAGAAATATGAAATTACTTGGGTTGTAATGGTTATTCTATCAGTTATCATTAAAAAATAAATTGGTAAAATTCTTTCCTCTCTTTATACATTTACATTGCTCAACATGTCAGATATGGGGGGTTTTACCTCAATAATCATTTTTTATGTAAACTTACAACATCCCATTCAGGGTGTAGATATCTTGTGTAGAAAATGGTGGTGTGAATATAAGATATCTAGTGTAGAAAATGGTGTCATTTGGGGTGGACGAGGGCCGACACAGGTATAGGGTTTAGGATTTTGAGGATTCAAGGTTTTGAAGGTTTAGATTGCATCCTAGACATAAATTTAAGGTCCTCAAAATCCTAACTATAGGGTTTCAATATATTTGAGGATTTAGGGTTAAACTCTAAACCTATGACTCTGCTAACCACTTCAACCACTCGCGTTGTTTTCTTTCTCCACTTGCCCACGCCACCCACAAGTCAAGCCTTCCACCATTTTCTACGCTAGATATCTTATATTCACACCACCCATGTGTCAAGCCTTCCACCATTTTCTATACTAAGTGTCTCATATACCCACACCACCCACGAATCAAGCCTTCCACCATTTTCTCCAGTAAGTGTCTTAGGGCCAAACCACACGAGAGGAAAGGCAGTGAGTTGGATGACTCACATTGGTTCAAATTAGCAAGTGGTTGCCACATGAGAGGAAGTAGGGGGAGTGGCAAGAATGACATGGAGCAACTTTGTAGCTTTGGGATTTGCATTGGATGTTGCTTTGGAATCTACATGGCAATGACTTGGCACAATAATTGCCGTTGAAAACTACCAGGCACTAGTGCCTAGAAGTCCACATGCACTAGTGCCATGTTGGAGGAAAAGAATATTTTTCGTGCCACTAGTGCCATGTTGGAGGAAGTTGTGAAACTTCCTGCCCCTCCCGTGTGGTAAGGCCCTTATACCCACACCACCTACGAGTCAAGCCTTCCACCATTTTCTCCACTAAGTGTCTTGTACCCGCACCACCTACGAGTCAAGCCTTCCACCATTTCCTACACTAAGTGTCTCATACCCGCACCACCTACGAGTCAAGCCTTCCACCATCTTCTACACTAAGTATCTTATACCCACACCACCTACGAGTCAAGCCTTCCACCATTTTCTACACTAAGTGTCTTATACCCACACCACCCACAAGTCAAGCCTTCCACCATTTCCTACACTAAATGCCTTGTACCCACTCCACCCACGAGTCAAGCTCAGAAACCTAAGCTGCTGTCACCATTTTCTACACTAAATCCCGGAGCATCATCTATCACGAATACTCTTAAACCCCGGAGCCAAGTAGCAAGCAAACTATGTCGGCACTCTTAAATATATTGTAAAAGGAAGTATTATTAGCATGTCAGAGACGTGCATCAATGGTGGAGATGGAGAAAATTTCACCCAGAGAGCGTTTCTCAGCTTTGAATCAGTCTTAGGGTTCGAGGAATTTCGATCGAGCTTAGAGGATGTGAAGATTTCTGGTCGAGATTGGAGTAGTTTGATGGGTTTTGGTGGGTGTTCGCTGATGAGGTTGTGAAGGATGGCGGCGATGGCGTGGAAGAAGGTGGTGGCGGTGGTGCTCTTCTTCTTCTTCTTTGATGTAGGGTTGGTGTATGGCGATAGTTGTCGGAGCTACCCTGCGGATCCGGCATGGAAGGCGTCGCTGGGGGAAGCGGAGGCGATGGCAGCGCAGGTGCGTGTGATGCGGCGCCTGCGGATATTTTCGGGGACGTTCACGCAGGGGCATCGGCCGCTGCTGACGAAGCCGGCGAGCGGCGACATGACGGAGGTCCAGGGGGTGCGCATGGCGGTGATGAAGGCGGAGCCGGGGGACTCGCGCGACGTGTATCGAGTGAGCGTACAGCTGACCCTAGGGTTCTGGGAGAAGTACTTCTCGCCCATGCAGCAGCTGCCGAGCGGGCGCGGGCCCGCGACGCGCGCCACTCAGGACGTGATCATCGCGGCGGAGGGGTTATTCCACGAGGTGACTGGGGAGCTTTGCGTGGTCGGATGCATCGGGACGGTCTGCAAGTATAAGCTCAAGCTGCAGTACCCGTCGCCGTTGAAGATCAGCCGCGTCTCCACCTCGGGGGCTCTTTCCAGCACCATGGGCGAGGAGGATTCGACGTTCTTCGACCCCGTCTCGGTCCACGCCCTCGCCGAGGGGCCGTTCCAGTACACCTTGAACGCCACCGTCGGTGCGGAGTGTCCGAAACTCGCGCCCGATGTTTCCTCCGGGAAGCTATGGCACGAGGAGAAGGTGTGCAGTCAGGGACGCGCGTCCGCGCACCAGGTGTGGATGAGCCAGGCGTTTGAGGTCTCCTGGGACGCTGATTGCAAGGGAACGAGGTGCAGTCCGTTCCAGGAGCTCGGGAGGAATGGTAGCTCCTCCTCTTCCTTGCGGTTTGACAGGATTCGCTGCGATGGTGATCGCCTTCATGGATTGATATTCGTCACGGATTTTCCGTCTCCAATTGATCGCTACGCGGATCCTGCGTCTAGCGATGGGATTCTCGTTGCCGAAGGCACGTGGGATGCCAGCACCGGCAGAATGTGCCTGATCGCATGTCGCCTCTACGGTCAGTGAATGTTTGGAAACCAGGATCGTGTGTTGATTGTAGACCTGATGTGTTGTTTTTGGGTCAGTGTTTCACTCTTGTTTTTTCTTTTTGTTTGGTGGAATTACCTGATGTCTTGATGTTTTGGTTTGCTTGGCGCAGGGCCGGAGGATTGTCAGATTGCGGTGACGGTGCAGTTTCCGTTGACGTTCACCGTGACGCAGAGGTCGTTGGTGGTGGGACACATGAGGAGTCTGCGCAAGGAGACGGACGCGGCCTACTTCAAGGCGGTGAGCTTCAGGCAGATTTCCTCTGGGTTGCAGGTGACGCGGTTCACGAGTGTGACGAGCCAGCCGGAGTATGTGTACACGAAGGTGGACACCGCGAAAACGCTCTGTGCATTGGGCAGTAAGAAAGCGTCGCCAGGGAAGTACCCGAGCGGCGTGGACTGGCGCGACTTGGAGTTTCACGGAGTGAAGGACAAGAAATCCGCCTCCACCAACAGTTTTGTCAACTTGAACTTGTTCACGTTCGGCGACCAGTTCAGAACGTACGGGCAGTTGCACGTCACCGCCGCGAACGTGACCGGTATCGGTGCGCAGGGCATCGTGAACGTGAGCTACTCCATCTACTACCAGGTCGGCGGTTCTTCTTCTTCTTCAGAGTCACTCATGGCAGGAGAGGGCGTGTACGACCCGGACACCGGGAGTGTGTGTCTGATTGGGTGCCACACCACACACGCGAAGAGCGCGGAGAAGCTAGAGCAGGGCCAGGACTGTCAGATCTTCTTCAGCGTGCAGCTCCCGCCCACAGACTCGCAGGAAGTCCTCAAAGGGAGCGTCCGAAGCCTCCGTCTGCCCGCCGACCCGCTCCACTTCGCCCCGGAGACGTTCTCTGGGGCGGTGTACCTCCAGAACGTGGAAGCCGTGTGGCGCGTGGATCTAGAGATCGTCCTCAGCGTGGTGATGCTCACGCTCACAGTCGTGTTTATCCTCCTGCAGCTCGTGTACACGAAGCAGTACCCGGAGAGCCTCCCCTACATCTCCACGTCCATGCTGCTGCTGCTCAGCCTGGCCCACATGATTCCCCTGGTGCTCAACTTTGAGGCGCTCTTCCAGAAGAAGAACAACGACTACCAGGTGATCGAGCGCGCGGCGGGGTGGCCGGAAGTGAACGAGGTCGTGGTCCGCCTCACCACCATGACGGCCATGCTGCTGCAGCTCCGCCTGCTGCAGCTGGTGTGGAAGGCCCGGGTGAATTCAAGAGCGACAGGCGAAATCAACCCTGAGGCGGTCCAAGAGCGGCGCGTGTTGTACACCATCCTTCCCATCTACTTCCTCGGAGGGCTGATCGCGGTTCTCTCCCACGCCTTGTCCGGGTTCCGGCCCTACGAGAACCAGTTCCTGTGGCACCGCCACGAAGGCGGCCTCTGGTGGGACATCAAGGCCTACGGCGGCCTCCTCCTGGACTTCCACCTCTTCCCTCAAGTGGTGGGCAACGTGCTCTGGGGTGCCAAGGAGCAGGCCCCTCTGTGCAAAGCGTTCTACTTCGGAATGGCGCTGGTGCGCTCCATCCCCCATCTGTATGACCTCTGCCGCAAGTTCAAGTTCATCCCTGCTTTCGCTGATATGTATTTGTACGCTAATCCGGAGTGGGACTTCTACTCGGTCACCTGGGACATTCTCATCCCCTTGGTCACCATGCTCCTGGCCTGCATAGTGTATGTTCAGCAGCGGTGGGGCGGCCGCTGCGTGCTTCCGCGACGGTGGCGCAGCAGGTTTGAGTATGAGAAAATTGATGTTGCTCCCATTTAACTAACTTGGTCTTCTTGCAATGATCCTGTCCGGATATCATAATATCCATGATTAACCTGCTTCCAGCTAATTGCTGTCATTCTTCAGCCCTGTGAAGTTGAGTTTTGTAGGTTAAGAAGGTTGAGGGTGTGTGTACTTGAAGGGAGGGATATTCCTTGTACTTGAATTCGGAGGTTGTTGGAAATGCCAGGAATTGTGATATAGATAGTTGAGTCTGTTTATTAGTGACTGCCCTAATAATGAAGCTATTTCCTACTTCTTGAAGGATCCGGGCGCTCAGACTGCTGTGTTGTGGCATTTTGGGCTTGTATTCTCTTCCAGTTGAGTCATTGAATTGAAGCTGGAGTTCTCTCATGAGCCAGAGAGGGCTTTATCATTGCTTGTCCTCAGCAGATTATCTGAGCATAATAGTACTTCTGTGTGACTTAACCCTTTAAGGATGATGGCGTATCTGTGTGGCATATACACCTTTCCTTGAAAGCATTGATGGTCTCATGTGGGATTCCTCTAGTGGGTTCCAAAAACTTGTCCACACATACTCCATGCGAATGGCCCATGTGTGAAGTTCAACCATCACAAAGTGGGAGAGCACTTTCTATGTGGAAATAAGGTGGAAATATTGTTGTACCCCCGCATTGAACCTCCACTCTTGTGAAACCATGAGATTGCAGCTCTCTGTCTCATTGCATTTGTTGGAAGGGCATAGATCTACACAAAAGTTTCCGTAGTTTGTAGATCAAGCAGCGATGATGTATAATTGGTAGAGCTATTTGTAGATTACTTCAAAAGTGACCACCTATGGACCTCTCATCCTTTAGAGCATTACCACCAGGATGTAGTCCCGGTGGGCATTGATTGAAAAAGTATCACAAAGTGGCGGGGCCCATCCACTGGGCCCCCTCCCACCCTTCCCCTGCACACTCTGCTGCTGTGAGCGTGAAGGGCAAGGCTGGAGCGCCTGGTCCATGGCCATTGGTCACTTTTTTTTTTTAATAGAATATCATCATTCATAGATTTGTTATCTTCCCACCAGGCAAGCTCAGACACCGGGTAGCGGTGGGTCAAGCCTGCCTACATTTTTGTGAATTGACGCAATATCCACCATTTGGGATCCACCGGGATTATCACCTGTGGGGTTGCTCTTAAGGGTTAAGATGCTCCATCCCATTCAGCGCTTTCTAGTCTGGTCCAAATAGTTTCAAGCACATTAAAGTATTGTCCTCTTCAAGACTCCTAAAATGTTGCAATTGCAGGAAATTTATTAGGCTCCTCTTAAATATATGAAGAAGCAGACGAAGTTCGTCACGAACTGCATCTGCTCCAACGGAATCATCATGCTTCATTGTCAAAAATGGGCTCCAGGGATGCAGACCTAAAAACTTGTCACTTCACCGAAAACCATTGTCATCTACACTATTCACTGCACTAATTCCTGTAGATGCATGTTACAGAGGTCCACCTCAATTCTCAATCCACATCAAATCATGTACCTCAGAAATAGAGTGAAATGTTTCAAACCTTCGGACACAGAATTTAATGTGGAAATTCTCTAAACTAGGCAAGAGTGATGGAGAGGCGACGGTAAGGTGGCAGTGAGAAGCGGTGAGTGACGTTGAGGTGACAGTGAGGAGGGGATAGTTAATGCAAAAGATATCCACATTAGCTCTGTTCCAAAACTAAATTTGATGTGGTCCAGATCTGGTTACTGAATGAACTACTGCAATGTGGATACCATTAGCATTAACTACCCTCCGCTCACTGTAACCTCACCACCAGTCACCGCTGCTGACCTCACCGCGGCGGGGACGCTAGACGTGGTTGCACATCCGAATTCGAGCTCGCGTAGGCTCGCGTCCATGCAGCCCCACGACTCGTACACTTTAGGTCCTTGTGGCCAGCTATGTTGCAGAATACATGCCGTGCCGCACGGCGTGCAGGATCTTACATTTGTGCAGCGGGTACGTCGTCGGCTCCGTGAAGCTCGACGCTGCTGCAACCTTCGCCGGGGCCGCATTTGAGTCATCTTTCTTCGCCATGGCTGCTTTTTGTTCAGAAAGAGTCAATTGAGAAGAGAAGAACAGGGATCACGCGGAGGTCGATATAGTGCGGAGTGAAACTGGCCCCATCAGTTTTCTTTCCTCCATTCTCTTGCGTCTTAGGCGCAGGTACATTGACGGCTCTGCGCTGCGATTTCCGGTGCTTTATTTTTCGTATTTCATTTGAATGCTATGAAATCACTTGAGTTTGAAATTGTCATTCTATTGGCTATCACTGGAACATGAATGTATTATTATTTGCGCTCTCCATGTATGCACATTGCTTAACTTGTCAGTTATGGGGAGGTTTATCTTAGGCTTCCTCCGAGCACAACGTGTACAACACTTCCCGTGGAACAATGAACGCTAGTATCCCGAGTTGCGATAAGTGTATCTAGCGCAACATTCAGATGAGTTATACCTCTAATAAGTTATAATGCCACTAACTTATAACCTCAGCTAGGTTACTCTAACCTCAACTAACTTGTAACCGTTGATGCCTTTTGACCATTGTTGATGTGCCTCAACATCAAATCTCCATTTTGAGCTACATGACGCTCTGCTAAGGGATGTGATACCATAAGCTATACTATGCCAATGTTGGGATGTGTACCTACCATATGCTGAAGTGCCATAAAGCGCACGCTACGGACGTCAATACTTGTCTCATGAGTATTGTTTGAACACTACTATTAGTAGAGAACCCGGTAGAGCGCAAGCGGGTAGGGTGACGCATTAGGTGCAACGTTATGACGGGGTGCTTTATGGCACGCCAGTTTTAGGAAATGACAGCGGGTGGATGGGAATGAAATTGGATTGGAGTTACCAAGCCCTCCACTAAATTCTTCATAGCTAACTTTAATGTCTACTAAGTTCTTACCACCTCCATCCACCAGTGCTCAAAATGGAGATTTGGCTATAACTTGTGGGAGGTATGACTGTATTACATACTCTACAGTTGAATTGTCAGAGCACCTGAGAACTTGGTGAGCGGCTTGACAGCAAATAATTGCAGAACAAGAGGCTCCTCCAACATGGAATTAGCCATCCACAGCCACGGGCACAATGTCAAATTCTCCTGAAGTTACTACAGGTTGCAGACTCTAGACAAGCCCAGGTGCAGTAACACTTTCCATTGATGATCGATGATTGCGTTAGAGAGGCGGCGAGAACCAGGAGTTTGCAAGTTTTACCTGTTCAACGCTGTCAAGGGTAGATGTTGAGAGTGCCTTGAGTAGTCTTATAATTACTTCATGATCCCAACTTAATCCCAAAATTCTGCATTTCTCACTTTAACTGCTGCGAAGTTCACCGGATATCCTCTGACCTTGTCCATGATTGTCTTGATCGAACCATCGCACAAATTCAATGGGTGATTGTGGTCAAAGGCTGACAAGTAGAGGTCACAAACCTGGCAGATGAGAAGGCAGAGCGAGGAGTCAATCAATGTCTGACAACATGCAGCAGCTCGCAGCTGTACACCAAACAAACAAACGTCTGCGCATTCTTGCAAGATCGCCTTGGAAGCAATTATTCATTCCGAAGCTGCCAAATTGCAGCAAGTAACTTACTCACCAACAAGAAGACCTGATATTTCACTGGTTATCTTTACTAGGTTAAATTAGTGTTATGTGAGACCCAGATTTGGAGGTCAAAGCGGTTTGGATGACATGTGTCTGCTCATTTGCGAAGGACTTGCAGTGCTATGGCAGCTGGGACACCATTGACTGGAAATTAGTACCATTTCAGCCTTCAGTACTTTTGGGAAGTATAATTAGGGTATACAGTGTATGTTCTATTCAACTAACAAACTAAGCCCTTAAACGACAACGGTGGTAATTTATGCAGCGAGTTTTGAAAGTACAATCCAACCGGCGAAAACGCAATTGGTGCGGCGAATGTGGACAAGCCTTGATCGTTGCATTGCACACAATCAAAAATACCCTGTTGCGTCCAATTTGGTAGCGCTTGTTGGTTAAAGGGTTAAATCCCACACATCCAACAACCAGTACTCACCAATGGAAACAATAGATGCCGCAACACACAATGCACAATAATTTCCAAGACTCTTGGCTTCTTGTTCAACTTCAGTTTGGCATTATTGACATGTCCAATGCATGGGAAAAAGAACACACCATATTCCAAATCAACACATTGAGCACAAAAGGCAGGTCACCAAAGACCATCACCCTTCTTCCACCGTCCACCATGATGCGAAGATCTGAATAATGCTCCAGATAAAGTGGGAGCACAATCTGTAAAAACTCCAAGATCATTTTACAATGTAACTGTTATATAACTGAGCAAGATTATAGGTTTCTCCTCATTGAGTTTTTGACTCTACCGTATCTGAATCTGAAGCCTCATTGGCAATGCTTTCTGTATGATTGACACTGAATGCATGACATGATTATCAACTTGCCGGGCGCTAGATTTCCACTAAGTGCTCACCAAATCCACACCTGGTCCCACTCTGACTTGTGATAATTGTGCTATCATAGCGGTCTCTGACACTAGTTTCATTCAGCAAAAGTGACCGGTGAACCTCCTGAAAACAACACCCTCTTGTCATTGGTGAGGGTCCTACAGTTCATGAATTGTACAGTTGTATCGGCATAAAACTCAACCGATGAATTGACATGTCAACAGAGCTGCACCAAAACCAAGCGTTTACCTCCAGATTCAACAAACTATTTGACCAGCAAATGAGCATATTTTGTCAAATCATGAAATCGTTTTTGTCAACTCACTCGTCAGACTATTGAATGGGAGAGAGAGTTCACGAGCGACAAAGGACAAACGGCGTGAATGTACGACGTACCAAGCCATTATGATTTCAGACTCTGCACCTTTCCAGGTTTACGTCGCGACGCGGCTGCTTCACCGAATTGGGTAAACACCAACAATTGAAGACGAACGAGCTAGGCCTTGAAGAATTTGCATGATTCAGTTCTTCCTAGGATACGAATCAGCGCCTATGATTGCAG
This sequence comes from Bryoerythrophyllum caledonicum, assembly GCA_963971425.1. Lineage (NCBI taxonomy): Eukaryota > Viridiplantae > Streptophyta > Bryopsida > Pottiales > Pottiaceae > Bryoerythrophyllum > Bryoerythrophyllum caledonicum. Next base: position 13,539,021 of record OZ020525.1, on the reverse strand, counting down.
CTGCTACTCGGTAGAAATCATTGTACTTGGCAGCTGTTGAATTGATATATGACGGGAAGTCAGTCCTGTAATCCTTCACAGAAACAAGCTGTACTTCATCTGTCCGAACAACGCCACCGGAAGGTATCTGTCTCTGTGTCTACACGTCTCTTCTCAATACATTCCGAGCTCCAACTGTCTCCTATTCTCTCCATAACCACCTGATCGGATTGTTTGTAGGCATAGATAACACTGGCTTCCAGCAAGTCCTTGAAATTCAGTCTGCATCTAGAACTCGGATACAACTTGATTCTAACATTCCGACCGTCAAAATCCTCTTCATAACCATCTGATCGAATTGGGGCATCCTGAAGTTTGTGTCCACAACTTGAATAAAAGCATCTGATTCGTTTGCGCTGCAGGTTCGGCGGAGGAAGTTTCACCGACGTCGACGTCATGGAGAACGCGACTGCAGGAAGTGCCAGGGTTCTGGTGCAGTTTCTGGCCGTCGCGGCGTTGATCCAAGCGCTGCTGTTTCAGACCACGGAGTCGGTGATCCCGTTCGCCGCGAACTACGGCGCCTCCACGGACGCGACGCACACGCGAGTGGAGGGCGGCGGCACGCATGTGGACCTCGTCCTGGACGCTGCCTCAGGTACCCCATCTCGCCAGCTACAAACAAACTGATCAGGTGGTTCCGGAAACTCGAGCATCATGAGGCAGACGTCTAGACACAAAGACAGTCGGTCCTGCTCCGACAGTTGCAGTATTAACTTGCTTACAGGACTGACTTCTCGTCATATATACTGCATGGGGATTGTGCAGCGGCCGCGTTCGGGTCGAAGAACCGGTACTTGTTCGGGAGCATCGGCATGGGCATCAAGCTGGTCCCTGGAAACTCCGCCGGCACCGTCACTGCATACTACGTAAGCTGATCATGATATTCAACTCCAGACGGGCCTGGTGCTTGGATGGTTCATGAAGGTTGTTGGCCTGCGTGTGTTTTTGTAGCTGTCTTCGGAGGGCGGGCAACACGACGAAATGGACTTCGAGTTCCTGGGCAACTTGGCCGGGGAGCCCTACATCCTGCAGACGAACGTGTTCGCCAAGGGCAAGGGCAGCCGCGAGCAGCGCATCAAGCTGTGGTTCGACCCCACCAAGGACTACCACACCTACTCCGTCTTCTGGAACAAACACATCATCGTGTGAGCTTGCTCATCCTCCCAATCTCCATCTCCAAACACACCACCACAGCCTTCACAACGTGCTTTTCCTGTCTGTAGCCCCCGGGTACTGCCTGTGTAACAGATGAGTGCTCTTCTTCCACGACACATCCAGATGAAGAATTGTTGTTTTTTCTCATGCAGATTTTACGTGGACACTACTCCCGTGCGCGTATTCAAGAACAACGAGGCGCTGGGCGTGCCATTCCCAAATAACCAGGGCGTGGGCATCTATGCCAGCTTGTGGGATGGCAGCACTTGGGCCACGGATGGTGGCAGAGTGCCTCTGAATTGGGACGCCTCCCCCTTTGTGGCCTCCTTTCAGGTAAATTTGCTACCTCGTCTCCTCTCACAACATAGAAATGATTCCTGCAAATGACATGAGAGATCATGCGCATGAATGGCTGATGTGTTAATAAGTGCACATATTATGAGAGAACATGTTTCGGAAGTCATTGTGTAGAATGGTAGATGGCTTACACGATCCGTAACCTTAAACATCAGTTGGGAACCGGAAATATATACACGCAAGTATTTTACTCCGTCTGTATAGAAATTCAGCAAGACTTACACCTTTGCCAGATTCTTCAACTAACATCATTTATTTGGAGGTCATTACAATCAATCTGAACCATATCATGTTCAAATACAACACCATAAATGTAGAATATTGTGGTCACCAGTGAGCCGTTCTAACATTTAAGGGTTGACCCCTACTATAACCTATCTTTGGGTGCGGTTTACATGTACTTGGTACTTTCCTGTCACTAGATATCAAATCTTGAGGCATGGATTTTCAACTTATTATGAAATTTTCTTTCAGGGTTTTGGCGTGGATGCATGTGAGGTGGCCGGGGGCAACGTTGGGACGTGCAGCGCAGGCCAGGGCAAGTGGTGGGAAGGCGCTGCATATAACGATCTGAACAAAAACCAAATCGGCCAATTGCAAAATGTGCGCAAAAACTTCCTTCTGTACGACTACTGCACTGACAAGGAGAGAACTAACAACGGGCCTCACCCGGAATGTGCCAGCAACTGGTACGAGTAAGGTAGAGCTCCTCCAACCTCTCTCCAAAGTCTCCAATCGTTGACCAGCGATCATTCTCGAAAAAGCTGCCCATTTTGTGTCTGTAACTTGAATTGTTCAGTATTGAATTACAAGAGTAAATTGTGGATTGTCATAAGAGGTAGCTCCGAGTTTTTCTCGAGGGAAGAGCAGGTATGATGATGGAACATGGCCTTGATATGAGTTCTTGATTTTTTGTGAGGGATATTAATATGTACTGAGATGATATAGGTCTTGTATAGCACAAAAAGGTGCTTTTATTTATTAACGAAACCAATATTATTTCTTTGTGAGTATGATCACGTGTGACATGGTGGATTTTACGGTTACGTCCCTGCTGACCAACCAAAACCCATAATCAACACCTGTAAAGTTGGTGTATATCCAACCCACTTCCATCTCATTACCGTGACCCATTCAGTTCCAAATGGAGGTTAAACTGTTGTTGGTCACGACGGCTTGCTTTTGGTTGGCACTTGTAGGGGGACGGCCACTAGCATAATATGGTAGTACACTTCAAATTTTACAACTAATTCACATTGCATCAGAAAAATATTAAATTATATGGGTTAAAATTGTAATTGTATTGGCTATCACTACTAGGTTATTATGTTTTTATTATTTCTCTTCATATATACACATTGCTTAACTTGTCGGTTATGGGTGGGTTACCTTTACTTCCAACTTTGTTTTGGTTTTTGTGGTGCACATCGTGTCAGACAAGTGAATTTATGAAGTTAGAACGGCCATACATTTTGGGCATGCTTCCATATTTATATTGTTTTGCATCTATGTGGATGTACATATTTGAACCCTTAACGTCACATGCCACTACACTAAATATTGCATTTAGTGTACTACCACAAATAGTGTACTTACCCTAGTACACAAATTGCAAAGAAGTTGACAAATAGTGTACTAATTGCAAAAAAGTTGACAAATAGTGTTAGCCGTCTATGGCATTTATGATACTCCCAATAAACTTTCTTGTGCCAATAAAAATAAAATGAACTAAAAAGATACCCCCAATCAGAAAGAATATTTTTTTTTAAAAAAAGATATCCTAATCAACCGCCTACCAATCGTCATGCCTTAATTGAATGAAATTAAAAAACATATAGACACCCCCAAAAGACTTCTTTTTTCAAATGATTATTTTTTCAAAATGATATTTTATTCAAAAGGTAAATTTTTCAAGTGTATACTTTTTCAACATGTTACTTAATGGAAAGGTTACTTTTTCAAAAGGTTATTGTTTCAAAAGGTTGGTTTTTCAAAGATTATTTTTTCTAAATGTTACTTTTTCTAAATGTTACTCTTTCGGAATGTTACTCTTTCAAAATGTTACTTTTTCAAAATGTTTACTTTTTCAAATATCAACTTTTTAAAAAGCTTATTTTTTGAACAATTACTTTTTAAAAAACCTTCCTTTTCTAAAAAGTTAATTTTCCAAAGGTTACGTTTCTAAATGTTGTTTATTCAAATGTTTTCTTTTTCAAATATTTCCTTCTTCAAAAGATTACTTTTTCAAATGTTTTCTACATCAACATTTTCCATTTTTCTAGTTTTTGTTTTTCAAATCTTTCCTATTCCAAATGATCTTTTTTACAAATAATTTTTTTGAAAAAAAAAATCATTATTTTCAAACCTTAGTCTCTTTCTTGCAAATGTTTTTTTTTGGGTTGCAAATTCACTTTCCTTCTATAACTATGATCTCTTTTGCCAATTTTTTCTCTCGTAATTGTTATTTTCTCTCAATTGTTGGTGTTTCTAAATTGTTCCTTTTTCAAAATTGTTGATTTTTCTATGTTGTTCTTTTTTCCAAATTGTTGTTTTTTCCAATTTTTTCTCCACAAGTTTTTATTTTTTCCCTTCTTCACTTTTGATACTCCAAATGTACAAATAATTCTCATATAATTTTGATACACTAAATGACCACGAGAAGAAAAAAATTATTCCAATCTTTACTGGAATTCCCAAATAGTATAGTAGTTGGCATTTAATATAGTATTCAGCCACTACACTAGCTGCGTAGTTTGCAATTAGAGTACATGTTTGCATTTAGTGTTTAGTGTACTAAACACTAAATGCAAACATGTTTAGTTCACTACACTAAATATTGAAATGAAATTTAAATGAAAGATGTTAGTAGAAGGAACTTTAATCCAAAGGTGTAAGTCATCTAAGCTTTAATACCATTTCTGTACTCTACAAAGTAAAATATGTGCCTGATATATATATACAGTTCCAACCGACTAATGTTTAAGGATTGAACGTCAGAATTGCCAACTGGTAGCTACAATATTCTATATGTATGTTGTTGTATTTGAACATGATGAGATTCAGGTATATAAATGACCTCCAAAGGTAAGATTATATTGGTTGAAGAATCTTTAATTCAAAGGTGTAAATCTTGCTAAACTTTGATACCATCTTTGTATTCTACAAAATAAGATACGTGCTTGTAAGATAGAGGCATCCAATTCCGATCACTTAAACGAGTTTGGGACTCAAATGACATTGTATGTCAAAAACATTTATGTAGAAAGATGCGGAATTAGGAATGAAACTCAACAAATATTTTTTCAAATTTAATTACAAAGATTTGGAATTGATATAGAATATAAAAGCCCAAAAATCACCGGAGCCCATAATCAAACTGTAGAGTAGGTGAGATTTGGTGCCCTCTTTCACCCAATGCCAACAAAGTTAGAGTGAGTAAAAGAGAGAAGACATGCCATGGATAACCAATCCATGGAGGGTATTCAATGCCGATCAGCCTTGTTGGACTTTCGAGGCAAGGCCACCAATGAGAGCTCAATTGAGGTGGAGCAATCCAAAATTACACATTTCATGATCCAATGCCAAAAATGACTGGAGTATTCAAATTTTGAGTTATCGATTTTGGGTCGCTTCGTGCACCATTTCATACATTCCCATTTTCATGCACCATTCCATGCATACTCTACTGATCGAAATTGGGTGGCCAGTTGGAATTTGGTGCTTCTACCTTATATATGGTTCTAGACTAGTAATGATAGATTCTCCCCAGAAACAATAGAAAACAAAATGAATAAATACCAACCCCTCATTGACGACATCATAGCCTTGAGATGGAAAGTGGACCCCCTTATTGTAATCACAGTCGGCGCCCGTGCCACCACCTTTATCCCATCTATAAAAATCCTTGAAGATACCTTTAAAATCCCCATCGAAACAATTTTGCACATTTTAGTAACATTAACAACATTGCCATTCAACATGCCATGTCCATCTTCCTGCACAAACAAAAAATTGAAAACAACCAAGCCCTCCCCGACTCGCAAAACCTTCCATAACATTATCCTTCACTTACTTATCTTAAAAACCTCAAAAACCTCCCACATTGAAAACACACTCCCCCCAATATCCCCCCCCTATTTTCCCTCTCCTCCCCTCTCCCCTTTTTTTCCTCCTAATGCTTTTTGGATTTTGATGGTTACTTGTGTACTTTGATTACTTGTGTTCTTTGGTTACTTGGTACATAGTGTCTACCCTCCAGAGGGGGAAGTTGTTCCATACTACTAATTCCTTGTCTGGTAGGCATGGTCTTAGTGGTGGAACGAACAAACAGTTTTTTCACGCCAGCCACTTCGGAAATCGGCGTTCTTCTTCTTCTGATTTTAGACTGATATTGATTGCGATTGAGAGGTGTGGTGTGGTCTGGTAGGTCCTGATATGTGGTTATAACATATTCCAAAAGACTTCCAAAGAAAGTTGTGTGAAATTCACTGAGGCCCAATCCTCCATCAAATTCACAAATTTGTACCACACATGATTCACTCATGGAAGTCACATACCACATCAATGACCTTTGGCACCTTATACAAGTGATTAACAAAGATATTGATTGAATGGACCTCTTGTAACCCTTGAAGGCGTAACGTCCATTTTTGGGTTGTTTGGGGCACATTAACATCTGTAGCAAGCACTCTTGGTCACCTCTATGGAAAATTCACCTCTACAGAAAATTCAGTGGCAGAGTAAGATGAGCATCTACAAGGACCGGCCCCACCAAAATCAATGCAAGCATTGGCGAGCTACACTAATTTCCGTGAAGTCGAGGCTGCAATAAAGTGCAATCTCACAATATGTTCTCATCCATCTACGAATCGTGGCCATGCTTCAATCTTCAATGCTACACGCCTAGAACCGTCATTGAATCTAAAATCAACCACTCCTCTTCCGCATGCACACATTTCACGAGATCATATCTACATGAGACTTAGATAATAATGGCTTTCGTGTAAAGTGACGGTTTTTGGGCGGGGCATGTGGGAGGGGAATGGTTGGTTTTAGGTGCGGTGACGGTTATGGGCGTGTTGCGCCAAAAATTGATGAATGGGCACGATTTGCAGATGGATGAGAGCATAGTGTGAACGACATCTGGAAAAAAAACATGGCCCAACGCAAAGCATTGTCGCAGTACCCGCGCAGTACTACTAAAAGAGATTGCACAGGTATGTACTTTTGCAGTACCGCGGTAGTTCACAAATTTTTAACTTTTGCATGTAGTGGTGCCACAGTCTTTGTGTCAATACAAAAAATTTATACTTTGTCCAAACATTACAAAGTACCACAACCGTCTATGTTTTGGATTGGGGATGTCCTTGTGCAGAATATATTATTTTATTGAGACGATACTTGTGTTGTACCTCAACAATACTTGCGCAGTACTGCTTTATAACTTCTAATTTGCACCCAATGGTTTCAAAAATTATCAATTACATAGATTTTAAGTTTAGGGAATTTGTACATTCAAGCACACTGTCATTTATGAATTCATGCGATTTGTATGTTCATACTTTGAAGCTTAAAATACTAGAAATCCATAGATACTAAATGTATTGATACACGCAGTGAGATCACCTTAAACTGAACATTTTGGGATAGGTAAGTACAGATTCATTTGCTTTTTATTTTGACCTCTTATAGTTCCATTCACTTCTTACAGTTGCTCCAACAAGAAATTGTATTCACTAAAACATCTGATATTCTATGAAGTCCCATTCCGCTTAAGATTCCACTCGAGTGGTTCAGTATCAGAGATGTAAAGATCAAATGTGTGTTTCAGGTAAATTCAAAGTTAAGGATTAGGAAAAATATTTTAACTGCTAGCAATTACATGGAATCATTAATCTTAGACTGACCTCCAAAACTTAAAATTCATGTGGCTCAAAAAGTCTTCGAGCATGTTGAGCATGGTTGTCATTTGAGATAACAGAAGCACACGATGACCATCGTCTTTCAACTGACATATATGGATGACAAACAATGGAAAAGAAGAGGTGAATGCCTAACGTGATGTCCACACTACACGAGAACGAGGCCGAACTCGTCCATGTACTGCTCAAGGGATTCGTTCTAAGCTTCTTTTGCTCTCTCTTTGGCATCATTGATTTTTGAACACTGTTTGTGGTGAAAATCTAGCCTCTTGACACAAGTCGAACGAGTCGATCTCTTTGCCCTGTTGCACGCACTCGCATATTTTCTTGTATACTTGAATCTTGTTTAAGCCTTGCCTCTACTGATAACCACAACTCGTCCAAGACAAACCTCAAAAACACTTCATGTTTTTATACGTTCCTTAAGTGTCATACGTTCTATGTGCAACAACCTCCTTCATACAATTAGCCAAAACAATAAAAAAAACTCTTCATATGTTGTGTGCAGTAACCTTTTCCGTTCAAATCTAGCAAAAAAAGCAACAAAGTACGTTGAGGAGCTCTAAAGATTGACAGATTCTCCTAGAGTAGGTTAAGAAGCTGTACAATTTGACAAATTCTCAAAATGATAAAAATAAATCAAAATTTGTCAAATCAAAATGCCTTTATCACTTACAACAATATCCACGACGCTCTACAGGTCTAGCAATACCTCCATCTCCTCTCCAGCTCCTCGCCGTGGTATGAGCTCGTGTACACAAGAACCAAGTGTTTTGCCGTTGAACCACTGTAGGAAGGGGTGGTGCATTGATATTGTAAAACAAGAAAAAGAAAAAGAAAAAACTCACCTTGTTGATTAGGAGAATGAGAGGGTGGGAGAACTCTTCACGACTGGTGTCTTGATGGCCTTATTGGCGGTCTTGGAATTGATGCAGGTGATACGAAAGCACCAGGGAGTGTCCATGGCGGCGTTGCTTGTGCCCAATTAGGTGCGTGATTCACAGGTCCAAGCTGATAATCACGGCAATGTCTACCATCACGCTCCCCGCCATGGTCTTCGTCCTCACCGTGCTGCTCTTGCTCCTCCGCACCGCCCTGCTCATAATGCCATAACTGTTTGCCATCATGCTCGTGAGGAGATTGTGAAGCAGATGGTGAAGATATTGTGTGGAGATGCAATGTGGATATTGCATGGAGCTGTAGCACGAATAGGATCGAATAGATCATGTGATGCGGACCTCTCCCTACAAGTAGAATACGACAAGTGCCCCTTTAGGCAAGTAGCCTCTTTGCAACGTTCATTCACTGCAGGAGGTGAATATGAAATGTCATCTTGAGTTAACTTGAGTTTGAACTTGAGATACGCGGCCATAGTAAACTTTAGTTACGTAGTTCTATTTTACATTAATTCTCAATTTTAGTGTAGTAGTATTCATTTGAATAATGTGGCAGAACTCTTGCTGTATCAATTGCAAGATGCCGCAAGTGGGCAGTAAGGTAGAGGCACTCAAATGACATTGTATGTCAAAAACATTTATGCTGAAAGATGCGGAAGTAGGAATGAAACTCAACAAATATTATTTTTTCAAATTTAATCTCAAAGATTTGCAATTGAAATAGAGATAAAAAGCCCAAAAACCACCGGAGCCCATAATCAAACTGTAGAGTAGGTGAGATTTAGTGCCCTCCTTCCCCCAATGCCAACAAAGTTAGAGTGAGTAAAAGAGAGAAGACATGCCATGGATAACCAATCCATAGAGGGTACCCAATGTCGATCGCCCTTATTCGACTTTTGAGGCAAGGCCACCAATGACAGCTCAATTGAGGTGGAGCAACCCAAAATTGCACACATCATGACCCAATGCCGATAATAACTGGAAGTTTCAGATTTTAACTTATCGGTTTTGGATCACTTCATGCACCATTTCATGCATTCGCCACTTTCATGCACCATGCCATGCATACTCTACTAATCGGAATTGGGTGTCTTTACCTTAGGGCCTCTTTACATTAGAAACGAGAAGCCTCCGGCCAAACTCCACTTGAGCCATGGCACATTCTTGAGAGGCCAATCCTTGAGAAGCCATGGCCTTTGGGTGTGGTGTAAAGTGAGAGAAGGCCAAAAGCTCCAATGTTGAGCTTTTTCAAATTCATCTTTAAATATATTAAATGATTGGTTGTGAGTTTTTTGGCCAATGGCCCCCCGGATTTATAGTTAGGCCCACCTCTTGAGGTAGGCCTAACTATAATTCCGGGGGCCCTCATTATTATGCACTTTCGTTGCCACGGAGGACAAAAGTGCTGCCCATGTCATTTTCTCCTCTTTCGTCCCTTGGACTGAAAAAATCGGGTGTAAAGTGACATTCTTTGGTCTTCTCGATTTCTACGCCTCCCATTGGCTGAAATTTCTCTCCTCACGGCCTCTCGCCTCTAGTGTAAAGAGGCCCTTAATCACATGAATGAGTTTCCCGACGCTAAAGTACTGCGAGAGTATTGCGGCAGTAGCGCAAAGTATTCCAAAATTTGCAGTACTGTATCTGTACAGTATCCGCAGAGGAGGGCGTTACTTATCTGTTCATTTTTTCATTCATCCAAAACCATTTGTCGTTCATCCGCTTTCTACAAGTTCCCGAGTTCCTTTCACAAACACAAGAGCCTCGTCTGATTTCCGAGCATTGTAATCCATTGCGGAGGAGCGCCGATCGACCGACCAGCCGCAGCCATGGCATACATCCAAGGAGGTAAGTTAACGGGGAACACAACCACACAGGCTGGGACCGGAGCGCTTCATTTTCTGTTTTCTGGATCGGAACCAGGAAACGCCGGTGTCATATTTTTTGCGATGATTAGGGTTTCATGCGGTCCGGGGATCGTCTGGAATCCTCGATTGCGTGTGCATTAGCTCCAGAATGCTTCATTTTGTAGTGTCGTGCGGAGGTTTATGGTCTGGAGTGAGGGAAAGTGCTGGAGTTCGTGTTACTGCGATGATTAGGGTTTCATGTGGTCCGGGGATCGTCTGGATTGGTCGATTGCGTGTGCATTAGCTCCAGAATGCTTCATTTTGTAGTGGCGTGCGGAGATTTATGGTCTGGGGTGAGGGAAAGTGATGGAGTTTGAGTTTTTGCGATAATTAGGGTTTGGATTCGACGTTTCTTTCATTGATTGGGTGTGCAGTTGGTCCGGGATGCTTCTTTGTTTCGTGCCGTGCGGAGGTTTGTGGTCTAGAGTGAGGGGAAACGAGAGAGTTCAATTTGAGGTCAAGGGAGCGGAGATTGGTTTCTTTGTTTATCTTTTAGTGACGTTGTTGTCGCGTTTTTACCATAATTTTTTTCTTTCATTCTTGTACTATTCTGTCCACATTTTTTTATATTTTTGGTGGTTTTCACTTTAGAGTTATGGTTGCCGAGTGACGAAGTTGGTTGTAACGTTTAAGGTCGCTGTGACTTTAGTTCCCTTTGTTTGAGTAGTTATCGCATATCGCTTCGAAGGGTAGGGTTTTATACAGTGAAGAAATCAGTTCCGCTTGAATTTGGCTTGCCCGTGTTCCGATTCTGACCTTGTGGTAGTGTGAGCAGGCGACGTGCGGGGGCAACGTTCACCATGGCGGCTGAGCATCATCCGAGAAATGTTCATGGGATTGCTCAATTTCGTCCTGGCTTTTTTCAAGACCATGTTTTCGGTGAGTTTTTGCATATCAGTATGTCGTGTGGGAAGTTGTTGTTGCGGTTCAAGATGTGCTGTATTATTTGTGTCGGGAAGATTTTTGTGTCGCTCGTGCATTGGTCTCTTTCTAAGTAGTGGTGTTGCAGTTGGATGCGCATGAGAATTACGGAAAGGTTGCCGGCAACGGAGCACCTGCCCCTCCAACTTCTGGTGGCCTACGTCCTGGAAGTAGTGCACCTCGTGGCATAAACAACGTTCACACCTTATTTGGTAATAATACGCTTCCACATTATTGTAGAAAATCAGATTGTCCTATTTCCTACGGTTACAGAGGTGTCAACGCGTCCTTCTGGATTCTGGCGTTTGAGCAGAAATTTGGTACATTGCCAAAATATTCTGACGAACATGCACATAAAACGCGGGTTAATGTCAACTGTGCGCTTCTGGTTCTCTCTGGGGTGCCGGGTTGAGTATGCACTTGACATCTTTGTAGTTCAGTTTCTACACTCGTATGCAGGAATGCCACGAATATCTTTGTTTGGCAACCTTCATTGCCGCGATTAACTCGGAAATGGTCTGATTGTGCTATCCTCAATGAGGTTTGTAACAAAACTTTCGTGGTGTTTTTTATGCAGGTTCGTCTGGGGCTTCTGGAGACCATGGCAACGTCCACTCGATTAACAGCTCACGATCTTGGCAAGCTAAGGTCAACGAGGCAAAGACTGCCAGAAAAGTTGTAAGTACCAGAATGAGCACGTTACCCAAAAAAATTCATATTTTTCTTACCTTCGTTGCTCATGGTGGAGTAATCTGGTGACGAAAGCTTTTGGTCGCAAAAAGAAAGTTTGATTTTGATCCTCTTTTTTGCTTCGAATTTTGGCAGATTGTTGTTGATTTTACAGCATCTTGGTGCGGACCTTGCAAACTCATGGCCCCTGTCTTCGCGGAGCTGAGCAGAATGTTCGGACAACTAGTCTTCGTCAAGGTGGATGTCGATGAAGTTCAGGTACTCACGCCTTCCCTGAAAATGTAGACCAATACACGCACTTTTCGACTTCACTCTTACCTTTCTCACTGCGAAGTGCATTTCAATCTTTGTTGTGAAGTTTTACATGTTATTGGTTGTGCAGGAAGTAGCAGCACAGTTCGGGGTTCGGGCAATGCCAACTTTCTTATTCATCAGGGATGGCCAGGAGATCGACAAAGTTGTCGGAGCCGACAAAAACGAACTGGAGAGGAAGTGTAGCCGCTACAATAGCAGCCGATGAAGACAGCAGCAGTTCATTCACGATAGGTACTAAATCTTGAGTGCTATGCCATGCTTGTAAATATAACACGTAAACTGCAAGAGACTACACGGGAGTGAGTTTCCTTGATTGAGTTTTCTTGGTGTCAAAAAATCCAAACCATAGTAAAGAAGACACACAAAAACAGAAAAAACAGTTTGAAAGACACATGAAGCACACAAAGATTTTATATTCAAATTATAAAAAGAAACAACAATAGAGAAGTCGGAATGAAGACACAGGCCTTTACCCCTTGTTTGCCCCTGGGTCTAACATAGGATCTGTGGAGAATTAACCTATGGATATTTCTCTTCATTCCATAGGTTAATTGGAGAATCTTCAATCCTAAGGTGTAAGCCTTGCTATACTGGTAAGCTTTAATATGTTTTTGGCACTCTGCAGAGTAAAATACAGTAAAATACTGTATATACAGTTCCCGACTGATGTTTTTATGGGTTAACAAGAGAGAACCTAAACTTCAAAACCCTTGGTTCTTCAATTCTTAACCTTTCACCATAACCACTTAAACACAGGTCAAACAAACAACGCCCTCATCCCTAAACCTTCAAAATAATTTCCACCCAAACAACATAATCATGTGATACCCCAAACCCTAAACTCCATAGATATCAGTGTACAGCCACATCAACATCATTATCTCACAGCAAAACCAAAGTCTTTGAATAAAACAGCAAAACCAAAGTCTTAGAATAAAACGGTGATTAGACTAAGACCAATAATTCACAAAGAATCATAATCATCTCAAATAAAAAGGTTGACGAAGAAAACTTTAAGAAATATCAGACCTACAAATTAAGACCGGAATTCACATGATGAATTAACAATTTGTTGAAGAAAACATACCTTGAGTTTGAAGCTGAGAGTGCTCCAGAAGCTGAAAACGAGCTCCACGTCCAAATTCCTGCAATTAAGCGCTAATTGAACCCTAATGCAAGCCCTAATGCAAACCCTAATGCAAACCCTGAAGCAGTGGTCCACGTTAAGTGGTCGACATGTACCACATTTGGTCGTTCATTCATGTAGCTCTGCAGAACATGGCTTCTTAATTGTGACTTCAGGAATAAGCCATGTTGTGCATACCTACATTTCTGCTCTGAAATAACCATATTAACACATGTTAACTCATAGGGCCTACAAGGTCCTTGGAGGGTTGATTATGGTACTCTTGGTGTTGTAATTTTTCCCATGATTGGTCATTGTTGTTGCAGTCTTCCGAGTGTACTTCAAGCTCCGCAAGAGCTTTCCAACGCATCACTCCAAGCGTACTTCAAGCTCTGCAAGAGCTTTCCAACGCATCACTTTGATCTCCAATCAATGCAGGCACTGGCAAACTACATCGATTCCCATGAAGTGAGGTCACAATGAAATGTATCCACTGTGTAGATGATGTTTTGCCTAATCTAGTACACTCGTAGTTTCTCTCAAAGCCTTGTGGTCCACTCAGGTGTTAAAGGGTTAAGGTCATTTATTATTTCAATGCATCCTATTATAACTTCTTAGAGTAAGCATGCACTACTTTCATTATCTTATTTACTACAAGCACCAGATTTGATGAAATGACCATGTTTTGACTCCAATGAAATGACCATGTTTTGACTCCCATGCTAATTGTTGTAGCAGCCAAAGAGAAAGAAGAATTTTGGTCCTCAAAGAAGGCCGGTGTGAATGAAGTGTGTGTTTGTTTCACTTGTAGTAGCCGACATTACCTATGAATAATTGTAATCACCGTGCTTCACATTTGTTCTAATTCCAAAAGTATCGTTATTAGTAAGGCTTATTTTAAATTATAATTTAAAAAAATTGTTGAGTGAGGTTACAATGTAGATGCTATATTGTAATTTGATTGTAAAGATTGAAAGCTAATGTAGTTGTAGTCAAAGTGAAAAAAATTGTCCTCCAAATAGACACTTGGTCCTGTAAGGCCGATGAGCTTTTTCGGCCCATGAGGATCTACGAGTGTTATAGACTATGCAAAATGGCATCTACGCAATGGATACATTTTAGCACAAAAATCTACGAACTTGTTTCACTGAAATCACTGTAGCTTGCCAATGCTTGCACCAATCGTGGTGGCGATGGTCTCAACAGATGCCCATCTTCCCCCATCTCTATGTCATGGTCAATTTTTTTCCCCTTTGAGGTCGATTACAGCTCATTCTACAAAGGTTTTTGTCCCAAAACAACCTATATATGATGGATCGGCCTGAAAGGGTTCAAGCACGAAAATTACTCTCCCATTCCAGATGAGCGTTGACTTGGTCAAACTTAACCCAACTATCAACCAGCAATAACGATCAAATAACACCACCGCATTATGTATACCCGGCGACACCCGCATGTCCCCGGTCATCCTATTTGCGTGGTCAGTGTAATTCCCTGAATCCCCTATTTCCGGGGACCCGCCGACCCGGCCTCGCATTGGCCGACCTCCAGATCTAGGAAGGTCATAGACCCATCTCCTTCGACCTTTCGCTCTGGCTAGAGTGTGTCCTGAAGTCTACGCGAGAGGTACATTTCGCGTAGCTAGTATCTTAGGAATCTTGTGCCACCAATGACGACAAATCTCCGCCGGCCGAGTCCTTGACTTCTCTGCCGCCAATCTCATTATCTACAACCCTTGTACATGTCAGTCTGTTTCCTTAACGTGCGGTGGTGGTAAAGCGTTACGAACGCTGTCCTCTGCGGACTCAGAAACCGCCACCGCACCAAGACACCAGCAATATCTACAGATTCGCAACTTTCATTCTTTGAACGGTGGAAGATTTACTCGAAAAGCGTTTCGAAATCTAAAACCATTACGTTTGAACAATAAAGTGGATTGGAGTAACGAAGCGTAAGTAACGAAGCGTAAGTAACGATGCGTAAGTAACGAAGCGTGAGAAGGCGTGAGCAGCTTTCAGTGTGTTTTGTGAATCTCGCTCAAGCACTGGAATTGCAGCGATGGCGTCGGAGCGCGTCGTGGGAGTGGCGGCGCTGCAGTTTGCCTGCACGGACGACGTTTCGGAGAACGTGGCGAAGGCGGAGGAGCTGGTGCGGCAGGCGCACGCGCAGGGGGCGAGTATTATCCTGATTCAGGAGCTTTTCGAGGGTTACTACTTCTGCCAGGCGCAGCGGGAGGATTTCTTCGCGCGCGCGCAGCCGCGGGAGGGCCATGCGACGATCGCCAGGATGAAGGAGCTGGCGCGGGAGCTCGGGGTGGTGATTCCGGTGAGCTTCTTCGAGGAGGCGAACAACGCGCATTTCAACTCGGTGGTGGTGGTGGACGCGGACGGGAGTGAGCTCGGGGTTTACAGGAAGAGCCATATCCCCGATGGGCCGGGATACCAGGAGAAGTTTTACTTCAACCCGGGCGACACCGGGTTCAAGGTGTGGAAGACCAAGTTCGGGACGATTGGAGTTGGCATCTGCTGGGACCAGTGGTTTCCCGAATGCGCACGCGCCATGGCGCTCATGGGAGCGGAGGTCCTGTTTTACCCGACGGCCATCGGGAGCGAGCCGCAGGACGGGGACCTGGACTCCGGTGAGCACTGGCGCCGCGTGATGCAGGGGCACGCCGGCGCGAACCTAGTCCCGGTTGTCGCGTCCAATCGCGTCGGGGTTGAGGTCATCGAGACGGAGCGCGGGCCGAGCAAGATCACGTTCTACGGGACGTCGTTCATCGCCGGACCGACGGGCGAGATTGTGGCGTCCGCTGATAACAAGAGCGACGCTGTTCTTGTGGCGAAATTTGACTTGAGCAAGATCAAGGTTAAGCGCCATAGCTGGGGAGTGTTTCGGGACCGGCGGCCTGACCTTTACAAGGTGCTCTTGACGGCGGACGGACAACTGTAGAGAACGAGGTTTTCAATTCTCTGCCATAGCGAATTTTGTAGAAATTCCGAAAGGTGCGCCTTTCTTTGAGTGAGGAACGAAAACCTGGCTTCGCGTGGCGGCATTTCATCAATAGTTTCCTCAGAAGACCTGGATAGTGCACAATTTTGCTCTTTAGGATCATCAGTGGTAATGACTCCATAGCTCACTCATGTTCCTGTTCACGAGGCTCCCTCTCTGTGAATAATCAAGTCACGTATGCTCCTCATTTCGAAGTGCCTGCTGCTGTGAAATGGAGTCCGAAATCATATGTGATACTCAATGTCAGGCTAGAAGTCAGGAGAACGGAAGTAGATAGAAAGCTTACTCTCAGCGTATGTGACGAGATCAATTCTCCAAGAATCATGAGGCATTCTCAAGGTATTTTTAATCTATCCATCAATTTAGGGAAGCACACGGAATTGAAGATTTTATTCTTTGTTCACCACCGTGTTACCTCAGTTTCAATTCAGAAGTGCTCTTTCGCAAACTGTAGTGATAGGGATCACAAAGTCCACACTAATTGTGTCGATGATGACCTGCACCGACCTAGCCGAGTGGCCTGCACTGGAAACTCTAATTTCGGAGACGTTGTCCATCACATGAACCGTAATTGATTGCGTGCTAATCTGATGAGCAGTACTGACGGAGCCAAACTCGTGCTTGCCATGCAAGGCCCGTTTCCAGGCAACAGTGAAGCAGCACACTTCCCGGAGCGGAGGAGGTAACAATAACAAGTGGTGGAGGACTCTGACCAAGTCAAGGAAGATTCCAGATGCGGAGTTCGGACCGAAAAGATCACCGGAATAGTCTTCCTGGATTCCTTCTCTGGGACCACCACTTAGGCCGGAGACATCGACACTTTGCAGCAGGCTTGAACAGAGTGATCCTTACACAAGGTGCAGTCATCTTGAATCCTTTTAGGGTAACGTCTGTTTGTCTCAGATTGTTGAATGGCAGCTTTACCTTCTGTTTAGGTAGTCATCTTTGCAGGTACGAATTTAGTGTTCGACAGAAATCAGGGGTTTTTTTGCCATGAGAGGGTTGTCGGTTTCTCTGGCAAGGTCATTGCTGAATGACCCATGTGATAGCTCTGTTGTCTCTAAAGCTTCAGAATGTTGAATGGCACCCATTTAGGAAGTTACATGAAGGTCCTGCGTGTGTAGAAAGCTCCAAAATTATTTGGGGGGGGGGGGGGGTTTGGGGTGCCAGTGAAGGTGTTTGTTGGGGGAGCAGGGAGTAAGTTGTCGTGTCGTGACGGAGGTTGTGGTACAGAGTTGGAGTGGTTTTATTTTCAGGTTTCATCATCCTTTCCTTTCTGCCATTTGCATGTTAGGCGTTTCCTATGGCTCTTGAGCTTTTGGAATATTCTTTGAGGATGACATTGATGATTCATGGATTTACTGGCTGTAGATCATTTTTGATGATTATGAAGCAAATATGTCTGAATGTGAGGTGTTGCATCTTCTTCAGATGGTGTGATATGTGATCCATTACGTGGTCGTGAGTGTTTGGAGATGGCCGACAGGGTTTGAGAAGATCATATATTCTTGTTTTTGTCAAGATGATCCTAGTTGCAGTGGTGGTGCATCTCATTGAGGAGTATTGCATCCTGGTTGTGCGGTTCCTGGCACTGGCGGTGCGGCAGGCTCCCCTTTCCAGACGTATTCGGCAAATCATCCTGCGCAGGCTTGAAACAGACCCCCTTCAAACACCTGAGGCAATGTAACATAGTTTACACATTCAGAATTGGAAGCGTCATGGTACTTCGGTGGAGACGAAAGAGTCGGTGGAGAGCGGAGAGCTCTGAATCGGGACCTGACAAGCACCAGATGGATCACGTGTCGTTGCAGTGAGAGTTTTTGTTGACATAATAGCATACATTGCAACTTTAATAGGAAAGAGATAGGACTGAGTACTGCCTGATGTGATATGATGTCACAACTAGATGATATAATTTTTTGTTCTTGAAAATCTTGGAGTCCAATTCCAGAGAGGTTCCACACGAGTAAGTGATTTCATTCTAGAATCCGAGGAGTACTAACGTGCTGATGATGTTGTACGTCTGCAGAGTTGCGAAGAGTATTCTGGACTACGAACTTTACGTTATGTGCAGCTATTTCTAGTTCAGACACAGGTCTAGACATGTACACTTCCATTTACAACTGATAAAGTAAAAGCAAACACATTGTTTGCCCTTTCCAAGCCTTTACTCGCAATTGAAGGACTCACTGTTTATTGGCTTTTTTAACGAGGAAAAGGCGAAAAGAAGACCCTTGTATTCGTCGCTCGGATAACACCGCCCTGAAAGTAAGGAATTCTACATCTTCTATCTTTACATCTAATTCAGGAATCTGAGATTTCAAGTTGTGGACACCATGAATTTGCAAGATATTAGCGCATGATTCAAGGCTTTTGACGTATTTTCTACCATGTGGTGAATAATAAAATTTCCTATCAGGTTTGAAAATGGACCTGACATGAAAGGAAAAAAAAGGAAAACAAACTCAAGTAAGACAGGACTCGATGATGAAGAAGTGGAGCCAATGATCTTTTATACAAATGGGGAGTTACATAAAAAGAGTAGCAGACACTGTGATGATCTAGCGACAACAGCTAATCGTAAAGGCGATTTTACACTTTACATTCAGAACTCAACCCGCTGGAGGGGGACATACTAATTGTGCTGGTATGTGCCGAACGACGACTCAGATACGAGAAGCAATCAGAGGAGTCTTCTTGGCGAGGTGCGCCTGCGCTGCTGCCACACCGCTTCCCAGGGTCACTGGGTACCCCACCTCCCTCAACGCCAGCTCCACTCCGGCCAACGCTCCCAGCAATTGCAGCTGCAAGAATCACACAACAGGTTAGTTCAGTAAAATGCATTCAGTGCAATATCGGAGAACAAGGGCAAGATGGGATACAAGGTTAGAGACCATGTGCAAGCAGGTATAATGAGATACCTCGTTCACGTTTCCGAGGTGACCGATACGGAAGACCTTCCCTGCGATTTTGTTGAGCCCCACTCCAAGGCTGAGGTTATACTTCTTATACGCGATCTTGACAATCTCTCCGCTGTCAATCCACGACGGCACCACCACCGCAGTCACCGTGTCACTCTTCCACTTGGGATCCTTCGTGCACAGGGTCAACCCCCACGCCTTCACAGCTTGCCTGCCCGAAACGCACACATTAGTTTCGACCTAGAGACCATGAGCTGAGTGTGAATAGGATACCCCTCTTTTGATTTAGAATATTACTCTTTCCTCACTCTTGATGGGTATTAGACCAGTGGAAGAGCTGGTTGTGTCGCAACTGGAATCCCTGTGGAAGAGCTTGAAGAGCTGATTCGTACCTGGAGGCTTCCGCGAGGCGACAGTGGCGGGCAATGACGTTATCCAGGCCCTCCTCGTTCAAGATCATGTCCAGGGACGCGCGCAGCCCATACAGCATCTGGCTGGAGGGCGTGTAGGGCCAGTAGGTGCCGGCCTGGTAGAACTTGAGGTAGTCGCCCCAGTCGAAGAAGACGCGCGTGGAGGTGGACTTCTTGGCGGCTGCCAGCGCCTTGGGGCTGGCGCACACGATGCCCAGGCCCGTGGGCAGGGAGAGCGCCTTCTGCGAGCCCGTCAGGGCCACGTCCACCTTCCAGTCGTCCATGCGGAAGTCGATGGCGCCGATCGAGGACACGCCGTCCACTAGGAGGAGCGCAGGGTGCCGGGCCGCATCTGTAACAATCACAAAATTGGTTGCCGTGAGAGTGGGCAAAAGAAAAGAAAACAGACTCCACCGTCACCATCTCGAACCTATACAAATCTGTGATCTAGAGAATGTGTGAAAGCGTGATCTAGGACAACAGCTTCAGCAACGTGAGAAGTGACTTTGGATCCGCCATCAACGTCGACAACCGATAGAAACGTGTGAAGATATGATAATCCACCGACAGAAGCTTCTTCAACGTTGGCAAAATCACTATCAAAATCTTAAACCTCTTGCTGATCTAGAGACCATGTGAGCGTGCACAGGAGCTACTCCAATGTGCGCAATGACTTGAAATCCACCATCAACATCTCGACCTTCAAACCATGAGGGCATGTGCTGATCTCCGAGAAGAACACCAACTAGAAATCCGCCATCAACATCTCAAAAACAAGTGGACAGGAGCTGACCTTCAACAAGGACACCGACTGGACGCAATCACAAGGGATGCACAATTTGATGTAGAGCTTGCAGTCATCTTTTAGGGTGAATGGGTTGAGTTATCTCTCACCGATGACTTTGCGCACGGCGCCGATGTCGTTGGTGACGCCGGTGGACGTTTCGTTGTGCACGACGCAGACGGCTTTGACGGAGTGCGAGCGGTCCGCCTCCAGCTTGCGCTGGAGCACGTCCAGAGGCACGCCCGCGCCCCACTCGCAGTCCACCACGTCCACGTCGAAGTTGTAGCGCTGCATCTGGTCGACCCACAGCAGGCTGAACTGACCCAGCCGGAACGAGATGATCTTGTCGCCCGGGGAAAGGGTATTGGTCAGCGCACTCTCCCATGCCCCAGTCCCTGTCGGAAAAGGAAAAAAAAAAAAAAAAACCAGAACAGAAACTCAGAAACACAAACCTAGGAAGGAAAAAGAGCCAAAATCCAGACACTGACCACAACCCAGACTGCCATAAATTCAACTTCAACCTGGACGTCACCACTGAAACAGGGCGTCAGAACCGAACTCAAAATCTTATCAGTCACAAGATTTTCTCAAGACAATACGGACGCACTTTCCTCAAAACTCAGACGAGGGCATCTTACAAACTTTGACAACCGCTATCGAAGAAGGCTAAGATTCTTACAAATTCTCAAGGAACGAGAAACCTCACACGTTCAGGTACGCTTTCAACAACCAAACTCAGAAAAATCACTAGCAAACATCCGAAATCTTGTCATGAATGCCTGATCCAGGAAACGAGAGAAGAATTTAACACTTTCAAGTGTCAATTTCTTCAACAGATTGGCGGTGGTTGTTACCGGTGGTGGGGAAGATGAAGGAGGTGGCCGTGGTGGTGCGGAAGAGCTGCTTCACGTCATCAATCACCGATTTGGACAGTTTCGGAAACGCCGGGGAGCGGTGATCCTCGTTACTGCGGTTCATAGCCCGCAGAATCGGCTCCGGCACATTCGTCGGCCCGGGCACAAACAGGTGGTTCCGCCCCGGCGCCGGATAGTACTCCATCGCTCCCAAACAACCAACAGCAAACACCCGTCTCGACAACACAGACAGACACAAATCACACACAAATGAGGCAGCTTGAGGTTTGAAGCAAAGGTGGTGGATTTATGAGGCGAGGGAGGAAGGTGGGGAATGTGGGGTGAGCGCGAGTCCAGGATTGTGGGATGGGGGTTGCAGCATCGCCAGCCGCTCACTGCCAGCGAGTGGCCATGCTTTGCTTTTCTCCAAACCAGCTCCTACCTTTTAAGAGCCCGGTGTATCTAAGGTACATGCACTTCCATTCTGGATGAAAGTGGTATGAACTAAGGAGGCACCCAATTGGCCGGATTCTCAAGAAAAGGTGACGTTGTCAGTAGTCCTGCACTGGCGAGATTTTTCATTCGTATAAAATTACACACATACGGAAAAGTATTGATAAACTGCAGTGTGCATGTGAAGTAAATTTTTTTGTGGTGTGGTTCTGCGCATCTAGATAAGATGGGGAAACTTGATTTGATGAGGAGTTGAAGAGGTGGGAGTCAAAATCTACACGAGGTTGTGCTGGTCCGAGAATTCAACGTTATGTACATGACTACAAAACGAGCTGCGTCAGTTGTAGCGTCTCCTCTTCTGGTTGAGCTCCGCGAAGAAGCCTTGGATATCTGCGCTGGTCACCGTCCTCCCGCTTTCGCCAAACGGAGCCTGTGAGTGATAATCTGTGTCAGTCCATGATCAGCTTCGTTGTGAGTACGTGAACGGATGTAGCTACGAGACGTACCAGGAAGTCTTTCAACTGAGCAGACATGTCGTTGAACCCATGAAGGAGCTCAATTTGTTGCACATGGGGTAAACCCTGCAGCATCAAGTCAGGAGCACGAGTCTCCTCTCTTTTCCGCTTTGCGGAAGCTTCATACGCCTGCGGTAATAACAAGGTATGAGGTACTGAACCTGAGTCTGATACTATGATTTGTGTCCTTGAATGTGAGGCAACGTCACCTGGATTGTGTCATCTGAGTCCAAAAGGAAGGCAACTCCCTTTTCCTCATACATCTTCAAGCAGGTGGGACAGCGGCAAAGCTGAGAGCGCCAATCCCTGATCAGCAGCAGTGGTTGTCCCGGTTGTGGTACAATTACAGCTGCACCCTCTTTTCCTAATCTGCACCGGTGATCATCCTCATTTGCAGAAGTGCTGCCATTGACCTCTTGCTTTCGCTCCTCACCTTGCACTCCCGAATCCACGATCCCAGTCTCTGAAGCTTCCAGAGGCGAAGGGTTGCCTGAACATGAGAAAACACAAATGTGAAAAACCGACGCTTAGAGTGCGCATGTTGCATCAGAAATGGTTGCTGCCAAATATTACCTGGTCCAGTCGTCTGATCAACATGAATTTCTACTGTTGCAGGAGCTACTACAACGTGCGGGTACTTGGACAGAAAGAGGCATTTGGGCACGCAAGAGTTGCACATAAGCTCATCAAAAGCTGGTTCTCCTTCCTCATCTCTTGGAAACTGCAACCAAAACCAAAAGTGGGAAGGATCAACAGGCGCTTTGACAAGGTTCAGTGGAAGTAAAACTTGTACCATAACTAACCTGAAGAGAAGGTGGAAGTCCGAGATGCAACTCGTGGAACCAATCCTCGCAAACGACGCACTGCCGCATCTCCCCCAGATCATCATCGGCTCCTTCCTCGTAAGGCCGGTGACAAGCGCAATACACGCCTCGGAAGTTCTGGTTGTACGCATTCTCCGTGTTGCGAATCTCCTTGTTGGCCTGCAGCTTGCAAATCCCCAGGTGCCCGTACTTGGAGTTGCCGCAATCACACCTGAAATGTCGCCTCGTCCAGAGCTCCGCCACCTGCGAAGAAAGAATCAACCAACATTCTGCACATGAAGTGAAAGCAGTTCGACACAGTAGTGATTCTTCTCACTTGGTGGCCATCGTGGCAAACTAAGGAGCATGCGGTGCAGAGCCCTGCGCCACCTTGTGGTGTGCACGTCAGGCATGAGAACACCGCCTGCCGCTTCAGGTAGCCTTTCTTGTAGGTGCATTCTTTGCCGTCGTCGCCTCCCAGCACCAAATCCGCTCTCTGCAACAACAAAATGTGCACTCAAACCAACGAGGGTTTCAAGCGCATGAAACCCTAACCGAAACCCTTCCTAAACAAACGATGCGTTCAATCCAACATTCTGCCACAAACACACAGAAATTCATAAGAAGAGGAAGAGAGAGTGAACCCACAAGCTCCTCCGCTTCCACTCGTTCCATATACTCCGCCAACGTACTCACACCTTCCTCCTCCGGCTCCGCCATCTCAAAAGAACAACGAGGTGAGATCAACAACCGCCTGAAACGAACAACTGAAGAAGTGATTCCAGAGGAGAATTGCCGCGCTCTCTCAACTTCACCAAGGTTCAAGAAGAGGAGGGTTTGTTTTGTTGAGAGGTGAACGAGCAATGGCGGCGGCTGCGGAGGAGCAAGTGTTTTCCAAGAGCGACCTCCGGAGGCAGCTCTACGCGTCGCTGCGGTCCACGGGCGTCTTGGATTCCATGAAGGTAGAGTGTGGGTGTGTTGATTCTTTCTCTCGCATGAAGGTTGTGTGTTTTCTCCTGCGCTCGCGTTTCTGATTCTTCATGTGATTCTGGTTCCGGAGCAGGGGCAGCTGCGAGCGCGGCTTCTGGAGCATCTGCGGCGCCACAAGGAGGGGCTGCTGCTGGAGGACAAGAAGCAGCAGCAGAGGAAGCCATCCGGGACGGAGCGCCTGCTGAACAGCTTGTTCCTGGAGTATCTCAACTGCAACGGCTTCGCGTTCACGGTCTCGGTGTTCGTGCCGGAGAGCCAGATGAGCTCGTGGCCGCCGCTCTCGCACCAGGAGATGCTGGCGCTTCTGCACCTCGACTCCCCCTCCTCCGATCTCGTGCGATGCATCTCTCCTCTCTTGCCCTCTCACACAATTGCTGCAGGACCCACACTTGCTCACACAGTGTTTTCTCTCTCCAGGGTGATGATTCGGGACCTTGCCTTGCGTACCAGTTGGTGCAGCAGATGCCGCATCGCTGCAGCATCAAGGAGGTGTCGACGCAGACAACACCTCGCAATCGAGGAGGAATGCGAACCTCTTGCACGAGTCCCAGGCAACTTGGTATGTGCACTTCTCCACTTCCATAAAATCCAATTCCACCTCCAGCAATGTGTTGAAACAAATCTTGTGCAACTGTAGAGAGGTCGCTCAAGGAGGTGGAAGATGCGTACATCAGGAAGAAGGATGTACAGAGATCGTTGCAGGATCGTTCTCTCGAGGACAACTTATCTGTCTTGCACCAGGAATTCGACGCCCGCGTCAACACAGAGGTCGCGTTGCAGGTCTGCTCACTTTCTCTTCGGGAAAATCATCATGTGATTCAATCAACCTGATACTGAGTATATCTTGTTGGTTTTGTTACTTTGATATAAGAACCATATCACTCTAATTGTCCTCAGATGATCATCAGGTATGTCGCATTCGGGATTATGAGATCAACGCAGCTAGAATGGACGAGGCAGCACGTTATCGCAGGTATGTGTTTATTTTCTTGTCATCTTTCTCTTGTGAGTATTCTCGTGTGTATTATCATTGATTTCGTATTGATTGGTTGCAGGCAGTTGGCGAGAGATCGAGAGGAGCTGGAAGAGATCCACAAGTCTCGGATGGACCGCATCAAGGCTCGTGAAGAGTCTCTGCTTGAACGCATCATGTCCAAGGAGAAGGCAGTGGAGGCATCTGCATACGAGCAACGACAACGAATACTGCGCGAGATTACCAGTCTCCGGGAGCGTGAGAGCAAGCTTCGGCAGTGGAAAGAGGCACAGGTTGGCATGCTCTCAGCTCTTTGTGTGTATGTTTATGTTGTTTTTCCTCAAGCAGTCACAGGTTAATTGCAGTGCTTGTCATGTGCTTCAGCTTTTGTGTGAGTGTTTAGGTTTACGGTCACAGGTTTGGTTGGCCCAGTGTCGTCATATTGGCTTCAGCTTTTTGTGTGTATGTTTATGTTGTTTTCAAAGCTTGTTGTTTTCCTGAGTCAGGAGCGGCGAGAGGAGAAGCTGGACGAAAGGGAGATGGCGCTGAGGGCCATGAAAGAGGAGGTGGAGTTGGAACGGAAGGCTCTGCATGCGCAAGCTGATGAAATTGCAGCCTCGTCTGTTCCTTCTCAACCTCTTGTGTCCAAAAGTTTAGATTAAGTGTTCTCGGTAATTGAGCAACTTTTGCAGTGAAGATAGTTTGTTCCTTCTCAAACTCTTGCATCTCTTTGCATGAAGTCATGTGGCAAGGGGTGAAAACTTTCAATCAATAGGTGGTTGATTCAAGATTGCTTAGAATGCAGGAGGAGGAAAGATCTGGAGGTGCAGTATAGGGAGCTCTGTGATCGCCTCTATCAAGACCAAACGCTTCTTGCAGGTACCTAAAGTCAAGAAGGCGCCTCCTCTTTTTTCATCTTGACAGGCAACAGTAGTACATGATAATAGAGTCTGGATCTCTCAATAAGGGTCATGGTTTGTGAGCAGCTGAATGGGAGCAGTTGAAAGAGGAGAGAGTTGCCGTGTCGATTGAGCAAGCGTCGTCGAGGAGTGACAAGGAGCTCATTCAAGCGCTCCATCGCCGTCTGAGTGTGGCAGAAGATGAGCGCGTGAAGCTTGAAATGTGCATCAGAGAGGTAGGTGCTCATTTTTTTTCCGCACATTTGGCTTTTGTTGATCGACCTGCAACAACGACCTTTAAACTTGTCTTTTTGCAGCTGGAAGAGAAGCTGAAGCAGCAAACTTCATCGGCTGCTCACATTCCAGACCAACGGTGTGTGTATTCTTCCCGTTTATAAACCAACGGTGAAGGTTTGATAAAAACCTTGAATGAAGTTGTCTCTCTTTGTAATTTAGATTGGAGGAGCGGTTGCGGGAGTCTCACGCTGAGCTTGAGAAGGAACGAGTACAACGACAAGCAAGCGAGAAAGAAAAGAAGACGCTTGAACGCAAATTACAGCAAAAGGTCAATATAACTTGCATTGATAAAACTAAGAATGTGCATATCCTTGTGTGATTGATTTCTTCTTCTTCACAACATGATGGGTAACTTTGTACTTGACAGAAGGTGGAGTTGGCAGCAGCACGAAGCCCGAAGGGAGAATGGATCACAGAGCACAAGAGCCTTATGGCCACCATTCACAAGCAAGAGGCGGAGCTTCAGCAGAAAGTGCATATCTGATTCTTTTGCTCTTTACTTCCAAAATGTAATTATTATCTTGTGATTTCGTTTTGATTGTCAACTGCTACTCTTCCACTTGCAACAGGAGACGCAGCTTCAACTCATGGAGACCGAGAAAGAAAAGTTGACAGATCGGCATATGAAGCTTCTTCTGAAGATAGACCATCTTGACACACTCGTCAAGAAAGCCGTACTACTTCCAACTCCGCGTACTCATGATTCAGTTGAACTTCCCACTTAATTGATTCTCAAAAGTTTTAATCAGTAAGGGTATGAATGCAGCAAGAGGAGAAAGACCTCCTCGTGCGTAATCTCGAGATACTTCAAGTCCAGCAGACGACCAATGAGAGGGAGCTTCTTGAAACTACCACACTTTTAAGAAAGGCTCAACAAGGTACTTTCTTTCCAATTTAAGCTTAAGTGTTTGCAAGGTTCTGGCCATGTAAATGTTGGACATTTTCTGAGGCAAACATCAAAAGCTAGGTACATCATTTGTGAAAATTTAACCACCTGAGAAGCTCATTTCTAGTATCTGCTTTTTTTTGGGCTGATGATTCAGTTTCCTTTTTACTTTTTACAGCTCTGGAGGCTGAGCGATTAGAGCATTGCGCATTGCGGTCCCATCTGAACGCAGCAACTCCATCCATCAGGTCTGATCAAATGTTTGATTTTCAGCAAGTTTTGTATCCCCAAGTTTCTTTCTATTTGACACCTTTGTAGCAAATTTACCCACATGAACCGCGTGCTTGTCAATATTCAGCTCATGTTTGAGGCTATGGTTGACAAAAGTGCCTGGTATGGAACTGACTCGTCAATGGTCTTATCAAATTCTGGTTGTCTTGGCTAACTCATTCTAGCTCATCTTTATTATCGTCTGAACAGAAACGGTCTCACCACTGGCTTTCAAGACAAGATTGAGCGCAAAAGTGGTTCAGTCGAATATGAATCGAGTGTCGCTGTGTCGACTGTGAAGGATTCGTTTCAAGAGGTGATGTTCACACTCCTAACCTGAATGTTTGAAAGTGTTAGTGAACCTAACATGCCAAGCTCTGTAACTCGAGGCTTTGTTTGCAAACAGAACTCAAAGCCAGAAGAAGTACATGAGCTGTGGACCCGGTTATTGTCAAACAATGCAGCAAAGAGAGCATCTCTTGACCTTGAACGCAATCACTTCTTGACATCAAAGCCGTTCCCTTCAGGTAACATTTCTAACGCTCCTTGTAACTACACAAACTTAAAAGCTGACACGCTCATCTTCTGACGTCTTCCAACATCAGATGTTAATATTCTTTCAGGCAAAGGTGAAGAGGATATATCCAACTCGAATGATGGCTTTGCCACAAAAGTTCAACGTGATAGGAGCGAAGTTTGCATATCTGGAAATGATCCCATATTAAGTTGGAACAGAAGTGAATTCACAGGGGGAGGAAATCTAACCGAAGAATGTGATAAAGAGCTACTACTGGTTCCAAGTTCAAGTCTGACAAAGGATTTTAGCCCCAGTGCTCATCTTCCAAATCCTGGTGCTCCAAATGACCTGATAGTGTTGTCACATGAAAATGAGGATAATGCTATCACTCAAGACGTGGAAACGCAAGAAGATGTGGAAACACGAGATGTGGAAACCCAAAGCGGAGAAGGTACATGGAACTCAAATGAGGGGGAGCAGGAGAAACGTCACTCTGAAGCTGAGAAAGAGTATCCTTTTTCACGCAAGTATCATGATCTCGAATCACTGCAAAGTAGAGATGAAACTCACATGGGCTCCCAGATGAACTCACACTCTCAGAGCGACCACATACCACAAGTGATGGCTGAAGTACTACAACATCCGCAAATCCATGAAGAAATCAACAAGAATGATGCCGAATGTCAGACTCTTGATCAACCACAGGCTGAAGAAATCAACAAGAATGAAGCCGAATGTCAGACTTTTGACCAATCACAGGCTGAAGAAATCAACAAGAATGAAGCCGAATGTCAGACTCTTGATCAATCACAGGCTGAAGAAATCAACAAAAATGAAGCCGAATGTCAGACATCACCTGCAGAAGTTGCAGGAAACGAATTGGAAGGTGAGCTGCGAGTCTGCACTCATAAGCTCATGAATCTAACAGAAGAAGAAGTGGGTATGACTGCAGATGGAAACTCTGACCCTCTCATGTGTAAGCTAGGCCTGATCACCACCAAGGAGGAGAAGCGAGAGGATGAATCCAGAGAGAGTGAGCGCGGGGCAGGTGGGAGGATGAGTGGTTTGCCGGAGCTCATGCTAGAGATGAGAGATCAAAATACTCCGCCTGATGATGCTAGATATGGCGCACATGCACTTGAAGCTCTCACGTCTTCTTCCGTCGTCATTAGAAAACAGGACGAGAGCAACCCCAGGACCCTTGCGCTGGCTATCAGAAATAATCAGCTAGTAGAGGCTGGAAAGGGAGCTGAAGAAGAAAAAGAGAGAGGTAACCCTGAAGCAATATCAGCGGGCACTCACTCAAGTGGTGAAGATTCAGCCTACAATTCTGACAGTTTTGAGGAGGAGGACGAGGAGGAAGAGGACCAGGCTCCGTCGGAAGAAAGCTGTACAAATCCAGGAGTGAGAATGACTCCGAGAATGATGACAGGCTCAAGTGACCTGGAAGGCGGGTCGGAGCAAGGCCCACACAGTCCTCAAGGAGATGAACACAAGTGACCTACTGGTTACAAAAAGGACAGGGTAGAATAAGTGCACAAGGGAGACACAAACAACACAGTGACTGGTGCTTTGGAAAAACAGGAGCGGTTCATTAACATGATGCAGGACATGTTTTTACATGGAAAGCAGAGCTCCGGTACCTCCATTGCAGAGAAGCCGTCTGTTTATAATTTACGAAAAGTCACATGGATCTGACAACCAATAAAGATACACAAGCATTCAATAATCTATTGCGAGCTTAATGATGTTAACTTTCCCCAAAAATGGTGCAAACAAATCAAACGAGAACATCCAATTGAATGGACAGGTGCTAGTGCGATTCAAGACTGAAGAAACTCGCTTCTCTGAACACGGGCATGTCTCTAACTTGATTCAAACCTTCTGGTAAATCGGACTTCTTTGCCACTATCCCCTCTGTGCCTGGAACTTGGGTGCCCTCCTCTCCACTTCCAACCATTTTCATAAAGAAGCTGTGCCTGATGAAAGAGATGCAAACGACAGGTTGTCCTCATCAGTCAATGGGACTCGCAAAGCTCTGTTGTAAATTTCAAGCAGCCGGTGAATTGTTCCAAGTAAATGTGCACAAGTCACATGAGAAACATTAAAGAAAAATTCTATGTAAATGTCCATGAAGTCACATATGATGAAACCATACCACCGCAAGTCGGAGGTCAGCTCTGGATGAAATGCAGTTGCTAGCATGTTGTTCTGCCTCACCGCCACAATAACCTTGTCCTTGCTGCCTCCTTTCTGTTTCAACAAACACAACCACAACACAATGCCCACCATTACCAAAAAAAAACACTAAAAAATGCTGTCAGAAAGGCACACAATAAAATCCTAGAAAACGCCTGAAAAGACTGAAAAACACTATCGAAAAGTGCACACAGAACACAAAAAAAGCAGTAAAAATTGTACACATCTTTGACACTCAGCAGCATCAAATTCAGTCAATCCTGATGCAACAAAAACTCGGTAAAAGTGGAGAGAAGAGGCACCTGTTGTGGGGCGTCAACGGTCTGGGAGGACGTCAACGGGTACTCGGCCAAAACTTCCACAGAGGCACCAACGCCCACAATCGCAGGCGCTCGGATGAACACCGCCCGGCAAGTCTCGGCTCCTCCTTCCTGAGTGGCCAGAGCCGGAACCGGAAGCTCCGCTTCAAAACTGTTCAACTGCACATCCAAGAACCATTTGCAAAGTGAGACAAAGACACCATGAGTTTTAACTTTGAATCATTAAAATCAGCCCTAGGTTGCTCAGAATCAATCTATGATAATAAGCTCATTCAGAAGAAAAAGGCAGCTAATACAAATAACTCCTCCCTCTTCATTTTCTAACTAAAGTTTAAAGGCCAGAAAACTCTTCGAAAGAACCCCTGATGAGAGTCCACCAAGCTCTCAACTCTTTAAGGACGAGTAAAATTGACCACTTTAGCCTTGCTCGTCCTTAAAGGATTCAATATCTAGCAACTGTTACGAGTAAATAGATAGTAGCAAGATCAATCAAACCTTGGGTGACTTCACAAACAACGCAAATATGTTACCACACACCAACTCCACAATCTCTACACTCATTTCACCTGACTGCCGAAGAAGTTGCGGTGCACTGTGCAGTCAAGCCCCCCCAAAAGCTCCTGCCCTCCCTCCTTCACACCTGATTCCACAAGAAAACTACTCATGTCAAAAACCCTGACGTCAACACAGCATTTTCCAAACCTAAACCCTTCAAACCCTTAAAAAAATGAGGAAAATTCTGCAATCTACTGCAAAGTAGCTCTCACCGACTGCTTTGTCTGCTAAGAAGATGAGTCCGGCGCACGTCCCCCAAATCGGTTTCCCTGAGCTTCCGAATTCTCGCAGGGCCGGAAACTGCAAACAAATCAAAGCTCCCGTCAGCAGACATGACAAGGAGAACAACTGGCACATAAAAATTAAGGAGATGAAAGGCGGGGGGAAGCACCAGCTTGTTCTTCTCGGCGAGCTTGGCCATGGTGGTGCTCTCGCCGCCCGGGATGATGAGACCTGATAACCCGAGCAATTGCTCCGGCTTCCGAATCTCCACCGCATCCACACCCAACTTCCGCAAACCTACCAGAGAAAAAAAACCACCAATCACCAACTGCTCTACTAACGCAAAAAAAACATTCCTTCAAATCCCAGACACCACAAAACTCACAGGCGATGTGTTCCTTGAAGGAGCCTTGGAGGGCCAAAACGCCCACCGCCATAGCTGAAGCGAGAAAACAAGGCTGGATTCTGTGGACTTGGAGAGCGACAACTTGATCGATTCTGTGGAGGAAGTTGGAAGTTGAGTTGGACCAAGTTGCCGAAGTGCGAGGTGGTGCGGCGTTGCAGCCGCCAGGCAACCGTGTCCCAAAGTTGGGACAACTTGGCCCAACTGAAGCCAGGCACTTCGGAATCTCCCTCGCTTGTGGAATCAATGTCCGTTTTCATCACTAAAATGTTACTTTTGCTCTTTTCTGGATCCACATCATTATTATTCCAACTGCTGCTGTGGATTCGGTTGTGATATTCGTGGTGTGAAGTGCTTTTTCAGAGTGTGTGGATGGATGCACTGCGTCGTCGGAGCTTCCAGGAAAAATGGTGTGAGAATTTCTCCATGTTCTGAACCTAGACTTTCGCTTTAAGAAATTCTTGTGGTATGGAAATGAATGGATGTCCATCTGGGCATCGGTGGACCGGAGCCAGCGGCCCAGCGATGAGATAAGTATCACCTTCGTGATGAATTATATAAAAAGCAAGGAAAGAGGAGAAGTGAGGTAAAAGTAAGGAAAAGGTTTAGGGTGAAAGGAGAAGTTTAGGGGGAAGAGGAGAAAGTTAATTGATTGTGTTCGTGTTGACACCGCAGCTGTGAGAGAGCAGCACCACGGGAAAGAAGACCACTGGACTCATCACGGTGAATATCAATAGACCTGCGAAGTATGTTCAACTCTATGTAAAATATTGAGTGCAAAAAGCAGGAAATCGAAGGAAGATATTCATGAGCTGCATCAACATGAAGGAGCTAGTCTTAATTCTCTCTCGGCTGCAGGCGCGGAGCATATGGTATGCAGAATGGCTTTGCTATCCTTTTCTGTGTACGAAGTGAAGGCCTCTGGAGTAGCCATCACTCAAGTGATATCACATGATGCCATGTTCACTGCCAGAAGTTTTC
Organism: Bryoerythrophyllum caledonicum; assembly: GCA_963971425.1. Taxonomy (NCBI): domain Eukaryota; kingdom Viridiplantae; phylum Streptophyta; class Bryopsida; order Pottiales; family Pottiaceae; genus Bryoerythrophyllum; species Bryoerythrophyllum caledonicum. The sequence goes on along the minus strand of OZ020525.1, from coordinate 13,506,436 downwards.
CACGTGAAATGATCGGATATGGAGGTATGGCATTTTTAGAATCTCTAGCACCTACGAGCACAAAATCCTCCAGTAATGGAATTTGATTTTCGTTATCAAGGATATGCTGGCACGTTCAGCAAACTACGTGCACAAGTGAGTCACTTTCAGGTGAAATACTTAGCTCATGCATGCGACTGGCATATGCTTTTTCCGATCTCGTGAATCACTAAGGAAGAGGATGGACTTTAGCAACAGGAATCCATAGTCATTGATGGAACTAAGGCGTGATTGTGTTAAGGCACTGGACAGTGGTCCCTGGATTGAATGTAGGGAGAAAGAGGATTACAATGGAGAGAACTTAGACTTCAATGCAAAGGAGCTGAGACGGGTGGGCATTGATTCTGCTGAACTAAGGCTTCCGACGTTGTGCTTAGCTTCCACGACATGATCTCTTGGTGACAGATTCAGAAGCTCGTCCGTGTAACTCAGGCGGATGTAAACAGGGCCAACGTGCATCCCAAAAGACAGAGCCCTTCTCTTTGTCTGCAACAATTCTGCAGGTACGTCGTCTCTCAGCTTTCAGGTACTACGCAGTAGAGGAACCACTCCTGGCAATCTCCAATTTACCAGTCTTATTGCCGAACATTCAGGTTGTTATCACTGACATGCTCATTCCACATCCCATTTATCAGTAACAGAAGAGTATTATTATGATCGGGATCCAGCCTAACTAGACATGTGGTTCTTAGCACAACAGTCCGAAGATGTATCATTTGAAAAACATTCAGCACCATATTCAATTAACTTTTAATGCTGAGCTGGAGAGCAGCGCCGAACGTCCATTCCTGTATACAATTACTTTTTCTCTGGTGATTCAGTCTTTTGTGTGCAGAGACAGAATTATGGCACACTACTCATCCTCGATGGCGATGAAACTCCTGGTGCTTTTGACAGCCTCTCTGGCAATTGCTGTGGAAGGCATGACAGTCACCATGCAAAATGACATGGCGCAGGCGATCAGCATCGGCTGCCACTCCACCAAAGCCGACCTGGGCACCAAACTGGTGGCTTCCGGTCTCAGCTACGCCATAGCCAACATCGGGAGCTTCACGTCCGGATTAAGATACACATGCACGTTTGTGGCACCCGGGAAGGCCACTACCACCTTCGACGTGTTCGTGGGGTGGGGCGGCGTCAAGAACTTGCCCTGTAACTGTCTTGGGGATACTTGCAAGTGGCTCGTCACGGCCACTGGATTCTCCTGCAATGGGGGCGCATACTCTCGCACCTGGGGCTAGCTCCAGAGTGCGAGTGATTTGCACACCAACGGTTGTGGATGTTTTAACCTTACTAGATTTCTCGAGGATATGACGCCGTGTTGGAAAAATAGTCTTCTCCACTGGTGCATCTCCAACGCAGTAATAAAGAATTAATATAAGATCCATCATTTACGTGCCATTCATTCATCCACTTTGTTGAGAGCGTTGTACAGTATCCTGAGGCGATTAGGATTCGACCACATGTACGGATACTTGATACATTTAGACTTGTTGCACGATAACTACCAGGTTAATTTCAAGAAACTTTATTCACATCCAAACACTAACATGGATTAATCCGAGATGCATCGACCGACGCGCACTGTACTGTACATATTCATATGCAAACTTGCGTGCTGGTAGTAGAACGTCACAGTCCACCTTAAACCACTACCCTTTTCTTATCCCCGATTGAGAGGCAGGAGTCCAATCGACGCGACTGGGCTCTACTTATTAATTAGTGAGCCTTTTCATTAATCAGGAAGCTATATTCCTCGCGGTCAAACCAGAACTTGCCGGACTGTCCGACTGCGGGGTGCAGCGCCAGCCACACGGGAGTGTCGGCGCCCTTCGAGACGGGTCGGACCGTGTCTGGGAGCACCTTCTGCTCTTGCAGCTTTGCGAACATCTCCTCGCCCATGAGCATCCGAGACTTGGCATGCATATCCGTGTCCACCATCCCCGGGTTCACGCAGTTCACGTACACCGTCGAGCCCTCGGGGCGGTTGGCGAGTCTCTGGGCCAGCAAGCGCGTGTAGGCGTTCTGGAGTGCCTTGCTGAAGAAGTAGGTGTTTCCATAGCCTGCTGCTGCACTCGCGTCGCCGGATTTGCACACCTCCTTGTACTTGTTGACCACCTCCTCGATGGTGCCCGGAGTGAAGATGGTGGGGTCCATGAGCTGCTGCCGCACTTCCTCGTCGCTGATGTGCTATTCGATAATTTGGAACGTCACACATTCAAGTTACCCGGGTGGCTAACAGACTTACAGACTAGGCATTGTATTTAGAGCTAGATACAATCTCATTAGAATAAATTCACTTTCTGAAATTGAGGATATCTAGTTGAAAGCATCCGAAACAACTGAAAATAAATCGCAAAACGTACACTTTGTTAACAAGGTTTCAGATTTACCGAAAGAAGACCCGCTCCCGAGCTGACAATGACGATTCGTCCACCGGCTGGGGAGGCCTTGAAGAGAGGAAGCAGCTGCTCGGTGAGGTTCTTGGTGCCATAATAGTTGATATCCATGGACTCCACCGCATGCTCGTACACATTGTCCTGGTGCAGCACCGAAGCATTGTTCACCTGCCAAATCATAGCGATAATCGTCAACCAAGAAAATTGGAAGTCCCGTAACTCATAAACTGATGAATTGTAAGCCGGTTTAGTAGAAAAATGAGATATACTAGAGGAGATTCACACATACCAGGATGTCTAGACCGCCGAAGGTTTCCCTGATCCATGCCACGAACTCCGTCACGGACGCCGGGCTGGCGATGTCGAGCTGCCGGAACATCACGTTCGTGAGCCCTTGCGCGTGCAGTTCTTGCGTGGCCTTCAGCCCGCGCTCCTGGTCACGCGCCGAGAGCACCACCGTCAAGCCCTCCTCAGCCAGCTGCCGCACGATGTCCAGCCCGATGCCCTTGTTGGCCCCCGTCACCACCGCCACCGTCTTCTCCGTCCACCACCTGCACAAGTGCACCCGAAACACCACAGCACACTCAGTCAGCAGCAGATAATCAAAATATCACTGCTCCCATGAAGCACCATTTGCTTCGGAGTTTCTGATTTAAAGCATGGTTGCAGTACTCACCGATCAGCTGGCGCAACTGCGGATGCCATGACGACAGACGTCGAAGGTGATTCCACTCGTTGCGATGAAAACGTCGACTGAAGTGCGATGGTTAGCTTGAGCTTCCTTCGACAACTTGAGCAAATTTGTAGTCACAGAAACTTATCTGCAAGATGTAGTTGTGATAAAATGCGCGGACACGAATATCAGATGGATGGCTGATGAGGTTACAGAGGCCGAGGTTGAATCGGTGTAAGGTAAGCCCCCCTAAAACCGACAAGTTTAGGAATGTGCATATATGGAGAGAGGAGGTAATTATAATTTTATTTTTCAGTGATAGCCAATAGAATTACAGTTCCAACCCAAGTGATTTCATATTTTTTCGATGAAAACAGAATTAGTTATGAATTTTCAAACTGTGCAGCCACTAATTTTCAAACTGTTTAGTGGGTGGCCAACAGTAGGTACTGCCCATAGCCAACGACCAAAAGGAAGGGTCTTGACTGATAGCAAACCTCCATTTGGAGCTGAGTTAGTGGTAATGGGATGGATGAGGGTTGGATATTCTCCAATTTTATAGGCGTTGGCTATGGGTTTTGGTTGGTTATGGGGGGGCACACCTTATATGCGGATTGCTGTGGAACTAGAAGGGTTTGAAGATGGGTGCATCATAGTGGCAATGTTCGTGAAGTCAAACTACACTAATGATGATATTTAGTGTTAACCACACTAGTTTGTTTAAAAGTGCTATACGTTTTTTCTCTTGATGAATATTTTTACCAACTATGTTATCAATGATCACTCTCTTTAGATAGTATTGATAGTTGTGCCCTCGGTAAAAATCTTCTTCGAAAGTGAAAAGTTTTTGCATTACCAAAAACATTAGTGTGGTTACGCTAAATATCATCTTTAGTGAAACTTCCTCAGCATCTTCGCTGCTGACGTAATATCGGAGGACTGATATGAACATTTAACAATCCAACTTGCAAGGCTTGCCTTGAAAGTTCCCTTGCTTCTTCGCTTCTGACGTACTATCTTCTTTGGAGATACCCATGATATGCATTAGTGGAAGCACAATCAAGTGTTCGCTGCCAAAGTGCTTCTCTTTTTTTTTTTTAACTCTACTCCGCATCTACAAATAATATCAGAAGTATGGGAGATATATTAGAGTTTTCCTGAAAGTAAAGGATCTTTCACAACAAATTTTAGGGTCTTATGTTAGTAACTCGGACCATATGCACATGGTGACTTGGCTTGGGAAAGGTGTTGGGAACCACCGGTCAACCTTTTGGGAACTTGGGGTACTACGGGGGAGCTTTAGCTTGCATGGGGTAGGATCCAAGAGCATTGATTGCTTTGCATCTCATTGGTGCAGAAAAAGGGATTACGAGATTTTTGGACGTCTATTCTCGTGCATAGAAAAGTTTCGTCTTGTCTGGCACCATATTCCTCCTAGCTTTCCTATTCGGGGTGCATTTTCACGAAAACACCATTGTTGAAGCTATCCTAATAGTACTCCCTGAAGAGGAAAGAAAAAAGAGAGGTAGAATGGGATTGAAAATCAAAATGAAAGAGAGCATGAGGGATTTCATGCTTCCATTTTTAGCACCAATGTAATGTGGCAATTAATGCTCTTAGGCTGCACTAATGTCATGTGGAGACACCTAATTCCGATAACTTAAGCCAGTTGGGGTTTCAAATGACATTGTATATCAAAAGAAATTATGTAGAAAGGTGCGGAATCGGGAAGGAAATTCAACAAACATTTTTTCATACTTAATCTCAAAAATTTGAAATTGATATAGAATTTAAAAGCCCGGAAACCACAAAAGCCTAGTGTTGTTCAGTAGAATATGTAGTAGTTGTCATGAGGTGGGAAGGAACAGATGAGGCTGCAATTTCATCCGCTTGCGCATGCAAAGCCTTCTGTTCCAACTCCATCTCCTCTTTCATGGCCCTCAGCGCCATCTCCCTTTCTTCCAGCTTCTCCTCTCGCCGCTCCTGACTCAAGAAAACAATAAGCATTGAAAACCACATGAACATACACACAAAAAGCTCATAAATTTTTTCTTAGGGTTTCTAAATAATACAACCTACAATGTATTTTAAAAAGCCTTTGTTAAAGGGAGATTTCACCTCAAGTTCAAGTCAAAGACAATCTACTCTACCCTCAATCAAACTGATGTTTCAGGTCAGTAGACAAAAGTCCGGAATAGGACTTTTACTGGGTCTAAAACTCCAGATTCAACCTAGATCTGAATCTAGATCTGAATTGGGAGTAAGTTGGGACTTTAATTCTGTTGTTTTTTTTAGGTTTAACTCACAGATCAGGAATTTTCACACTAGATTACAACAATTCAGACTATACCCACAACAATCCGGACTTGTTTCTAACTCTAATACACTAGATTCGGTTAGGGTTTAGTAAATCAAGCTAGATCTATACCAGATCTAGTGTATTTAGGCCAGATCTACAATGACCACAACCAAGTTCCACCACAAATTCTCCTTGAACAACCAGATCTACTCACACATTCACAACACTAACACAAACGTACAATCGCTAGTATCCAAGTCTTGCTTTACTTCCTCAAACCTCCATAAACCACTTCCATACTCCCTACAACTCCAGATTCACACGATACCTCTACTTCCTAGCTCTCTAACCACACCTATACACTCTAATTGCAACACACCAAGAGAGACCAGTACACAAAAGAGAGAGAGTCCCCAAGTCCAAGGGGGTGGCTATCTATCCCTTCCAACCCTAATCCTCCACAATGGATGGAGATGTCCGCATGGATGACATCCCTATCCGGACAATCTCATCCAAAGTCCAGATAGTTTCATCCACTGTCATTTCTGGACAGTTTCATCCACTGTCCGGGTTCATCCATAGTTCTATTTTTTACCCATAACTACTTCAGTAACTTTGAAAAATTACAACCTAGACCTTACAATAAGTCCAAATCTCTAGTTAACAACCTTTGCAAAAAACAATGAGAGATATGATTTATCAATTCTTATAACTATTACCATATACAATCAATATCCACCAAACTTTTTTGAAGTACCACCAAAAATTTTCCCTAATTCTCCGTTGCATGCACAATACTACTCTACGTTTACAAGATCACTTCCACTCTTGTAAAAGTTAAAACGCTAATTAGGGATGCACATTATTACTCTACGAACTGATGCACAATACCACTCTTGTTAAACGCATCCCTAAAGCTAAGTTCCTCACTCTCACACGGCGTCTCTTCCTTGACTTAAGAATCTGTCTTTCCTAAAACCCTACTTTCCTCATCGAAAGACAAACCATCCCTCAACGCTGAGGTATTGTCAAAAGCGTCCTCATAAGTGAAGAAGTCTGTAGACTTGAAATCTTTTGTGTGCTCACTGCAATCGAGACCACCCTCCACACGCGTATTCTCAGCCTCACATTGTCTCCAGTAAATAAAAGAGAGCAAAACGCAAAAGTACTCAACAAAATTGTATCCCCGAAACTTGAATCCACCAGCATTTTCTCAAGAATAGATGATTAACTTCTTTGATTGTTTTGTAAGTACAATGATTACGTAAGATCTAAACCTTTCTCAAATTCAATTCCTTCTCCCAAGGGAATCCAACTCTAGACTCATATACACAAAATCCTCTCTGCAAATCCTGCTCTGTAAGAGGACCTATGACACACTTCGGAAGACTGACAATGTCTATTGCTTCATCTCCTTCCACCATCGTGAGTTGGCTATTGCGGAAGTCCATCCAATCTAAAGCTCGGCCAAGCTTGAACGACATTTTAGCAACACTCCCGCAGACGTCCTCATTTGTTGCTAAGACACCCCACCACAATCTGAATACTCATCCTCTGTAGCCCCCTCCAAACTGTATCGCAAGCCCATCTAGTATGAAGCATGAAGCGATTCTAGCATCTCCACTTGGATATCACACAAACAAACATCCAAAGCATCAGGTGGATTCATCCCACGCTCTAAGATGTCCGTTACGCACGCAACCCCTAGGTTCGTTCCACTTGCGATTGCACCAGGTTGCAACACAAGGGCTCTAATCGCGTGAGTAAAATTCAGGAACCTCGTGTGATTCCAAAAAGCAGCTCCCTGAGCTCTCAAGATCTCCATGGTCTGGTAAGACAAACGTTGGATAGCCTCCCACGGGATGTAGCGCTGAGGCTCGAGGGGTGCAGAGCTTCATAAAAATATAACAACAACGTGGGTAGTAGAATCATATTGCAGCACCAACCCCACATGCTCGTGCTCCCGACACACAATTCTTCTCGATGATTGGGCATCCTCCGTCCGCCAATCTCCTACAAGAGGTGTTGGGGAAGGGTCGTTGAGGCAAATAGGGAACTCCATCCCTATCATATACACCTTTAGTGGCTCAATTTGTGTAGCCATGGCTGCATCGAAACAAACAACATAAGTCAAGAAAGTAAAAGAGAGACGAACAAGAGACCACAACAAAGCAAGCCACAAAACCAGGGTTGTCATAACGTACAGGCTGAGGTGATCAGACAGGACGGACAGACGGGCCGTCCGGACCGGACATGCAGACGGTTTGGACGAATTGCCTGAAGTGCGCCCAATAATTTTTTGCAAGTTAGAAATTTTTATTATGATGGACACATCACATTTAGACGTGTCACGCCACGGTGGCGCTTGGGCGGGACGTCCCCGCTCCTCCCAGAGGGCGTCCCCGCCCGGAGCTAGAGACGTCCCCATAAGGGGCGGGGGCGCTTCCATTGGCGGCCGGGACATCTCCACCCTAGGGCCGGGACGTCTCCATTAGAGGCGGGGACGCCTCCATGAGGGGTGGGGACGTCTCCGCCCCGGGTTGGGGACGTCTCCATTAAGAGCAAGGACGTCTGCGCCCTGGGAGGGGACGCCTCCATTGAAAGCGGGGACGCCTCCCTTGAGGGCGAATCATCTCCATTAGGGCGGGACGTCTCCATGAGGAGCGGGGACGTCTCTGCTCCGGAGACGGGACGTCCCCATTAGGGATGGAGATGCCTCCATTGGAGGCAGGGACGTCTCCATTAAGGGCGGGGATGCCCCCATGAGGGGTGGGAACGTCTCCGCCCCGGGTCGGGGACATCTTCATTAGCGGCAAGGACGTATGCGCCTTGGGGAGGGGACATCTCAGCCCCAGGGCGGGAACGCCTCCCTTGAAGGTGAATCGTCTCCATTAGGGGTGGGGACGCCTCCATGAGGAGCAAAGACGTCTCCGCTCGGGGAGGGGACGTCTCCATTAGGGGTAGGGACGCCTCCATTGGAGGCGGGGACATCTCCGCCTTTGCCATGAAAAAGACCCCGTCCAACCCAGGAGAAGGAGGCCTTTGGGGTTGGAGGGCATTTCGGGTGCATTGTGGTCCTAGCTAAGGCATTCCTCCTCACCATGGAGCAGATGCGCAATTGAGTATAAAGTGTCTTATTTTTGTTTCGACAAGATCGCGACGCACTTAAAATATCACGCAGATAATGTCATTCCCTGGTTCTAGGAAGGAAGGCTAAATGGAAAGTATGACTTTTGTCATTTAACGGCATGCTCTTCAATAAGGAACACCTTTATTAGCTCCCTATTAGTTTTGGAGCGGACATAAGAGACTAGAAATGAATGCACCACTTCACATGGGAATTTGGAAAAATATTGAAAAGGTTAAGGAGGTAAAATTAAGAGACTTTTCAAGTTTCCTAAATAAAATTAAACATGTGTCCAATAGCAAGGGAGTTACGCAAGTCCCCATACATAAGGCGTAGTATAAGCTTCTGCTAGAATGAAATGTGCAAGTTCTCTAAATAAAAACTTTAAACACGAGTGCCCCACAAAAGATTAGGAATGTACCACATACCATTAAAGAAAATAATAAATCAAGTAATGAATAGCATGGGAGCTATGCAAGTCCCCATCCATAAGGGGTAATATAAGCTCCTAGTAGAATGTAATGTGCAAGTTCTCTAAATAAAATGTACCATTACAAACAAAAAGGATATTTTAAAATCTTATCATGCTTAGAGCAATAGTATTGTTCAAAAAAAATTTTGCTACGTTCTAAACCTTTAAATACTCCTAGTCAGTGGTAACGTTGGTGAATGACTCGTTTGGTCCTCCTCAACCTACCACGTGCTTGTGCCTTTTCGCTTGCGACCTGGACGTGGGTTCCGTTGGAGTCTGAATTTGAACTCCACGTGTCGGTTTTGTAGCTGGGTGTGTCGTCTATCACAGTCATGAATTTGCTCAATCCACCTTCCGGATACTTGCGCCATCTCATTGGAATTATTCCATATTCTGGGCGAGGAATTTTTATCTGAATCCCCAGCATCGACTTCAAAGTGGACCAATCCACTTTTTCGAAACTAACAAGAGGAGTCCAATTAATTTTTCGAAACTAACAAGAGGAGTCCAATCTTATCATTTGAAGTGACCTTACTTTGCTGCACTCTCGGCATTGACATTTTTGGGGTAAACCACAAACATTTTCAGAATGGGCTTGATATCCACCACCAAATTCAGCTACTCCAAGTTCACCATGGCGAATTGCCCCAGTACCTCTGACCTGCAGCCAAAATAATAGTCAGGATCCATACTCATTAAGACACCATGATTTTCCACCGATTTCTCCTTCAAATTAGCTCTCAATTAATCAGCTCAGAGAGGAAAAAAGGCGGCTCTTATTCATGGTACAACATGACCTCTCCATCTGAAGAATGAAGGTGGATATTCAAGTTATTTGTGAAGAGAGGCAAGGAGACCATGAATTTTGACCTCTTTTCTCATTTTTAATTGTGAAAATCAGCTCCTACTTATCTGTAAATATCTGTAAAGATCCATAAATGAAGCTACTCGCAAAGACACCCTAACTTTTCACCTTGTTTCTCATTAAAATCAGCTCTCACTAAATCTATAATCAGCTCAAAGAGGAAAAAGGCGGCTGAGATGACCTCTCCATCTGAAGAATGAAGGTTATGTGTGAAGGGAGGCAAGAATACCATGAGCTTTGACCTCTTTTCTCATTTCTCACTGTGCAAATCAGCTCCTGATTATCTAAAATCAGCTCCTGATTATCTAGAATCAGCTCATGAGATTAGAGATTCATGGTACAACATGAATTCTCCTTCTTCCTTCTCAAAGCCGGCTAAAACTACTTCTAACTTGAGCGCTTCCCTTGACGAGATCCACCGCGACCGGAACTGTCCTGAAGCAGTATCTTGCACACCGATGGCTTGAACTTTCAAGGTTGCTGCGAACTTCAAACTTCGACACAGATCAAGACTAAACTTCAACTTCAATTTCACTGAAGTGAACTTGACAATCGAGACTGAACTCGACTGAACTCAACTTCACTTGACAGATCGAGAGAGAACTCCGAACTTCAACTTCACTTGATAGATCGAGGGAGAACTCCGAGCTTCAACTTCACTACCTCCTCAAATTGAACCGGACTTTTTTTCTTTTTACACAAATAAAGGGAGCCTTTACTGCAGGAAAAAAATGATATGTACCGGACTTTTGAAAAAATCAACCGGCTACCTTAACACTAAACCTCGGTTCTCCCCGGACATTGAGTCGGGTCACTGAAAACAAGAAAAAGCACCCTTTTTGAGTGACGGGCGACACTTTCTGAGTGAGGAGGGTTGCTTGTAGTGTAACCGATTGACTCGCTCTTGGACAAAGATTCAAATTATTCAGTATACTATCCTACCTTGGGATTCTAGGTCAACATTTACATGCCCAACTTTGCCATATCAATGAGGTGGACCTGTAAGCTACAATCGGTGTTTCATCTTCAAAGCAGCAGTTAACTGAGTTGAAACGGTTGTTCAGATCAAGCCTACATGAATATCATACAACTAGCTTCACCACAAGAGCTCATTGAGACACACGATTTGTTGCTACATTCATGTATGGGAATCAAAACTCAATTTACTGGTGGATGCCGGCAACAAAGGAACAAACTGTCCAGAATTTATGATAAAGATGGACTGTCGAGAGTGTATAATAAAAGCATGAGCAAGGCAGACGAAGGTTACAATGAATGTGAACACAATTTTATTCAATTCATACTATACAAGCATGTATGGTACATGTGTGCCAGATGCACATGAAGCTGGATTCGCCATAACTCAGAACCTCGACGCACTGGAAAAATTCTTCAAGGACGAGTCAAGATCGCAGCTCAAAAGGGGATGGCGCTCGAGACACGGGGATACACGACGCGGTTGGGGTGGTGCAGCAGACGACGCGCCTTCTGCTTCCGGAAGCAGTACAACGCCACTCCCAGCGGCCACTCCACCACGGCCGTCACCAGAAACGCCACCACGCCCAGCGTCGGCCCCACAATCTTGCACCGACACGGGTTCTGCCGCGTCCCGCACTGCACGCACAACGGAATCGCCATCTCACTGAGTAACTTGCGCACGAACTCGCGAACTCTGGTCTCGGGATCTCTCAAGCTGTGGAACACGGAGACTGAGGAAGCTTCAAGTGCAGAGATGTAAGGATTTGGAGATTAGCGGATGCTGACAAATGAAACTGGTTGATGCTTACATTGGCAATTCTGTGTCCATTATATTTTGCAGGGCGGGGCACCAGCTCGATGACACCTGGGCAGTTTGTCCAGGTGGTGGATCCACATCATCACATTATTGGGTGTATTGCAGTGAGGCACGGACACGTGGAACCGGATTGGATGTGAGGATCAGAGTATGACTAGGCTGGTCACCGACAGCTGTTGTGTAGCGACACCGACATACGGCCGTAGCCCGGATGGAGGTGGCCAGGGGAGCCATTGTTGTGAAGTCGGCTGAATTTTCTAACATCGAAGCGGCACACAATGTTATGGTCAGCTCCTTGAACGTGGTCTTCCTTGTGATTGACACGTATACTTCGATACAAGGATCTTGAGCGCCTCATCGGGGCCAGGAAAATCTGAATGAAACAGGGCAGTGAGTTTGTGAAACAGCCGTCGCGCATGAACAGATTGAACGTCCTTGAAGGATTCAACGGACCAGTATGGAATCCGTGCGTGATCATTGGGACAGCATGATTCAGGCCCACATGTTTCGTATTCAATCATCGAGGTAATCTCTAACGCGATGACCCACGTACTCTCAGTTGGCTTACAGATCCCATTCATGCGATGGTGTTTTCTCAGCTGTCGAGTGGCACTGTTGTGCGAAAGTGGTGTATCATGCCGCCATTGGAATGATGGGATAGACATGGTTTTGGTGTCTCTTTCTCATATCCATACCTGCGCTTGATTTTAGATGGATGCAATTGCATCACGAGGTCCTCGATCTCATGCATGGAGGTCCGAAAACAACTTCGTGGACTCCAAAAACAAAATAATGGTAAAGTCTCCAGGAAACTCCAAGATGAAAGAAGTGACAGATTTATTCTCTTGGACACAAATATATACAAAAGTGCTAACAAGTACAGAACATATACATCTGTGCATTCGGCACCAGAAATAAAGTAACCTATCTAACTAAAGCGCCGAGCAAACTTCAAGCTGGAAAGACCACCAGCAGATCGAACTCGCTTTCTGTCGTGACATCAGAATGTCTTTCTAAGTAAACACAATGTGTGCCTTGAAGAAAACCAGCTTGCGAGCACTTCAAAATTGTACCTCTGCATCGGAAACTGCCGCACACAATGATCAGCACCATCGACTAATCAACAGGTTGATCACAAATATGTGCGGCAGCTAGCCACCAGCTTAGAAGGGGATGGCGCTGGCCACGCGCGGGTACACCACGCGGTTGGGGTGGTGCAGCAGACGCCGCGCCTTCTGCTTCCGAAAGCAGTACAGCGCCACGCCCAGCGGCCACTCCACCACGGCCGTCACCAGGAACGCCACCACGCCCAGCGTCGGCCCCACGATCTTGCAGCGGCACGGGTTCTGCCGCGTCCCGCACTGCACGCACAGCGGAATCGCCATCTGTAGCTGCTGAAACCGCCTACAGCTGCCTCCCGGATCTAGAATGCTCCAAGTAACTCACTCACAGTGTAGCCCGGTCAGATGCTCTTCTGAAGGTCGCTCGCCGAAGGGAACAAAATTTGAGTTTTGTGCTACCAATGCGCGTGCCAACTTCGCAGCTGCTGCTGCTGTTAAGGTAATGAATGCAGGGAGGCGTCGCACTACAGCTACTTTGTGGTGAGAGAAGTGAAAGCTAGTGAGCGAAGGAAGTTGACTGATGAGGGGGATGCGGCGACGACGACGATTTATACGCTGCCTTAGCGGAGGGGACACGTGTTGAGCCCACGTGTCGCGTTCGTGTGCTCTGGAGGTTCGTGACACATGGCGTGAGGGGAATTTTGTGGGCCACTTGAATCCACCAAATCCTTTATTTGCACTAAGATAGATTACGTGGTACTTGTTATCAGCTGGGTCAAAATTTTGTGCTCCTTGCCCAATGCTAGGAACTAGCGAAAAAAACGCATTTTTAGTTTTGGTGCTAGGCTGGAGATTCAAAGATTATATAGACAACACATCTGGCTCCTTGAATAAAAAATTGGTTGGAGTTCCCTGGCGACTATGTTCTTTTTTGAAGAGATTTCAGGTTACATCCTAGGATTTCTTTTTGCCACATTCGGCGAAATAACTGTTTTTCCGCAAACTATTTGTGGCGACAGAATTGGAAATATGAGTTCAAGGCTGGCAATCATGCTAAAATAAGAAGTTCCCATTTCGCAACCAAGGTAAACGTTTCGGTGAGTATCTGGCCATCTTTTGTTTACAAGTTACAACGTAATTGAGCATCTAGCAACTCATGTTATAATTATCATAAACAATTGGTTGGAGTTCCCCAGTTGAAAGCAAATTTCATCGTTAACAGCCGCCATCGCCGCTACAGATTCTTAATTTCTTCCAGTGTTGCAGCCAGTTCAGGTTAAAACAATGCTACAGTCAGCTCAAGCCGAAACAAAATCACCTTTATAGAAACGCAAACATGAGCTCGAAATATCCTGTCGTGCAACATGTCCTTCCTTATAAAGCTAGCTTGCGTAGTTACTATGAGCCTATGGCCGTTTACGTAAAAAATGTCTAGCATGAGTGAGAAATGGTTCAAAACACAAAAAATTCCATGTTAGGGCTCACCTGGAAGTAGTAAGGTGGCTCACTTGAAGTTGGCGCTCACTCGCTTGCAGCTGCATCAACTACATTGGACAATAGAAACCACAAACGTCACAAACGTTGAGCATGTCAAGTGAGAAATTTTTTGAAACGTCACAAAAAACTTCATGCTGGGCTCACGTGAAAGTTGTAAGTTGTAACCATCAAACATCGAGGGACTAGAGTTTAAAACATCAAAACATATCTCAATTGGAAGAAGAAAAAAACCCTAAACCCTAAACATTACTCACAAGAAAAAAACCCTAAACCCTAAACATAATTCAATTGGAAGAAGATTTGTATCGTAAAGTACTCGCAACTTCATGGATCGTAGTAAAGCACTCGCAAATTGCACAATCGCAAACTGTGAATGTAATTGCACTGTTGAAAGAACCTGCGAGCTGTTGAATTTGTAAACCGGAGTCACAATCGTTTTGTACAGCTTGAACTCCATACTTGGCAAAAACAAAGGCCCCACTTCCAAAGTCGGGCTCCAGCAATCACTCTCATGATACAAAACTAACTAGTAAACAATGCGAGGTATGGCGAAAGACATAAAAGAAACTGTTGTGCTTCTGGCGAAACGTGCAGAACAACACGGTGGTGAAGGATGCGAGAAGGTGGCAATACGGCCATAAGAAGTGGCGCGATCCGCAAATGAATGAAATCCATCTGGCAATTCAGATGCAATCGAGCGGCTGAGATTTCAAAGGCTGGCGACAAGTCTTCTCAACGGCCGCACCACGACGATGACATCTCTGGCGATACGGAGTTGATAGACTGGAGGAGTCCACGCACATTAGGTGACACGTGGCGTGAACTTCAGCCAATTCTGGTGATTAACTAGAGTTGAAGTTCTAGTCCCCAGTGGTAATTCCGGCCCTGGGTGAAATTTTTTCGCTTTTAGGCGAATTTTTGCCAGAAACAAAATCGCCGCTAGAAACTCATAGTGAGTAATAGTGAGAAGACATGTCACACATGCATGAACCAAAACTGCATTGCACTTATGAAACTTTTGAGTAAGGCCACCAATGACAAGCTCGAGTGAAGCCAGTCTTAAAATGTTTTGGGGCAATTAAATTCTAAGTACAATACTGTAGAAAATTTAGTACAATTGTAATTAATCACAGAATAAATCTAATTCAGAATTTTTAAATGATTATTTTGGTCTAAAATGTTTACGATTCACTTCTTAATACTTCATGGTCTAAACAACTTTAGGATCGAAGTATCATTTTTTACTTGATTGTAATTATTCTTAAAACAACTTATACAATTATATACTAAATAAGGTTGAATGAAGGTTTTTTACAGTCAAATGATTTGGAAAATACACCAACAATGCACAATCATCATTCATGAATCAGTTTCTAATAGGACCTAGATTTGTTTCATTATATTATTTGATATGTTGAATAAATATTCTAGAGAGAAACATTGTGGCACTTTAAATGAAAATCTTTAACAAAAGTTATATTTGCTTCACTACAATAGAATCAACTATAATTGTACCTTAATCCATAAGGTATTGTGACAATTTCACACCATCAACCCTTCAAATGTTGGATTCTAGTGCAATGAATAAAGAAAAAACCAAAATTTTTATTTCTAGTTTGACCGTACTAGGATCTCAAATAAGACTTATTGATTAACATACTGTACTCACAAAATTCCATGAACTTCGATGACATGGATTGAAATATTATAATGTTTGAAGTCAAGCATATGGTTCATTTTCTCCCCTACATTGAGTGGATCAACAGACTTTGACTTCACTTTCTATCAAATGTTCAATGCACTAGAGAAGGTCTAAATCCATTACCATTGTGTTAAGTATGATGTTTGTACCTTATACACCAATTTTTAGAGGTAAAGAGGAGGGGTGTAGCATTTTCAAAACAAATATTGTCGTGAAAGAAGTAAATAGTAAAATATGAAGATTTCTAAATTTTATGTGGAAAATAAAAAGTTTTTTGGTACCTTGCCCGACAATGTGTGACAATGTGGGAAAATGTTTGACTTGTGTTAATATGCTATTTTTCACTAAAGACAATAATTTGTTTTCATGGTATAAAAGGAAATAATATTACTTGCTACACCGATAATGTTCATTAGTGTTCGCAACACTATTTACGAACTTAAACACTAAATGTCAATTACCCTACTAATGTAACTACATTAAATGTCAATTTAAACACTAATTGCCAATTTCTGTAACTTTTGCCCTTGTTACATTTTAACATATTGACATTTAGTGTTGGTTATGTAACAATTCATTGCAAGTCACCCAAATTTTGCCACATGCCAAATGATGATTTCGGGGGCAATTTTTGTCCAATTTGAGATTTTTTGGTGCCTATCCAAACTGATTTGAAAAGACGCTTCCAATGGCACCTTACCCATCTTCAAATTCGTCTTAAATAAAAAGTTATGGCGAATATTTTTGGGCAGATTTCTTGAGTTTTGGTTGAAAGTTTGAGGAGGCATATCTTTATCAGTTTTGCACCAATTCTATCGATTGAGGTAACCAGATTATGTGTTTTTTCAAGGAGATTCCATCGGTGTATGGTACATCTTCAAATTCGTTGTGATGCAAAAGTTATGAGCAATTTTGTTAGGCTGATTTTTTTGACATTGAACACTAAATTCAAACAAATTGACATTTAGTGAAGGTCAGGTCATAGGGGTAGTTACACTATTGGTGCCATAACACTAATGAACATTATTGGTGTAGTATTGAAAATCTCACATTCAATAAAGTGTTCTAGCAAATGTTTTTGGAGGTGCCTGACGTGCCGACTCCCCTAGTTTGAAATTCAAAACCCTATAAATTTTTCATTAAATGTTGAATTTAGGAAAATAATAATTTCCTACTAAGTTTTTACTAAAGCTCTTCTACGGTAAAAATTTCAACGTAGAATGTTAGAAATTGACACCATAGGAACTTGACCAAACTTACAAGAAGCCTAGTTTTGGCACTTGGTCCATTAGGGTTTAACCTTCATCTTATGTTTTCTCAACACAATACTTTGATGAACATTTATCTTCTATAACAATTTCAAGATACTTTTTGGCAAAATGAGTCCAAACCTTCATTTACTAGAATAACTCAACTTCTCAGAAAGACATGTTGTAATTTCTGTCTACACTACTAGAATCACTGAGATCCCAAAAAAATCAACCTGCCAATTTGAAAAACAAATGAACTTATCACCCAATTTAACCCTTTAACGCTAGGCTAACCATCATCTATGAGAGTAATAGATTCTAAAATGTATAATCTACTACGCTTGTAGATTGATGGTCGCACCATAGCCAGCCCGAAGTTAAAGCGTTAAAGGGAACCACTTTTTCATAGAAAGATAGCCAACTTCAAACAATTACCGCATACTAGCATCTTAGGAAGAATTGCAAAATTTAGGCATCCAAAAATGCCCACAAGTACCTCACGCACGCCGCGTGTCACAAGGTCCGAGAGCACTCCAGTGCGACACGTGGAGTTGACAGGTGTACCCACCGCCAAGACAGAGTATAAAATCTCTATCACGACCATCTCTCGTCACCGATCCACCATCTCCCCTTCACACACCAAGCCCATTGATTTCACTCTTTCTACCATCACAGAGTAGTATCATAGTGCCACGATTTCATTGTATCGCCATCAGCAGCGGCGGTGGCGCGCGCATTGCCAGACTTCCGAGATCATTTGTTCCCTTCGAGTGAGCGAGCTTCGAGAGGAGAATCTGACCTGGTTACGCTGTGAGCTACTTGGAGCATTCAGGACTTAGGCGGCAGATTTAGGCGGTTGAGTCAGCAGCTAGAGATGGCGATTCCGCTGTGCGTGCAGTGCGGGACGCGGCAGAACCCGTGCCGCTGCAAGATCGTGGGGCCGACGCTGGGCGTGGTGGCGTTCCTGGTGACGGCCGTGGTGGAGTGGCCGCTGGGCGTGGCGCTGTACTGCTTCCGGAAGCAGAAGGCGCGGCGTCTGCTGCACCACCCCAACCGCGTGGTGTACCCGCGCGTGGCCAGCGCCATCCCCTTCTAAGCTGGTGGCGATCTGCCGCACATATTGGTGCTTAATCCGTTGATAAGTCGGTGGTGCTGAGCATTGTGTGCGGCAATTTCCGACGCAGAGGCACAATTTTGAAGTGCTTGCAAGCTGGTTTTCTTCTAGGCAGACTTTGTGGTTACTTAGAAAGACATGGTGTAGTCACGACGTAGCGCGAGTTCGATCTGCTGGCGCACTCTCCAGCTGCTTGAGTCGAATGACCTTTTCCCTGCGCGTTAGTTAGATTAATTGGTAATTTTATTTTGGTGCAGAATCCACAGATTTATATATTTTATACCGCTTGTTGATACATTTGTTTATAAATGTATATAAGAGAAATCTGTCGCTTTCTTCTTTCCATCTTGGAGTTCCTGGCTTAGATATTACCATCATTGTTTTGAGACATTATGCTTGAAGGGTTTTCCTGAAGGTCGGGACATGATCTGCAGGTTGTTCACATTGCAACATTTGCTTTGGCACTAGAAACTACAGGTTGTTTGATACGAAATTAGCTCTAGAAGTGACTTGATGTGCATCGAAAATTCTAGCTGGGTTCTAATTTAGAATGCAGCTTGTCTCGGAACCTTGAACATGAGGCAATTGCAACGATGCTTGAATATGTTCTACTCAATCTGCAAATTGATCACCAGTCCTTGAAAATTGAGAGCTTATGCAACCACGTCCACTGACAGATTGTCTGCAGATCGATAGCAAACTCGCACTAAACCACCGCTACACATTGATAGCAAAACCACCGCTACACATCCAAGTATTGGCAGCACGAGACACCATTATTCATCATAGTACCAGACAACAGCTTGTAACACCACCGCATTGTGATCGGTATGCCAACTCAGACTAGGTCACTGATCTTTTGCACGATCGAGTAACAAACGCCAAAGGCTCTGGAATCATACAAACCGGAATAGGCCTGCGTGCCAAGAAAATGCGGTGGAAATCGGCGCCAGGTGGAATGGCCTGGCACCGAACCACGACTCTAGTCAGGACCAAAAATCTTCTCTCCGTTGGATAAAACCCACTATTCGGTCTCAACTAGATCATCTCAACCAGTTTTTCGACTCAGTTCTGCGCCAATATCCAGATTCAGAACTGGTACTAGAATTAGAAACCTCTTCGTTAAGTGTAGAACCAGCTTGAAAGCTTTCTGTATCAAACGTTATTGTTGTGTGATATATATATATACCTTTTTCATAACATTATCATACGCAACTATCCTTAATAGTACTGTCCCTACTTTGGACACGTTGCCTCTTTCCCATAATTTTATAGAAGGCTTTTGTACTTCCGTTGAGAATCTTACAAGTTACACTGACATTTATCGGTCTGAATGCTATCTCAATCCAATTAGAAACCAAGTAATTTGCCGTCTGAACAGATACTGAAACCCCCTACGACAAATGCACAATAAAAAGAAGGTTTTAACCATCATTGAACTCAATGAGTATGTGGAGATCATTCGAAACGACCATGCACCACGCTCAAATTACCATGTGTAATGTATTTTTTGCAACCGCTAAAACATGTATACCTAGCCATTATTGAGCTTGAGAATGTGTGATCAATGTCACTTGTAGTAACATGTGTAACAGTTGTGTATGAACCATCAACCATGTTCGGGTAAGCTACTATATCCTTAAAAACATCAAAAGGTGAAGCTCGGATGCGGATGAAGAGAGGTGTCCTCCGATTCTAAACCATTCTATTTGCCTCTAACTAAAGCACTTTAATGGTTACTAAAACTATATCGTGTACACGCGAATCGTAACGACAATAGCCAGTTACTGCATACAAAGAATCATCGATTGGAGCGTCTCCAGGAGCCAACGTAACCGACACCCATTCTGACCCTGGCTGTGGCGATCGCTGTTCCTCCGACTACTCGAGATCCCAGAGCGTAGACCTTGTCAGCAGCAGCTTCGGAGACTCGGCCTTTCATGCTCCACCAGCAAGGCGGCCTCCACCGCGCAGTTACCGTCGTGGAGAGGACATGGTGGGACGCTCCGTTTCGCTACCCAACCAGAACCAGAACGTCACGGGCCATTTCGTAACGTATGACTAGCAGAATCAGTTAGCCCTCTACATATGACCCCACCCTATATATAATTGCAGTCAGGCTTCATATATATGTTTATGAGTAACCATCGAAATAGTTTGATCAGGAGGAACTTGCATGGCAGCGGAGTCGAGCTTTAGGCGAGCCTGTTGTGTGATGATCGATGCGCGTGATTTCTAACCAGTTGGGCGATTGCTGGAGCCTGCAGGGAAGCAAGTGGAAGTACGGTTTGTAAGCTAGAGTACCTGCTTCAATCTTGCTTGCGAGTTTGAATCTACCAGTATATTGATGCAGGTACATGCAAAGAAGAGTAAGAATGGCTGGCAAAGTGCCAAGATGTGATCTCGCTCCAATCATATGGGACATCCATGTCAGCAAGCACTGTAAGTTGAGTGTTGTGTTCCCTGAACCATCCATTTGAGCACCACCCGGGCATGACGGGCAACTATTAAATGGTAAAGATAATGAAGCAAAATTCAGGAAAGTTCATCGATGTATCAACTTGAACTCAAATTATTTGCGCTTTGGTTTTAAGTTGTTGATCTCGGGGTAATGTGCAATTAGCTTCCGCCCTGTATCCTTCACTTCGGCCTTCGATTAGCTGGCAGTGGGGAAGTTGGGAACGTAACATGGAATGCAACACTGATCGTCTGTGCCCTCAATGAACATGAGCACCCGGTTGAACTCCCGCCTAGCTTCCTCATCCATTGCGAAGTGCGTGAGCGTCATGCCAAAGTCTTCTTCACAATTACCCGCCTCTGGCCCGTCCTAGCCATGAACCCTAGTGCCCTGCTCGTCTTGCGCTTGATGCCCTTCAGCTAATACTGGCCCTTGCTAAAGTTTCCTAAATTTCCCTTTATCAATTTCTCTCCACCAGAATGGCGTTAGTGCAAGACAAGCGGGGCACTAGAGTTCATTGCTAGGATGTGCCGAACGTGTGGTTGGCAAAGAAGACTCCCATGTTGCTTGGGCATTTCCCAATAGAAGTAGAAGCCTGGCGGGAGTATGATCGGGCGCTCTTGTTGATTCAGGGCACGAACAATCCAGGTTTCATTTCCCAACTTCCCGCCACCAGCTACTGGCAAGCCGAATTGTGCAAGACGGATGGAAGCTAACTGCACGCTACCCCAACACTAGCAGCTCCAAACTGAAGCGCTCATAATATGAGTTCTAGTTAATGTCACAATGAACATTCCTTAAGTTTGCGTCATTAACTTCACCGTTTTGTCGCCAGTCATGCCCAAGTGCTCATCAAAGAAGTCCACGCACCATTCAAAGGGATGGTTTAGGAGATACATTGTCCTGTGCTTGCCGCCGCGGATGTCCCATATGATTGCGGGGCGTTCCTGCACCATCTTGGCGTCCTCCTTGGTGTAACAGCTGCTCAGAAATCGTTGTCAGCCATTCTTACTCTTCTTTGCTTGCTAGAAATTGACATCTTTCATCTAGATGTGCGATTCCCACATTCTGTTTTGCCAACTGGAATCCGATTGGAAGTGAGGATCAGAATATGTGAGTGTGACTAGGCTGGTCACCTACGGGTATTGTGTAGCGACACCGACATAGGGGTGTGGGCCGGATGGGGTGGCCAGGGGGAGGCATCGCTGTGAAGTCGGCTGAATTTTCTATTATCGAAGCCGCACACAATGTTACCAACTCCGTAGACGTAATTTTGCTTATGGTTGGCACGTTACTTGGATAAAAGAATCTTGAGCGACTCACCCAGCCAGGAAAAGCTAAACGAAACAGGACAATGAGTTTATGAACAAACTGTAGCGCATGAACGTAGCGCATGAACAAATTGAACGATCTTAAAGGATTCATCGGAGCAGAATTGGAGAGCACAGGTCCAAACACAAAATCATGGCCGCCCCAATGAGTTCGCAAGAAAGCCTCGTTGCAACCTACTCATCTCCGAGACAAACGGCATAGTAACTATAATCTTAGATGCACAAGCAGCCACTGGCTGACCTTAAACGAAACTAACGTCGCTGAAGAGAAAGTAAGTCTTGCAATTTGATGAAGTCACGTCTGACATAGGAAATCCCTGAAAGCACAACGGTGGACTCCAGAAACAGAATAATAGTAAAGCCTCTAGGATACTCCAAGATGGAATGAAAGTGATAGATTTATTCTTGTAGACTCTTTTATATACAAAAGAAGTAACAAGTACATATTATATACATCTGTGCATTCTGCACCAAAAATATAGTCACAAATGTAAAAGCACCGGAGACTTCACGCTGGAGAGAGCACTAGCGGATCGAACTCGCTCTACCTCGTGACATCACAATGTCTTTCTACGTAACCACAACGAAGAACTAGCTTGGAAGTGCTGTAAAATTGTGCCTCTGCGTCGAAAATTGCCGCACGCGATGCTCAGCACCATCGACCAGTCACCAAACAACAGGATGATCACGAATATAAGCGGCAGCTAGTCACCAGCTCAGAAGGGGATGGCGCTGGCCACACGCGGATATACCACGCGGTTGGGGTGGTGCAGCAGACGCCGCGCCTTCTGCCTCCGGAAGCAGTACAACGCCACGCCCAGCGGCCACTCCACCAAAGCCGTCACCAGGAACGCCACCACGCCCAGCGTCGGCCCCACAATCTTGCAGCGGCACGGGTTCTGCCGCGTCCCGCACTGCACGCACAGCGGAATCGCCATCTCTAGCTGCTCAGACCGCGTAAAGCTGCCGCCCGAGCCTTGAATGCTCCAAGTAGCTCACAGTGTAACCAGGTCAGATTCTCCTCATCTCAGTGATTATAGTAATCTGAAAAGAATGGACAATATGTATTTTTGAGTTCAACTAATAAACTGAAGCTTCTGAATTCTAGTTTCCACTACAATTTGAGATTTTATTAATACATAAAATTGAATAAGCATCCTCTGTATTTGATGTGAATATTCTCTACTTTTTCTTCAGAAAACAACCATAGTTTCAAGTTTTCACCAAAAGAAATTGTGGTTTTTGTGACATATGTGAGACATGTGACCTTATCTTTTAAAAACAAAATGTAGAAAAACCCATTTACATTTAATGAAAAATTAGAGCACACAATAAAATGGGAAATGGGCTCCGTGACCATCGACATGTCCATGTTTAGAGAAGCAAGTTTCTTTAGCCTTGAATCACACTAAGGTAGAGGCACCCAATTCCGATCGGCCACCCAATTCCGATCACTACAGTATGCATGGAATGGTGCATGAAAATGGCAAATGCATAAAATGGTGCATGAAGCGACCCAAATCCAATAATTCAAAATCTGAAATCACCAATCATTATCGGCATTGGGTCATGAAGTGTGCAATTTTGGGTTGCTCCACCTCAATTGAGCTCTCATTGGTGGCCTTGTTCGAAAGTCGAACAAGGCTGATTGACATTGGGTACCTCCATGAGTTGGTTATCCATGGCATGTCTTCTCTCTTTTTACTCACTCTCATTTATTGGCATTGGACATAGGAGGGCACCGAATCTCACCTATTCTACTGTTTGATTATGGGCTCTAGTGGTTTTTGGGCTTCTAAATTCTATATCAACTGCAAGTCTTAGAGATTAAATTTGAAAATGATTTGTTGGGTTTTAGTCATAATTCCACATCTTTCTACATAAATGTTTTTGACATACAATGTCATTTGAGTCCCCAACTGGCTCAAGTGATTGGAATTCGCTGCCTCTACCTTAGCACCTGTTCATTCAATGGGATATTCTCGTTTGATTTGTTTGCACCATTTTTTGGGGAAAGTTACTTATTTAACATCATTAAGCTGGCAATAGATTATTGAATGCTTGCGTATTTTTATTGGTTGTCAGATCCATGTGACTTTTCATAAATTATAAACAAACGGCTTCTCTGGAATGGAGATTTGGTCCAAATATTAGTGCTACCACGATTTGTATGAGGAGATACTTCGACCGTCTCAAAAATCATCAATTCAATCGCATGTACAAATATTCTCAAAACCGACAAAGGGTTGTAGCATAGCTGCTTGAAATTCCACACAAGTAGAATCAACCATCTTAACCGGGCCTAGAGTACCAAAGTCCCCTCGGGGAACATTTTGAGTTTGGGTAAGGTACCACGTTCTCAATTCTGGGCATTATTTTCTGAGATTTTTTTTGAATGGACAACTATTGATTAGCTTTGTGTAGACACAAATTTTGTAGAATTCCGACTTACGGTTCAAAAGTTACAATTTATTTTCATTTACATATACAAATAGTGCAGTAGTTTAGTGTGACATATCACAAATACTCTCACTAAACTTTAATAACTTCTAAATTCAATAGAAATTTGAGATTTAAAAGAAAGAAAATGTCCTCTAGAAAGAGAAATTGAGATCTTTGCATCTACCGTACGGATTTGTAAATTTCAAAAATTCAAGAAGGATATGATATATGCAAAATATACAGTGTATTGTTGATTCTCAGCACATAGTTGCATTGCAAGATTTTTTAGGACATCTTCTACATCTCTTCTACTTCTAAAATTTGGTGCACATGTGCCTAACATGATCTTTTTCAAGTTAACATAATAAATTCACGGCCCGTAGTGCAAAAAGTTGCCATAGAAGGTGGTCGAAGTTTGTTGAAGGTGTTTAGTATGACCTCAAAAAGAGATGATGTCTCACTTCAAAGGCTGATATCTTTCAATCCGTGCGGTTAAACTTACCAAAATTTTCACCACACACTCTCATACAACTCTTATATAAGATCCTAGGGGTAAATTCTCAGAAAAAACATTTTGTATCATTTCGTGTTGAATACTGAAAATGGCAGTTTTGGAGTGATTTTGATGGGGAAATGTCTTGGTCCTTTAGGGGTTAAGCACCAAATTAAATATTTTAGATCACTTGTCCAAATAAAATGATTGTACGCCCGCTTCAGTCACAAACTTGACATAGCACTGAAGTGGGCCTATGTTTTTTCTGAGAGAAGCTATTCAGGAACTTTTAGGGTTGACATTTTTTAAAGATATATTGCAAAAAAACTCATAATTTCTTTGAAGGGTTTCCAAAAAATATGTTCTATAATGTATTTAAAAAAGCCTTCACAAAAACAACGAGAACTAAAATTTATCATTTTTAATAACTATTACCATATACAACCAAAATCTAGCATTTTTTTTTAAATACCACCTTCAATCCTACCTTATTCTCCGTTGAAGGCACAATACTACTCTAGGTTTACAAGATTTATCACCTTCAAGTCATGACTATCAAGGGCAACCAAGCACTATGCCTTCTACTAAGGACATAGAGACCTTCACTGTAAAGGAGGCTCACAGAAACCATACTTGGTAGACGCACATGACGACAATATGGGGCTTCATCTCCCAAATATGGTCCCTAGAAGTCCAGGTTGGGCTCCTCATGCCCGCACTAGTTTGATGGTAAAATTTGATATGGTTCCTAACCAAACCATTTGGTTACCCTCTTCTCATTTACCTTTTAAACCATATTATTACCACAACGTTCCCAATGTGTTCCTGACGAGTTTCCATGTTGTTCCCCAATGTGTTCCCCTAGAGTTCCCCCATTCCCAAAGAGTTCCTAACGTGTTTACACTGGGAACCAATTTATAATTTTAAAATTACATACAATAAAAATAGAGTTGATGGAACCCACCACCAATTGTTGGGCCCCAGCGCAGGCTCATCCACACACATGTGCGTGAGGTTACTGAGGAGCCTCGAAACGCACGACCACCGGAGTATGATGCTGACATAAAGCGGGTACCAGACGAATATCGTTCCGGTATCACATGAACGGCACGCGGGTGTCAATCGACGGGTGCGGGTTTCGTTATGAAGGCTCAATCGACTTGTCAATCGACTTGTCAGTAGCTATGCTTCAGTTTGTCGGGGATGTTCCATTTAGCATTGGAATGCTTGGGTGGGGATCCCACAGCCAGGCCATAGTCTGCATCGTTGAAGATGGGATGTCGAGGAGCAGGCTGAGGAATCCTTTGAGGAGGACGAATGAGTTGGGGAGGCGGAGGAACATTGGGCAGCCCTCCATTCCCTTGCTCATCCATCTGATCGACGGCTCCTGCAACATCCAAACCTTCTCCTTCAGTCAAAATTCACGCTACTGAAAAGAGTTGAATCTAGATGATGGAAGGAAGTACACCCCAAACCGTTAGTATGTGGGAAACCACCACAATCCAACTAGCTCGTACAGTGTCACACCATGAAATCTACAAATGACATACATGATGCTGCTTGTGTGCACTATACAAGCCTCAAATTCGCTCATGTGTGGGAGCTACCATCATTCACAAGCATCGTACTTTTCTCTCTTCGGCATCTAAGACGTCTGGCTATATTGTAGCTCTTGGGCACATCTTACGACTCTTACCAAGGTGCCCATGTACCCCAAATATACAGTCTGTGTATCACATGCAACCACAAACCTGACACCAGGACATGGAGACAGCAGAAATAAAGTTCCCACTTACAACTTCATTTAAATACCGGGCTCCCATCTACAACTTCCATACGGTTTAGCTTCTAAGATATATCCCTACACACTTGTGTTCGCTTCAGGTGAAGTGACGGTTTATGGGTATGCTGTGATAACACAAAGATGGTGGCAAAGGACTCCCAGGGTCTGGGTTAACAGAGGACCGTCAGATGAGCAGCCCCGAGGATCGAAGTGATCACACGCCATTTCCTGAGAAATCTCCCCAACTTTCAAGCTGTGAGACGTTGTAAAAACAGAAGGGAAATTTGGTTAGCAGAAGGTTTACAAAGTTGTTTTCTTGTGGTTTTTTTCGCATGAGGGCCGCAGTATCATCCAAAAACTTCGTCCGGGTACAAGACCGATATCAGACCAGTATCAGACAGGTATCAGTCGAAAGTGCACATTGTATACCACATCGACTCCTAATTTTGCAGCCCTCCCGAGCACAAAATTATGCACTAGACATTGAAAATTAATCAAATATGGCTATAGTCATTTTGCGAATACTACAATCCCAGAGCGTAGAAGCAGCAACTAATTGCTCACGAAAGTGGGAAGTAAGGCTTACAAAACGACAATGAGCAGTGCTGCTGCAGCCGAGTGCTGGAAGTCAGGAAGTGTCAGCCAATGCCAACACTGATGAAGGCCAAAGACTTGAAATTACAAGGTTGCTGAGACAGGCCAGGACGTGACTATCTGAAGAAGTGCCTTGAAGCTAGTGACGCGCTGATTCTCTTCTGTGCTAATGAAGTGACAGTCTCGCTAGACTGTGCGCAGAGTGAGTGAAAGCTGCCTGGCCGCATGCACAACCTGCGGCCAGGAGGTTGGAGCGAACATGAAAGGTAAAGAGTTGGCTGATATCGATGAACTATTGTGGAAGCCTTTGATATCTTGCTTTTTTATAGGGTCAGACTCTAGAAAAAGACGAGTGATGGCATACTAGTACTCCCTTGACTCTTTCTGGTTCCATCCTCATTGACTCTCTCTGGTTCCATCCTCATTGACTCTCTCTGGTTCATCCTCATTGACTCTTTTTTGAGGGTAGTCGGATAGACCTTCCTGCTTCCTTCTTGAAAAGGGCGCAGGGAGATTCTCCTACTGTCCACTGTGCGTTGTTGATCTTGTGCATTTGCAAGGAGATTTCAGAACAATGACGTCTGCAATTGGTGAGGAGCACATGCATGCAAACCGGGGGGCTAATTTGACCCCAAATTTGGATCATTGCAAGATACCGAAACATGTGATGATGTGGATCCACCACCGGGACTGAGTTGTCCAGATGTCACAACTCGGTGCCCCGCCCTTCAAAATAAACTGGACACAGAAATTATAGAAAATGTAGTGAATATCATCGCCACGTGGAATGGCCTAACTACGATCCAGTCAGGGCCAAAAATATTTCCTCCGTTGTATAAAACCTACCATCCGATCTCAATTGAATCATCACAACCAGTTCTTCGACTCAATTCTGTCTTGGTAGGTACCACAACAGTGAGTTCAGTTGCGTTTGTCTTGGATTAGTGCAAGATGGCGATTCCGTTGTGCGTGCAGTGCGGGACGCGGCAGAACCCGTGTCGGTGCAAGATCGTGGGGCCGACGCTGGGCGTGGTGGCGTTTCTGGTGACGGCCGTGGTGGAGTGGCCGCTGGGCGTGGCGTTGTACTGCTTCCGGAGGCAGAAGGCGCGTCGTCTGCTGCACCACCCCAACCGCGTCGTGTATCCCCGTGTCTCGAGCGCCATCCCCTTTTGAGCTGCGATCTTGACTCGTCCTTGAGGAATTTGCCAATGCGTCGAGGTTCTGAGTTATGGCGAATCCAGCTTCATGTGCATCTGACACACATGTACCATACATGCTTGTATACTATGAAATGAATAAAATCGTGTTCACATTTTTTTAACCTTCGTCTTCCTCGCCCATGCTGTAATTATAAACTCGACAGTCCATCTTTATCATTCAAACTCTCGACAGTTTGTTCCTTTGTTGGCGGCATCCACCACTAAATTGAGTTTATTTTCCATATGAATGTAGCAACGAATCGTGTGTCTTCAATGGGATCATGTGGTGAAGCTAGTTGTACGATATTCATTTGTTTGAGTTCAGTTGACTTGTTTCTGATGGTTAGTACTAACATTACTAGCTGATGAATCTTTGAACCTGAAACATCAAAAATCTCTTCACACTTGCAGGCCTCACCTCATTGACATGACGAAGTTGACCTTGCCAGACAGGATAATGTAATGAAGGAACTGGATCTTTGTCTAAGAGCGAGTCAATTGGTTCCGTGTAAGCATCCAGATGCACATACGTCTCAATTTCCAAAAGTAACCGACTGCCTCATCGCAAGATTTTCGCGTAGATCCGATTGTTACGCAAAGATGGTGCAAAGGAAGCGATCCCTCTGACTCGCAACCTCCTGTGTCACTGTGAATGGCATGCTCAAGTGAGAAAAAATCTCCACCAAACGTCATATTATTAGCTGATTAACTGCTAAACTTTCATTCGAAGATGAAAGTAATTTAGATATCAAACCGAGGTACTAACATCACGCTCGTCAAGAATCTGGGGTTGGTACTGGTGAATAGTAGCTGGCGATATTAAAACCACAAACTGTGAAATTCCTCGGCGAGCAACACGTTTCGAAATGAGTCACCAAAGTAATAGAAAACATTTTGGATATCGTCGCCAGGTGGAATGGCCTGGCCCCTAACCACGATTCTAGTCAGGACTAATAACCGTTCCTCCGTTGTATAAAACCTACCATCCGATCTAAATCGAATCATCACAACCAGTTCTTCGACTCAATTCTGTCTTGGTACCACAACAGTGAGTTCAGTTGCGTTCGTTTTGGATTACTGCAAGATGGCGATTCCGTTGTGCGTGCAGTGCGGGACGCGGCGGAACCCGTGTCGATGCAAGATCGTGGGGCCGACGCTGGGCGTGGTGGCGTTTCTGGTGACGGCCGTGGTGGAGTGGCCGCTGGGCGTGGCGTTGTACTGCTTCCGGAGGCAGAAAGCGAGGCGATTGTTACACCACCCGAACCGCGTCGTGTACCCTCGCGTCGCCAGCTCCATCCCCTTTTAAGGTGGCTCATTCGGGGCGTGTGATGAGTTTGCAAGCAACTTAGGGCTAATGCTGCGTCGAGATTCTTTTTCCTGGAGATATGGGTATAAGTTATGGTGCTGAATGCAGACATGTACATATAAGTAAAGTCAAAGTAAAAGTAAAAGTTGAGACTCCTCCTACATCTTGTACAAGATGTTGGAGGACTCCTCCTACATCTTACACATGGATTTCTGTGTCCTGAGTGATATGTTTTCACTTGAAATTTTTATTCACATATGTTCAGAAAGGTCTTTCGTCACGATCATGATCGAATACTGTGCGTACACAACCTCAACAAGTTGACCGCTACGTCGACGGGGTAGCTCCCTTCCAACTAGTTTTCAACAATTCCTCAGATGACTCGATCATACCCTATTCTATATACACAATTGCTGAGTACTGTGTGATGCATCACAGCAGACTCAAACCCCGCAAGCTCATCCTCATCGTCGGAGGAAAGTTAAGAATCAAGCCCATCTTCAAAGAATTCATGTCTCATGTACTTCATTGCTCCCATCCCCCGGACGAAGCTGTCTTGAACAAGCATTCTCGCACTTCAAATACTAGTAAGGTAAGCCCCCCTAAAACCGACAAGTTAAGGAATGTGCATATATGGAGAGTATATGGAGAGTATATGGAGAGAGGAGATAATTATACTGTTATTTTTCAGTGACAGCCAATAGAATTACAGTTCCAATCCAAGTGATTTCATATTTTTCCAATGAAAACTGAATTAGTTATGAATTTTCAAACTATGCAGCCATGTTTAGTAGGTGGCCAGTAGTAGGTACCCCCATAATCAACGACCAAAAGTAAGGGTCTTGACTAATAGCAAACCTCCATTTGGAGCTGAGTTGGTGGTAATGGGATGGAAGAGGGTTGGATATACCCCAATTTTATAGGCGTTGGCTACGGGTTTTTGTTGGTTATTGGGGGCCTTGCCTTATATAGTTTTGGATATCTATTATCAACTCAAGGAGAAAGAAGGCCGCTAAGTTTCCTGGTACAACCATGATTCTCCATCCTTCTCAAAGCCGCCTAACTCTACTTTTACCTTGAGTTTGAAGACCACCGAGCTCTTTCACACAAGTTAGTAAGGATAGACCATCAAGCTCCTCCATGTCTAATGACTATGAAGGGTAAACAAATAATAACATTAAAAAAAAAAAAGGTGTATCTTAATAAAACTTTAAGTTGTGACTTTACCAATACTCAAGTATGTAAAAAGAAACACAGCAAATGAGGGATTTGTAGATTATACTCCAAATCTTGACCACTTTGTAAAGTAACCCCCCTTGCAACCAACCAAAACCCATAACTAACACTTGAAAAATTGTGGTTTATTCAACGCACTTTTATCCCATTTACCAACCATTCAACTCCACATGGAGGTTTGCTATTAGTCAAGATCCTTACTTTTGGTTGGCGCGTACATGAGGGTACCTATTGCCGTCCACTGACTTAATAGCATACTTTCAAAATCCATAATTGTTTCACACTTCATCGTCAAAACATGAAATCGCTTCGATTGGGATTGTAATTCTTCTGACTATCACTGAAAAATAAAAGTAGTATTATTCTTTCTCTCCATATATGCAGTTGGCGCGTAACTTGTTCATAATGTGGGGCGGTTTACCTTCATCGCTACTCTGGAAAACGAAGAATTAGACTCACACAAAAAAAATAGTAGTAGAGTGCAAGAGTACCTGGATCGAAGCTTGCTGAGAGTGAAGATTATGGCAATATTCTTCTTGTGAACAACCTGTAAGGCAGGAAGTTGATAATATATTACATCGCTTTCACACATTAGTTTGGAGAGAAGCTTAACGAGACCTTTGCACCATAACATCACACAAACCTGCATGCACAACCTCTGGCACACCACTGCCAGAGCATCCCTCCATAATTTGATCAAATTCAAATTGGACACAAATGCAATTCTGTCAATTTGTCGCCAAAAAATAAGTCATGCTCCGCACAAATGCCATACGCTCGACATTCTTGTAGCAGGACAAACCTTACAAACTAGTACATTCCAACGATTGAGCAACGCTTCACTACGCTAACTACGTAGTTAGTGTAGTGACAATACTCCAGTGACTAGAAGAAGAAGAAGAACGCCGGTTTCCGAAGGAGGCCGACATGAATAAAGTGTCTATTTGTTCCACTACTAAGACCATGCCCACCAGACAGGGAATTAGTAAGTTGGAACTACTTCCCCCTTTCGAGGGTAGACACTATGTAACAAGTAGCCAAAAACCACAGAACCAACCAACCAAGAGAGTAACAAGGAAAGAGGGAGGGGGAGGAGAGAGAGAAGAGAGAAAAATGGAGAGGAGGGAGAGATGGAGAGGACGGTGTGTTTTGCAATGTCGGTGATTAAGAATAAAGTAAAGGGGTAATTTTATGGGGGGTCTTGTGTATCCGGTAGGGCTTGGTTGTTTTCAATTTTGCGTTTATGTAGAAGGATGGACATAGCATGTTGTATGGCAATGGTGTTAATATTTTTGAAAGTGCTTGTAATTGTATTAATAGGAATTTTGAAGGTATCTTCTAAGGTTTTTATAGATGGGATAATGGTGGCATGAGCACCGGCTGTGATTACAATAAGGGGGTCCACTTTCCATCCGAGGGCAATGATGTCATCCATAAGGGATTGGTATTTATTGATTTTATTTTCAACAGTTTCGGAGGAGAATCTGTCATTACAGTATGTAAATTTGATGAATTGAATGGTGTAGTCTTGGTTTATGTGGTCGGGTGGGGGGTCATTGTATGGTAGGCCTCTAACGCATAGTATGTCCGGTTTGAGTCGAGCATTGCAGTGGCATCGTTGAGTTTCACATGTACATGGGAGTAGCCATGGAGGAATTGTATTTTCTTGTGGATTGTTATTAAAGGTGCCGGCATTCATGAGGATAAAACATCTCAATTTGTTATGGGAGGTGATAAATTTACGGATTTCCCATATGGCTTTGTTATGTCTTTTGACAATTATTGAGTGTATGTGGTGGTTATGACATTTAAGTAAAACATGTAGCCACGTGTCGGGATCCGTTGAAGTGCATATTGGGCATGTAATGGATGGGAATCTCTCTATTCCAAAGAAGAGTTGTTTTCGGGCGTTTCCCATGTATTGTCCGGTACGGAATTTGATAAGGCATGTTATTTGTGAGTCGGTGATGATGGGGTTTTTCCAGAAATTTTTAGAGAGTTCATTGTCTATGTTGTTGTTACTAGTCAATTTTTCTATGTTAGGAAAGTGGTCTGAGATTGTGTCAAGGTTGTTATATAGGTCTTGTTTTTTGAGGAATTTGCTCAAGAATCTAACCGGGCCTTTATCGGGGGTGATTCTTTGGAGGGCCAGTCTTCTTTTTGGAAGTAGTATGGGGTGGCGTGGGCGTGTTTGTGTAGGTCTTTGGCATTTTTGTGTGATTTTTCTTGGCCCTCTTTTGCTAGTTTATCCGCTTGTTCATTACCATCAATATTGGCATGGGCTCGAACCTTTGTGGAGGGTTGTGATTTGTCTTCATTTTAGTATCATTTGGACCATTGATTCTAGTATGATTTGGTCGGGGTGGCTATTGTGGAGGGTAGGGTGTGTTATTTGGGTGTTTAATAAGTATAGTGTATTAATGCAGTCTGTGAATATATGCGCTGGTTCATTATTGTATTTTGTTGTAACAATTTCCAGTGTTTTATGAATGGCCATGAGTTCTGCTCTGAGGATATTTTGAAGTCCATGCAGTCTTTTGGCTAATTTGGTTTCTTTCGTAGAATTGTATATTCCGTAGCCCACTTTTTTTTTGGGCCAGTTACCCGAGCTGATTTGTTCTGGCGGTTTGAAGGAGCCATCGGTATAGTAGCTATATGCGGGGTCAAATTTTGGTGAGGTGGTAGTATGGTAGTCTGGGAGTGGTCGGGGTGTTAAGGTGTAATCTAGTGTATTGTTGCTGTCATTTAGTTTTGACCATTTTTTGTTTTTGTTCACGGGTGTTTGTATAGGTGTCGGTGGGGCCATCTTTGTGTATAGCCGGTGTATATTTAGAGTTTTTGCTATGGAGGAGTGTTCGGCAAGCTGTTCTAGGGTGCCAAGGGTTTGGTTTTGGTGGTGGACACATATCATTTGTAATGTGGATGGTTCAATCCGGGGCTTTTTTAGCTTAGGTGGGATAGTAGGTTCTTTGTATGGAATTGAGTCTGCTTCAAATACTGCAATGATATGGGAGTCTACAAATGGGCTTGACTGTTGGTTAGAGTTTTGGTACCAATTTTTGTCTGGTGTGTAGATGTGTGGTGAGGGTCATTTTTAGCAGCAAGGCGGGCCTAGTGTAGTGCTTGTTGAGTTTCCTCCACATTGTGAGGGTGAGCTATACCATTACCGACCCATTTATAATCAAAGGCCTTTCCCAAGGAGCCAAATATTTTATCTCTTTCAAAGGGTAGTAGAATTTTTTTAGTTTGGTGGAACATGTGACGGGGGAAGAGAAGTATGATTGTTGATGTTAAAGGATGAGATTAATGAGTCTAGAATAGGTGTGGGTATTGTGTATTGTGCACTTTTGAGGGGATTATTTTTTGGAATGCGGTATTTATATCTTTGGTATAGCCAAATTAATTCGGTTTCAAATGGTTGGATTGTTGGCTCAATGATTGTAGGAGTTTGTAGTTTCATGTTGTATTGATTCCATAGCCATTGGAGTCTAGTAGTGGGAATAGTGTGTAAATGTCGGCCATTTTCTTCATATAGGTGGGCTTGAGTGTTCTCTATTTTAATTGTGTTCAAGAATGTGATAATATCGTTTTTGGGGTTACATTTCGTTGTATAGATGTTTTAGGATTGGGATGATTATAGGTGGAGTTACGGATCTTGAGTCTTGTAATTGTTCTTGAGGGTGGTGGGCTTGAATGATTTCCGAGTAGAATTCATTTTGAATTTTTTGATAATATTGTTTTAGTTTTTCGGTGTTATATGTGGAGGTATTACAGTTGTGTCTTGGAAAGAGGTTTCTTTGAAGAAGCCATTTATTGAATGTATTGTTGTTGTGTTGCCATTGGCATAAGTATTTTGTATAGGTATTTTGTATTCTGTTGGTATCTAGATGTTGTATATGTTCATGTCGTATGATGCTATTAATAGGATATGTGGTGGGATTTTTGGTGATGTATGTTGGGGGGCGGGGGTGGCATGGGTATGAGGGGTTGGGAGGGTGGATTGGTGATAGGGTAGTTCTTGGGAGTGTGTTGTTGTTGATGGTGATGAATGGGTCTTAGAGTATGTAGGAGTATGGGTGTATGTTGCAAGGGGTATCACATGCGGTTGGGCATGCTGGATGGCAAAAAAGTAGTTTGGCAACATTTAGGGCACTCTTGATTAGTTTGGATGGGGTGAAGTGAAAGGTTTTGAAGTCCTCATTATTCATGATGTGTGTGCCGTTTGGTAAAGTGATTTGTTTTAGTTCGAAAATATTTGTTGAGAGGAGTTTTTGTAAAAGTTTTGGGAGAGTTGGGCGTTAAGTGTATTATGGTTCTATGCTTCTTGGCGCCATAGTACTTCTAGTGGTGTTAGATCAAAGAGGAAATTTGGAAGTGTACTCTTAAAGTGAACTTTGGCTATGTATTTTAATAAGAAAAATGTGCGAGTTATTGGTGATCTTATACAATCTGTTTTTTTAATTCTAGGTATATTTTCGGCACCTCCATATTGAGCAAGTACAAATTGAGTTAAACCATTATATATTTTTCCGAGCCTACCTTTGTCATTTAGGGCATTTTGAAATTGTTCCCCTATACATCAAAGATAAGCATTTTTGAGGGAGAAAGCTTCAAGTCCAAATAGGTTATGTGGGAGTTGGGTTATTGCGTTTGACATGCATTTTGGCATACCGCAGATGTTTTTTTGTATGGCTATAATCTTTTAATCTAGTTTTTTTACAGCTGGCATAGAGTACGGTACAACGTAGAAGATGTATGCTACACCTAGGCGTATTATGGTGTCAACCATTTTAATTTTTTGTTTCATAGTGGCCGGACACGTTGTTAATTCTTTACATTGTTTAATGAGTTTTGTGGTCGTAGTGTGAATTTGTATTTTCCATTTTAGAGAGGGAACAAGATTTGTTCCTAAGTATACATATGGTTCATTTTGGTGTA
Source organism: Bryoerythrophyllum caledonicum (assembly GCA_963971425.1). Lineage (NCBI taxonomy): Eukaryota > Viridiplantae > Streptophyta > Bryopsida > Pottiales > Pottiaceae > Bryoerythrophyllum > Bryoerythrophyllum caledonicum. The sequence continues at coordinate 13,470,363 of OZ020525.1, read as the reverse complement.
GTATAGGGATTGGTTGGCCACGGTAGTTGATGTTAGAAGCTTGCATTAGGGCTTTAAATGTAGTTGGATTCATTTTGGATTTTTTTTGGACATCCAGTAGCAGCGCATTTTGGGACTCCTATATCCATCCCAGTCCATTTACAATATCTCTCTATTTTATTAATTTGTGTTTGCAATGATTTTATTTTGTTAGTTATGATAGCAAGATCATCGACGTAGGCGGCGGAGTTGATGGTGATTTGTGATGTACCAAAAGTGTATCCATTATTGCGTCGCTCTAACCATCTAAGTAGTGGTTCTAAAAATATAATGAATAGGTATGGATTAAGGGTGTCTCCTTGTATAGTACCTCTATGAATGGAGATAGGTTTAGTTTTACCAAAGTGCTCACTGGTGTAGTAAGTAGATGATTGGGAGTAGATATTTCCAACCACACTAAAATTATGTTTAGTGTAGTGGTACGAATAGTGTACTTATCCTAGTACACTATTTGTAAAGAAGTTGACAATTGGTGTTAGCTATCAATGTCATTAATGTAACCTTCACTCAAATCCAATCAATCCCCCAATCATTCCAGCCCATGCTTCTCTTCATTTGCAACTTTAAAATGGTCATAACTCATTCAAAACTTGTCCAAATTGGGCAAATGAGGTTTTTTTTAGCATCTACATTTTTGTAGATGCCAAAAAAACACCTCATATGTCCAATTCGGGTTTATAATGAATGATTTGTGACCAATTGAAAGCTGCTGATAAGATACTCTGACAGCCCTCAACTGCTAGACCTTTTTTTATATTTCTACTATTGATATGCCACATTTAACTAAATCTAGACTTTGAATAGTCCAGAATGGTCAAAGTCTAGATTTAGTCATCAAGAGAATGTGCAAAAAATATGGTACAAAGGTGCATCGGGAGATCTATCGAAGAAATCGAAGATGGTGAAATTCTTCTGAAAGGAAGGAGCTTTATGGAAGAAGCGTTGGAAACATTAATGGGTGTGAAATGGTACCATGTGCCCTTGCATTCACATATAGGAGGATCTTCCGATATGACCAACTGTACCTAGAGAACTTGGAAGTGAATCCCTCAAAAGTATGAGGAAAGAATAACTGATGATAAATAAGGGTGAATGGATCGTTTACAATACAACTGATGATGTTCCAAAGCAGATCAAGGGGGACATGCTAGTAGTACATGCGAGAACAATCCAGTAGGAAACAAACGTGGCATACAGTTGGATCCAGTAGACACAACAAGCAATTTAAAAAAAGGCCGAGACATTAAAGATAAATCATGACAGCAACAGGCAAATCAATAATAGAATAAATTGAGATGTAGAAATCTAACACATGCAGATATAGGAGAGATAGATAGATCTTCCTATCTCTTGGACTGATTCACTGAAGACAATTCATGACAACAACAGGCAAATTCATAACCGAATGTAATAAGATACGCAAAGCAGACACATGCTGGTATAGGAGGGATAGATAGATCTTCCTATCTTTTGGACTGATACATTGAAGACAATTTATGACAGCAATAGGCAAATTCATAACCGAATGTATTAAGATACGCAAATCAGACACATGCTAGTATAGGTGCAATCGATAGATCTTCCTATCTCCTACACTCAAAAGCTCCCAACAAATGTAACATACAATCGGTCTCAGTAAGCACAGAAGGCTTTTTCAAAGAGGATTGATTCACTAAAGAATTTTTATCACAACAACAGGCGATTCAATATCGTATGTATTAGGATGTGAAATCTTACACATTCAGATAGAGTAGGGATCGATAGATCTTCCAATCTTCTAGACTTAGGGTCGATATAGGATATTGCCTGAGGATCGATAGGTCGTCTAGTCTTTGAACTCAAGGATCCGCCGCGTTTGCAGCTTCAAGGTTTGTCATTGCTGCTATTCGGTCCCTCCGTGGAATTGTTCGAGTCTGAGGGTTCAATGTACTTGACCAAGAAGAAAATATGACGGAATCAACATGAACGTGCACCGGACGTCATTTCTCCGGAACCCACGTCGCCGACCAACAATCCTCGTACTTCTTCTTGTGGTTCTTGAACGCATTTCTTGGCTCCGAGAATTGGATAATAAACATTCCATATTGCTCATCACCAACTACTCTATTGACTGCTGATTGCGCTCTCCCTAACCAGTCAGGATAAATCTCAGGGTCAGATGGACGGAGAAGGACCCAAGATCCGGAAACAACGTCTTGCCATGGATTCAAAGCGACCTTTGGTCTGCTTGAACGTGGGCCAGAGAAAGGTTCAGGCTCCTCATCTTCAGGTGTGACATCTTCTCTAGTAATAAGGCTGAAAGGAGCAGGAATTATCGCACTCCAATCTTGAATCGGCCAAAATCCTTCTACCAAAGCCGGGGGTGTGGAAGGAAGAGGTTTCTCAAGTTTCTGAAGAATTGCATTCCAATATGCAATATACGGTGGAAAATCACGTCGAAAGACCTTACATTTTTCCATCCCCTTCTCCCAGAATTTTATATAACCTTGAATTCCAGATTTAATGAAGGACCTCTTATCAATTGCTTTGGAAACCCTCTCTCTTGCCTTCTCAATTGCCTTTTCTTGATTGCTAGTTGGAGAAGGAACCTCGTCTCCCCACACTCGCCTGAAAGGCACTGGCTTTGGGAGGCCGGAAGGTATCTTGGGACTTCCGTCGGCATCCGACTTCCAAAGCCGTATACCAGAGTTGTTTCCGGGTAGCCAGTGAGTGTCAACTGCGTTCTCTTTGTAGCACATGACGGGCCAACCATCATCATCTACATAGAATTTGAAGAGGTGCATATCTCCTAAACTAGTAAGTGTATTTTGGCCGTCACATAGAAAGCCTTCGACAAATGATTTGAAATCCGCAACCTCCTGAACAAACTCGGGCATAAAGCCCAACTCCTGCGATTCCATAAAAGACCTCATCAAATCCGCTACCACATAAGTATTCCGATTCTTAAGGGCCTTGGATAAGTGGCTGAAGTAAGCATCGATATCTTCATGCGTGTGGCCGACTAATAAGAATCCAACTTGGATTTCCTTGAACATCCTACGATAAGTCAACATCGATAAAAAAAAGCCATGAGAAACTGGTTCTTATTGTCCTTTGCGGAGTTGTCCAGCTGCAAATACAGATTTTTGGGAAGTGGGACGACTGCAGTTGAGTGGTTTGGTACCACCGTAGGTAAAAGGTTCATACACCTAGACTTTCCTTTCAGCAAAGCCTCAAAAAACGAGTTTGCCGGCTCGTGAGGAAAAAGTTTATCCGTAACGCGAATGGGAGGTTCTTCAAGACAACGAAGCAATCTCGCTAGGGATGAGATTGTGTAATTTGAGTCCCCTGGCCACAAGTCGGTAGAATAGTGGGCGTACGCACCGTCTCCATGTCCATGCGTCACCATACCGGTGACGTTCATTGGGAGCTGACCAAGAGGTGAAATGAGTTTGGTGGAAACACGCACGCGCGGGATCGCAGTCTTGGGTGTATCCATTTTATCGTGGATAATGCAAAGAATCTCTCCCTTATTGCGCTTTGACTCCTCTCTCCAACTATGGTACACATGCCTACATGAAGCTTGAAGATTCAAGTGTTGACTCCGTTGTTTCACGAAGGATACATACTTGGCAGAGCCCTTCACCGATTTGTTGATGAACTGTTGAAGAGTGTCGTAGACGGTGCACTTGGCATACGAACTCCCAATAGGCTTAACTGCAACGTTGTTGAAGAACTCCTTCTTGATTCTACTCATAGCAGACTGCGAAATAATGGGCAACCCATATTGTAGATTTGACTACAGACAGAGCCAAACAACAGAAATCAGGAAACATGTCATTGTGGGCAGTGAAGGGATCGAAAGATCTTCCTATCTACGAAGAGATGGAATCGATGCCATTTACTGGTGAGAAAATCCAAGCAATAACTCATGAATAGGATAGGAAGATCTACCTATCCTCTAAAGCATCCACATGAATGAGTCAAAGACTCAATTGAGGTGAACTGTGTCGAGTAATACCTCTGTGGCGTCAGCCTGGATCCTCTTCCAACTATGCCCAGAGGGCAGAAACTTCAATGTGTCCATCCGCCCTAGTACAGTCGTGCGCATTTGATGAGGCATGTGATCAGCGTTCTCAATTATGATAGCAAAAATCGTACCCATGGCTTGCACGGTTCCGCGGCGCGGCCGTTTGACGCCTTTGTTCCCGTGCGTTGACGAAATGATGCCCTCCTTGTACTGGTTGATATAGGTGGGAAACGTTGACTTTGGAATACCATGGATCTGGTACCATGCTGTTGAGCAGACATCTTGTCCAAGCACAGTCACATACTTTCTTTTCCTATTACTTCCCAAGTAACGCAATTGCCTACCCACAGCTCTACCATACTCCCGTCGGTCATCGAAATCTTTCAGCCAAAACTTCTGCCGAATGAGGAGCGTATCTTGGGGCCGGAATAATCTGACGCATTCGTTAGGACAATATGACAACGAAATGACCGCCTGAATTGCTTCGGAGAGAGTCTTCTTTGCATAAGAGGTGAATTTCTCCTCGATTCGCGGTTTGCGACGAACAAAGCAGTATGTTGCTTTCGGACGACCACCAAGGTGGGCGTTGGGGTCCACAGGAGGAGGAAGTCAGATGAAGTGGTCCACTGTTTTGCTCAGACCACGCCCCCCATCGAATCTACAATCAAGAATGGGCCACCTCTGATGGCTCATGATGTCGTTACGGTCTCCGATGAATACGTCAAAGATAGTGACGCCAATGTTCCCCTCGCTCAATGTACTGTCCTGGAAAGGCTCAGCAGGCAGGGTGCAATTGATGCGACCAGATGCAATCGGAAGTCCATCGCAATTATAGCGTATCACCACCATCCCCACCCATTCCTCCTACGGAAAGAACGGACGAGAGTCCGCAACTTCGGAACTGCCATCAAGTTCTGGGTCGACCGATACTGGCTCATCTAGAAGGACAACGTATGCTGACACCCAAAGAACAGTTCTACGGATTGAATCAGCCAACAAAGTAACACCCTCTTGAACTGGGTGAATCAAAAGACATCCAGCCGCAGGACAAATTTCCACAGGTCGGAGAAGAGTCATCTGAGGCATGTGAACGTTGATGTCAACGCCAAGCCAACGCCCTGAGGGGACTGCTTCAATAACAGTGGCGCGTCCTACAACCCCATGGCCGGCATAGCAAAGCAGAACAGCCATTCCGGGCGCTAGTTGACCTCGGCGGTCTCGCATGCCATTGTCACGGGCACAAGAAGAAAACATCCTAACTGGTCCGATAATGGCCGTGCGCAAGCATTCAAAACAGTCCATCAACAACCGGACAAGAACACCATCAGGCACAGAAGAGAGATTGACAGATCAACATATCCGGCAAAATTCACACTCACCCTGAGAGACAAGTCGACCACGAGAAAGATCGAAATACCTTCCTATCTAGTGGGTCCCTCCAAGGGACTCAAAGATCATCGAGCCTACAAGGTGACTCAGTAGCCATAGTAAACCATAAGACAGATCGAAAGATCTTCCTATCTACAGGGTCATCTTAGAGACTTACCGGAACATTAAGTGGATCGATAATCTTCCAATCCCCAAGGTCCCTCACAAATCGAAGTTAACCATGACAGTGATCAAAAGATCTACCGATCTTTAGGTCTCAAACACAACAAAATTATCTACGAGGGAGTTTGAAAGATACTCCAATTCACGAGGTCTTGAAAAAACCTTAGACGAATCAAGTGAGATCGAAAGATCTTTCGATCAAGAGGGTCAATGAAATAGATCGAAAGATCTTCCCATCCACACCGTCTCACTCTTATCAAATATTTAGGAGCGATGGACTATTAAAGAATTGTAGAAGATCAAAAGATCTTCCTATCTACAAGGTCCCCCTCTCCTAGAAGTTGTTGATGAGGAGATCGAAAGATCTTTCGATCAAGAGGGTCGATGAAATGGATCGAAAGATCTTCCCATCCACACCGTCTCACGCTTATCAAATATTTAGGAGCGTTGAACTATTAAAGAATTTTAGAGGATCGAAAGATCTTCCTATCTGCAAGGTCCCCCTCTCCTTGAAGTTGTTGATGAGGAGATCGATAGATCTTTCGATCAAGAGGGTCGATGAAATGGATCGAAAGATCTTCCCATCCACACCGTCTAACGCTTATCAAATATTTAGGAGCGTTGAACTATTAAAGAATTTTAGAGGATCGAAAGATCTTCCTATCTGCAAGGTCCCCCTCTCCTAGAAGTTGTTGATGAGGAGATCGATAGATCTTTCGATCAAGAGGGTCGATGAAATGGATCGAAAGATCTTCCCATCCACACCGTCTAACGCTTATCAAATATTTAGGAGCGTTGAACTATTAAAGAATTTTAGAGGATCGAAAGATCTTCCTATTTGCAAGGTCCCCCTCTCCTAGAAGTTGTTGATGAGGAGATCGATAGATCTTTCGATCAAGAGGGTCGATGAAATGGATCGAAAGATCTTCCCATCGACACCGTCTAACGCTTATCAAATATTTCGGAGCGTTGAACTATTAAAGAATTTTAGAGGATCGAAAGATCTTCCTATCTGCAAGGTCCCCCTCTCCTAGAAGTTGTTGATGAGGAGATCGATAGATCTTTCGATCAAGAGGGTCGATGAAATGGATCGAAAGATCTTCCCATCGACACCGTCTAACGCTTATCAAATATTTAGGAGCGTTGAACTATTAAAGAATTTTAGAGGATCGAAAGATCTTCCTATTTGCAAGGTCCCCCTCTCCTAGAAGTTGTTGATGAGGAGATCGATAGATCTTTCAATCAACGAAAGCAACGAGAGGGTCAGGTGGTTATTAATATACCTCGAGTTAGTGTGTTCTATCGGAATGGAAACAACATTGACACTGGAACGAAACCAATAGTATTGTGCGATGTATGAATCCATACCACAAGATTAATTCCATATACAAATAAGTCGACACTGGAACGGAATCATGTGCCTAGTCAATGAAGTCAATGTTGTAGGACAACATTGTCACTGGAGCAAAATCGATAGAATTGTGCGAAGTATGAATCCATACCACAAATTTTACTACATTCACATACAAATTGAGAGAGCCTCGGAATTTGAGGCATTCAACAATTCAATTCTACTCGTATATAGAATTGAATAGTATGGAAGTGATCAATGTTGAAGTTCAGGAGACAGTATCAACCTTAACACATCGGATGAACGGCGTCATAGCAATTTCCTAATGTTTGAGATAACAAACGCACTTGCAGAAGAAATGCTGAAAGAGGGAGGCGACGGTACCGTTGTTGAGGCGAAACTATGCAGAGATGGATCACGATTGAGCTCCAGACGATAGCATCAATGAACACAATCCAACTCCACGCACGAACACCCACGACGAAGCTTGCCCTGAAGGCGCCAGCATCTACTAACGCTTAAGCGCTCATACTCCAACACCACACTCGATACAACGCATGCTCAAGCTCTGTTGCCTTGAATACGAACTCCCTGACCACGTCCCTCATGTTCTCCCTCTAACATTCGCTCTAACGTTCTGTCAACCTAATTGCGCCTTACTACACAGGATGCCTACCACTTGTTGTAGTGCTGAAAAATAAGACTTGAAATTGCTTCAAGTCAGGGATGGAGCGTCTCCTTTCAAACTTGAGCGGGAAATTGTACGTCCAATTCTTGGCATCATAGAATGATTGACCATTTTGGCGGGGATGGAGATTAGTGTTTGTTGTAATGATTGGCAGATGAAATGGAATCTTGAATGTAACGGTTCTTGACAATTAAGTGGTCGGAATTTAATGATGAAGATCTGTAGTTCTCGTGTGCATCCCACGGTGCACCACAAGTGTTGATTGACATCCGACGGTTTGAATTAGTCTAGTGAAAGATTGAATACAAATAAAATAGAGAATTAGTCTTATGAAGGATTGAATATAAAAAATTAGAATCACAAAATAGAAAAGAGAATAAAAAAATAGAATAAAGAACTAGAATGAAAGATTGAATAGAGATAATTAGAACCACAAAATCGAATAAAGAAATAGAATGAAAGCTTGAATAAAAATAACTAGAATAAAAAAAAGAATAAAGAAATAGAATGAAAGATTGCATAGAAATAATTAGAATTATAAAATAGAAAAGAGAATCAAAAAATAGATTAAAGAAATAGAATGAAAGATTGAATAGAGATAATTAGAATCACAAAATAGAATATAGAAATAGAATGAAAGATTGAATGAAAAAAACTAGAATAAAAAAATGGAATAAAGAATTAGAATGAAAGATTGAATAGAAATTACTAGAATTATACATACAACATACAATTATATATCGATACATTTTATACATTTATATATATATCCAACATACAACTATACATACACAGATCTTACATATATATATATATACAACACACAATTATATCTCCATACGATTTATATCTTTATATACAACATACAACTATACAAACATACATTTTATACATATATACAACATACAAGAATTATATATCGATACATTTTATATATTTATATATATATACCACCTACAACTATACATACACAAATGTTATATATATATATACAACACACAATTATATCTCCATACGATTTATATCTATATATACAACATACAACTATACATACATACATTTTATTCACATATACTATATATACATACATTTTAGTCATATATACAAGATGCAATAATTATATATCGATACATTTTATATATTTATATATATCCAACCTATAACTATGTGATTATACGTACACAGATGTTATATGTATATATATATACAACATACAATTATATATTGATACATTTTATATATACATATATTTCCAACCTACAACTTTACATACACAGATGTTTTATATATATATATATACAACACACAATTATATCTCCATACGATTTATATCTATATATACATCATACAACTATACATACATACATTTTATTCACATATACTATATATACATACATTTTAGTCATATATACAAGATGCAATAATTATATATCAATACATTTTATATATGTATATATTTCCAAGCTACAACTATCCATACACAGATGTTATATATATATATATATATATATATATATATATATACACACAACACACAATTATAACTCCATATGATTTATACCTATATATACAACATTCAACTATACATACATACATTTTATACATATATACAACATACAAGAATTATATATCGATACATTTATATATATATATATATCCAACATACAACTATGTTACTATACATACACAGATGTTATATGTATATATATATATACAACATACAAGAATTATATTGATACATTTTATATATTTATATATATATACAACCTACAACTATACATACACAGATGTTATATATATATACAACACACAATTATATCTCCATACGATTTATATCTTTATAAACAACATACAACTATACATACATACATTTTATACATATATACAACATACAAGAATTATATATCGATACATTTTATATATTTATATATATATACAACCTACAACTATACATACACAGATGTTTTATATATATTCAACACACAATTATATCTCCATACGATTTATATCTTTATATACAACATACAACTATACAAACATATATTTTATACATATATACAACATACAATAATTATATTTCGATACATTTTATATTTTTATACATATATACAACCTACAACTATACATACACAAATGTTATATATATATATATATACAACACACAGGTATATCATCATACGATTTATATCTATATATACAACATACTTGTATACATACATACATTTTAGTCATATATACAACATACAAGAATTATATATCGATACATTTTATATATTTATATATATCCAACATACAACTATCATGTTACTATACATACACACAGATGTTATATGTATATATATATACAACATACAATTATATATTGATACATTTTATATATACATATATTTCCAACCTACAACTATACATACACAGATGTTATATATATATATATACAACACCCAATTATATCTCCATACGATTTATATCTATATAACATACAAATTTATATCTACAACATACAACTATACATACATTCATTTTATACATATATACAATGTCATACAATAATTATATACCGATACATTTTATATATTTATATATATCCAACATACAACTATACATACACAGATGATATATGTATATATATATACAACATACAATTATATCTTCATACGAATTATATCTAATTGTTTCTCAATACGATATATATTATTGTACAATTATATCTCCGTACGATTTATATCTATGTATAATATATAACTATACAACTATACATACATACATTTTATTCATATATACAACATACAAGAATTACATGTGGATACATTTTATATATATATATACATATATTTCCAACCTACAACTTTACATACACAGATGTTATATATATGTATATTCTACATACAATTATATCTCCATACGATTTATTTCTAATTGTTTCTCGATACGATATATATTATTGTACAATTATATCTTCATACGATTTATATAGAAAAAAAGAATCTATATCTTTTAAAGAATATAGGATGAGAAACATGTCAATGGATGAACGCGTCGATGAATAACGCTTTTGGATGGACAGCTAAAAGTTAGGGTTTTGGATAAAAGGACGGGGCGGGGATTAGGGTTTAGAGATGGGGACGGGGACGGGGTCGGGGGACGGGGACGGAGGACGGGGGACGGGGGACGGGGGACAAGGGGACAAGGACGGGGGGGACGATGGATTGGAGGGGAAGGGCTAAGGGACGGGGAGGTGGGGACTGAACACAAAAAAATGTTGTGTCCGGAGGACACGGGTAACACTCTACTAAAGATATAGAATGAAAGATTGAATAGAAATAACTAGAATCAATTTTTCATTTAGGGATATAGGGTTTGAAGGTTAAGGATGTAGGATGTAGGATTAGGGTTATGATAGGGTTTAGGGTTTAGGATTAGGGTTAGGGTTAGCATTAGGATTAGGCTTAGGGTTGAAGTTTAGTATTTTTTGTTGTATTCAATGTTTCAAAAATTTAATCCACAAATGGAGATGTATATACCTTGATTGTTTAATAACAATTAATCTTCTGGATTTTGATGTATTTAGACATTGTATTCAAGTTAACAAGACTTACTTCATTCATTTGTTAATTTTCAACCAACATCTTTCATTTGAAAGTTATTCCAAAGTTTAAACTTTATCATGTTCAAATACACCATAATACATGTAGATTCCCACGGCCGCCACTTTGGAAATTAAATTGTGAAAAGTAAGTTCATAAATCAAATGTGTAAAATTATATTTGCAAATGAAATGTGTGAAAATAAAATTTGCAAATGAAATGTGTAAAATTAAATTTGGAAATCAAATCTACAAATAAAATTTGCAATTTAAATGTACAATTCAAAAAAGTTCACGTAAAGAAAGTAATGAAAAGTAATGAAAATAAAGTAATGAAGACTCAAATCACACAAGAAAGTAATGAAAAGTCAAATCAAGAAAAGAACTTCACGGCTTGTAGAGAAGTTCACTCGAGACAAATGATGAAAAAATCATCATTAGAAGTGCCAAATGGTAACTCAGCCGTCGTGGTCGACGGCTTGGTTTCATCATCATTACATTTTCCATTACCTCCTTCCCGCCACCACCAACTCCAGCCCTTCCAAGTCCTCCCATTCTTGCTTTTCAAATGCTTCTTGTTTTCTTAGCTTCCCCTCTTCGTCTCTCTCCTCCCGCGTGTTGATTTTTCATGTTTTTTTCATGCGTTGTGTATGGACTGTAGTACGTTAGCGTGAGTTTGAGTGCGAGGTCAATTTGTGAGTAGATGCAGCAGGAGTGCGAGGTGTATTTGTGAGTAGCAGCAGCAGGACTGCGAGTTGTTAGTTTCGGTCGAAGGCGATTTCGTGAGCGCGATCAAGAGCATCGTCGGAGGTTCCAAGAGGAACACGAGCAGCGCCGGTGTTTGAAGGTTCTAAGAGAGCGAGCAAGCGAGAAATTGTTCGAGCGAGCGAAGGTAATTTCAGCGCTCTGATTACAGACGAAGCAAGCAAGCGGCTGCAGCTAACGGGTGCGTCCAACGGGTGCAACCCAAGTGCTAACGAGCGGGTGCCTCGACGCGCTGATTCATACAGACAAAGGTAATTTCAGCGCTCATTCTTATTCCTCAGCTTTTTCTTGCATGCTTGAAGGATTTTAGAACCAAAACAACGTTCTAAACCTAGGTTACAATTCTCTCCAGTTATTTTTTTTTTCACTTCGGAATAGAGTTCCTCAAATGAATATCAATCTGATTATACTAGTTACGTATTAATCATGTAACTAATCAATAACGACTAATTTTCTTGTGATCTTCAGATTGCGCACTGTTTTGGACGCAGCACAATGTCCGAAACCACCTCACAAAATCCCGTCAAGTAAGATTCCATGCTTTGAATTATCTTTGTTGTGATACACAGGAACCTAGATCAATGAATATCATCTGATATTCACTACGCTTAGTTATGTTATGCATTGCAATTCAAGGTGCAGTAGATAGAAAATTCAATGTATCTCTCCTTATTGAGGGAAAGGTTTCCAAAGCACTTCCTTTATCAGTGGATATAGCGATATCTCCTTGAGGTTTAGGGTTTTAGATGATAGGAATATATTCCTATCCTACTCTGCGGTGGGCTTGGGTTGCTTAAGAGTTTGTGGATTGGTAGATCTTCCCATCTATCCTTGTTAGGTCATAGGATCGGTGTTGGTTCAGAGGCTATTTGTTGATCGGAATATATTCCTATCCCACTCTGCTCTAGGCTTGGGTTGCTTGAGTGTTTGTGGATCGGTAGATCTTCCCATCTATCCTTGTGCGGTTATAGGACCGGTATTAGTTCAGAGGCTATTTGTTGATCGGAATATATTCATATCCCACTCTGTTGTCGGCTTGGGTTGCTTGAGAGTTTGTGGATCGGTAGATCTTCCCATCTATCCATGTGGGGTCTTAGGATCGGTATTAGTTCAGAGGCTCTTTGTTGATCGGAATATATTCATATCCCACACTGCGGTGGGCTTGGGTTGCTTGAGTGTTTATGGATCGGTAGATCTTCCCATCTATCCTCGTGGGGTCATAGCTTCGGTATTAGTTCTGAGGCTGTTTGTTGATCGGAATATATTCCTATCCCACACTGCGGTGGGCTTTTGATGCTTGAGAGTTTGTGGATCGGTGTATCTTCCCATCTCTCCTTGTTGGGCATGGGATCGGGATGGGTGCAGAGGGTGTTCGTAGATCGGATTATATTCCTATCCCACACTGCGGTGGGCTTGGGTTACTTGTGTGTTTGTGGATCGGTAGATCTTCCTATCCCTTCGCGTGGATACTTTGCGACGTCTAGTTTAGTTTTGATCGGTAGATCCCTATCCCATCATGCCGTTTGATCTGACCATTCTGTTTGTATGAGCAGTGCAAACTTGATTCCGTGGTTGGATACGAACAAGGACTGGCGTCCTGATTGCCTCCGTGATGCGGTGAACTGTGGTGTCAAGGCCGTTGGCCGCACATTCGAAGAACCTAAACCGAGCGCCTTGTTCATAGCAAGTAATGTCACCGAATGGGGTCTTGCTTGGGTTCGGAATGATTCGAAGCGGACAATCCAAATTGCGCCAGTTATGTTTGTAGCCGATGTCGCCGAGGGACGTGAAGAAATGATAGCGCTCACGATTCAGAACGTGGAGGTGCTGGATGTGGTGGACGTGCCTGGAATTGAAAACATTGTTGTTCTTGTTATTAAGAAGTTTATTGCAAGTGCGAAGTGTTCGAGGATCTACGGCCTTTTTGTATCAACAAAGGATATGGTCCCCCGACTTTGTGCTTCGGTAAGAGATCATGGTTTTTCTATTGCTAGGACGGGACCTGACGTTGATCGAATTATTGACAGTTGGGCGGAGCTCCGAGCTTGTCGTGATGCCGCCAATAGCGAGTTGGCCAAGCAAGATGCGCCTACACCTCCCAGAAAGAAGAAGAGGCCGTCACAAGCAGCTGGGGAGACTTCAGGAGCTGGGGACACGAAGAAACAGCGGAAGAAGTCAGATCCCAAGATTGAAGAATTTTCATTGGCTCAGGCCGTGATGTTATCGAGCAGTTCTGTTTCGAAGTATTTGGCATAGGACCTACAGAAAGTGAGGGCGTTGTACGAGAAAGAATTCTCGAGTCTGCATGTATTTGGTACGTGCCCAGTAAAGAGACTCGACGATGCGAAGATTGACCTCGTCGTCGGAATTCAACGTCTGCATAGGGCCACACCAGGGGTGGTGGTGTATCGGAAGCTCGAGAAGAAATGTGTTGGCGAGATCGTTGACCATAAGCGGACGATGCCGTTTCAAGCTTCGCTTCAACATCTGTATGTTATGCCGATTAAGAACAAGCCTGCTGCTGACGACTTTGGTGTGGATCCCGTCGATAGTTTATTCGAGTAATTTATGACAAAGCCGACAAGATGGGACATTACAGATGATACGCACTACGTTATCATCGGTGGGCAGCACTGCGTCGCTGCGCATAAAGTCCTTATTGCCGAGAAGTCTCTTAGTGATGATGAACTAGCCGACGCGCAAAGCTTCATAATTACCATCGTTTGGGCAGATCCAACCAACTTTGGGAAGTTAATCTATTATTCAAGAATCCTTAACCAAAATCTGGCCGGAGTTAGGGCGGAGAGCAACTATCTTACTCAACTGGGACTTGCATGGAAGAGTTGGGCCCAGGTGGGGTGTCCAAAGCCGTCTCCAAATGGTTTGGCACACTCGCCTCAATTCAATGTAAGTCTGAAACCATTTGTTAAATTGCATTTTCTTGTCCGCGTTGTTATGATGTTTACCACGGAATTGATCGATATATATTCCTATCCCAAGGGTCCTCTAATCACCGCAGTGGTCACAGAGATCGAAATATCTTTCTATCCGCAGTGTCCTTTGACGTCTGTTATTATTGTTGGATGTTGTCGTTCTAAGGATTTTCCCATGCACCTTTTGACCCCGTTGCATTAGCGTATGTTCTAACTTTGCTGCCTCTAGACTTCGCGTCATTCTTATAGATCAAAAGATCTTCCTATCTTCTCTGCCTCTAGACTTCGCATCATTCTTGTAGATCGAAAGATCTTCCTATCTTCTCTGCCTCTAGACTTCGCATCATTCTTTTAGATCGAAAGATCTTCCTATCTTCTCTGCCTCTAGACTTCGCATCATTCTTATAGATCGAAAGATCTTCCTATCTTCAGCGTCTCACTGGATGGGAAGATCTTCCTATCATACCCTCGTGCTTTCTTCGATCCGAGTCTCTGATGATGTTTTTTGTATCGATTTTTTCATGCAGGCTTGGCTAGATAAGGTTCCCGTTGTTTTCACAAAGAATGACTTCACAAAAAATGATGCCACTGGTTAGCCAAAGCTGCCGCTTCTCTTCGTCGATGAGCGGGTTTATCAGACTTGGCTTAGCATCCAGGAGAACTGGATTAGTGGTCTACTACCTGATCCATACGGGGTGCAATGCACTTTTCCTGGCGGTGCGGATGGCGACTCTGCCGACGAGGCCGATGATGCGGATGCTGTGGTGAGGAGGGAGAGGGCAAAGCAAAGGCGGTACCAAAGTAGGGCCCTAAGAAAGGCCGATCTTCAGCCGCTGTATGCCATGTGGGAGACCGATATTGACAGAGTTGCTAACACTAGTACAAAACAGGGAAAAAAAAACCGCACTTGATTCGGAGTTGCAGTTCGTTTGACCACGCTGTCGGAACAGTGATAACTGTTCCGACAGCGTGGTCAAACGAACTGCAACTCCGAATCAAGTGCGGTTTTTTTTTCCCTGTTTTGTACTAGTGTAAGCTGGTCATGGAGAAGAAGTGCTCGATTAAGTCGACCAAGTCCACAAAGAAGGCTCATGTTCTTAAGGGACTTGAATACTGGTGCAACATCGAGAAGAAGAAGAGACTCATCAAAAATGAGTTTATGCACTACTTTAACTCGAAGCCGCTGAAGTCAAAGACTCAGAAGGATGTGTCTTACACAGAGACGGAGTACGGTGGTGCGGTCAATGAATTCAAGGTCTCAGAGTTTGTCGTTGAGTCTTGGTATGACAGGTTGATGAAGGATAAGGGTGGCATTAAGTTCTTTGCAAAGCGAGGGAATAACTTGGCGCCATCCTCGAAGCCAGAAGACTTTCCAGCCGTTCAGAAGTTGCTCTTCGATCAGTAGAGGCAAATTTCATTGCAGGAGCGTCTGCCCGAGCCGTCGACTGCCGTTGAGTCGTTTTCCGCCTTTTATAGGTGCAATACCATGGACAGGCTTACTGGGGATGTTGAGAAGTCTACCCGCTTGTCCACATTATTGGAGAAGGGATGGTTGGCGATGGATGCAAACGTGGTGTTTGTTTCCTACTTCGTTGATCGAGATACTGGTCGTGAATCCGATTTCAACGGTATCTATGAGTGGGTCGTGAGAACTCTGCAGGCCATGGAGTACGAGGATGAGCATCAATTTCGGAGGGCTCCTAATCCTGGCGTGTTTATCACCGACCGGGATGGTATGGTGGACGTTGCGAATGCTATTGCCAAGAAGGGTTCGACGGTTCACCAGATCAAACCATGGAATTTTTCATCGACATTATATATCACGGAGGGTACTGAGGGCTTCAAGAGACCTCCTACTCCTGAACTGACACTTCCTCTCTACTTCAATTTTGTCTATGGGAATGAACAGGGTTGCCAGCCTACGGCATCCTTTCGTCGATTCTTTGGGAACGACATGCAATTCAAGTCTGTAGTATCAACATCGGATTTCAAGAATGCGACAACGCAGTGGAATTAGCTCAGGTGGGCGAATTTCAATATCGACGCGGTTGATGATATTATTGGGACACTTGCGGCGCCCTAGAATGTCATTGTGAACATTGGTGGAGGCCCTGCAATAACCTGGCTTGGTTTGGTAAGTGGATAGGAATATATTTTGATCTCCCCGCGATATGCTATGATGTGTGTGATTCTCGTTGATGCATTGTGCTTGTTGGCATTCCAGGTTCTCATTTGTGTCGCTCGATTTTGCTTGCAGACAAAGGGCGCGCAAGTCATCGAGGTCGTCTATTCGAAGGACGAACGTCTGGCTGCCATAAGGACGGCCACATGTATCAGGGACTCTCGAAAATTGGATGTTGTAACAGTTCCAGAACAAGATAAACGAACCAGAAAGAAGCAGCCTAGGATGAAGGAGTCCATGATGATAGAGCCGAGGGATAGACAGCCCAGGAAGAAGGAGCGGACCTCCAAGAGAGGGCACGATCGTAAGAATTTGGTCTCTGCCGACGAGCAAGAGGTGATTGTGGCGTCCAGGCAAACGTTGAGGGAGGAGGCAAATGAGGACAAGGAGGAAGAGCAGGAGAATGAAGATGAGGAGGAGGACATCAACCCGGAGACGCGGATGAAACGTCAGCAAGAGCCATCTGATGAAGAATTGAGCACGGAGGACGAGCGGGAGGACGAGCTGGAGGACGAGCCAGAGGACGAGCTAGAGGACGAGGGGGAGGACGAGCGAGAGGACGAGGAGGAGGAGGTCCAAGTTCGGCAGCCTCGAAAGAGTAAGATCTTAAAGAAGAAAGTCTCGAAGGAGCCGCTACCCCATCAACATGACGAGTTTCTACCGTCTCAGGCTCCTGTAGGAGAAGGCTCCTCTCCGCATAGTTCTCAAGTATGATGCAGCGGCTCACTCTAAACTCAATCACCAGAACAATTAATCTTCTGACGGTTCATAACAATTTTTTAGATGCTCAGTAATCTAATAGGGAATTTTTTTGGTTTACTATTGTAATTTTTTTTGTATATTATTGTAAATTTTTTTGTTTTAGAAGTTCTTCGGTTAGTCCTTGTAGATTGGAGGATCCTTCATTCCTCAGTGAGTACTGGAGGATAGGAAGATCTTTCGATCCACATTGGTCTTACGCTTTGCCCATTTTTAATTCGAAAATTTGAGCACCCTAATTCTATCATGTTCTAATTCTCTGTCCTAAATCTATGCCGTCGGGGTTATGTGCAAAGGGGGATCCCTCCATTCGGAATGCTCGACGATGGCCTAATATCCAGGACGTGAGTGCATGCACTGGTGAAGACGTGGTGGTACGTCTTGCTGCTCATACCGAGGCGATGGATGGAGTGGCGTCGTTGTCCGACATCGAGCATGGAGGTGTGAGTGGAACGGTCGATGAAGGCATCGAGGACAACTCTGTTAGGCCCTTGTTGAAAAGCTGCCATAGGACATCGAGGCAGTTGTTGCGCCGTTGCCGAAACCAATTGTTTCGAAATATAAGAAGCCAGTATTTATATACACGACGGAGTATATCCCGGGAAAATCTGGCTCTAGGACGAGAGTGACATGTCCGATTGTACGTTTATCTCCACCGAAAGTTCCATCGGACGATGTTCAGCGTCCTATGTCCGGCTCGATGCCAATGGAGGTAGATGCATCATCTCAACCTAGTTCCAGCGCTGCACTGGGGACTATCTCGGATCGTGAGCAACACTCGGCTGCACATACACTTGCCACACTTCTTGCTACTGGTTGCTCCGCGTCTTCTCCAACTCCTCAAGCTCGGACTTCTTCCCGAGATGGCGTGGAGATTGCGGAAGAATTGTTGGCTGGGATATTCGATGAGGCCAGCGAATCTCTGCAGGCCTTCAGTCCTTCTGCGAACGTGTTGAAGTCTGCGGTCAATGGTGCAGATTCAGACTCACTGAAGTTTAGCCAGGATTATAGGGTCGACTCGGAGTTGCTTCATGATGAAGGTGCAATTGGGGAGATGATTGCACGTTGCGGTGCCCATTCTGGTGGTCGAGCCTCTGCTGAAGGTACATCTCTTGGAGGCCGCTCTACCTTTACTACTCTCCTCTTTTTGCGATGTTTCGATGGATGGGAATATCTTCTGATGTCATCGCCTTCTTGGTGCTCTATATATCTAGATGGGAAGATCTTTTGATGTCCTGGCCTCCTTCATTTGGTGCTTTATAGATCTTGATAGGAAGATCTTTCGATGTCCGAACCTCCTCCTTTTGGTGCTCTATATTGCTAGATAAAAAGATCTTTCGATGTCCTTCACTCTCTACTAACGCTTGCTCTTTGGTTCGCTGCAGCTGAAATACCTCCACCCGCTCTAACTGTCGCCCCTCGCTCTGCAAAGGTAATGGATCCGAGGTATACGGTCGTCCTGGACTTGAATGGATTTCTCGTCCACAGAACTGATAGCGGTCGCGGTTGTATCCCTAGACCCGACTGTGTTCCATTTTTGCACTGGTTGTGGAGTAAGGCTAATGTTGTGGTATGGAGTTGCGCCATTCCGAGAAAGATTGAATTCATGTTAGACTGTGTTCTGTCTGGTTCTTCTCTCAAACGAGAATAGCTGCCAGTTTTGTCACAGAACGATGTGACGTTTTCTTCCTTTCCCAGAAGCAAGGGCAAGACAAACAAGAAGTACATGATGAAAGATCTTAGAAAACTTAGAGGTGTTCTTGAGCATGTGGACCTTGATCGAGCATTGCTTGTTGACGACAACCCAGAGAAGAACCTCCTCAACGGGCAGTTCAACGTTGTTCATCCTTTGGAGTGGTCTAGTGAATCGCCGGACTAGTTCCTCATGAACACCATGCTTCCGTGGCTGCAGATTATGATTGCCTCTAAGCTCCCTGTTGTTGATTTTGTTCGAGAGAATCCTCTTTCCGGATGTGGGGCTAGTATTGGATTTAGGAAGTCTACCATCGCACGTAATATCGTATTAGGGTGTTCTAAACTATGGGATTTCAAGAATGGAAAATTTCATGGACTAAGCACTGCTATCGGTGATTTGTTTATTTGTTAATATGGCTTCAATATATCCTTGTCAATGGTTTAAAACTACCACATGTAACACGCTTCATGTCCTCTCTTTCTGTGATGCCTAGATAGGAATATTTTCCCATCTAACTACCAGCTCTTCTCTTTTGTTATGTTCGCAGCCAGTCCGCGACGGCTCAAAAAAACAAATCGTATTGTCTGTGAACGGATTGCTTTTCTTTGAGCAATACTATAACTGCACCCCCCGACGCTTCGATCACAACAACATTATTGTTTGACCTGGTCTCATAGAGTTCTTCCAAATCCTATTGAGGTCCTTCCATGTTGGTATATGGTCGTCCATGGTCCCCGGACGGCTGAAGAGGGATCTTCAAGTGCTCCTCCCCGATGACATAAGGTCGAAACTTCTCTTCGTTTATGGACGAAACAAGTGCTCAAGGCCACAATTTTATCCTTACTGTTACAAGGTTCTTCGAAGACTATCAATAGACCAAAAGACAAAGAAAACTTGCCTTCCTGATAAAGTGTTGATGGTTGATGATCAACCAATGCGGCATGTCTTTAACGGAGACATGGCTTGCTACTTTTCGAAGCCTTGGCGTGGTGAAATGGTCTTGCCCAATGCATCCAATGTCATACCAAATATTACTAGAGCATTGATTCCGTTCATCCTTCCGTTGCGATCTTATACCTCGGTGAAAAACTATCTACGTCAACATCAGATGGATGGAAAGTACAAACGAAGACTGCTTGAATCATGGCACAGTGACCGAGTACTGCAAACTTTGTAGAACTAAACTGCATTACATGGTTGGTTTTACCATTTTTGTTTTGCCACAGCTTCTCATTCACTTTTGATTTATGAATAAAGTCTTCAATGAGTATTACTGTCTTTCTTTGATTGCCCTTGAACACCTATTACTTTAATGCTTACTAGTTAATGTGTTTCAAGGATCGGTAGATCTATTAATGTATCTATAGGAAGATCCCTCTATGTAGCTATCATTTGATAAGTTTCTTATTGTGTATTGGTGATCCATGATAACAATTCAATGGCTAATATTGTCTATCTTTGCGCCCTACTTGAACGCCTATTACTTTTATGCTTACTTGATAATGTGTTTCATGGATGGGCAGATCTATCAATGTATGTATTTATAGGGAGATCCCTCTATGTAATTGTCGTTTGATCAGTTTCTCATTCAGTTTTGACCCATGATAACAACTCAATGGCTAATACTGTCTTTCTTCGTGCTCATTTATTGTAATATTTTTCAATACTTTGCTATAATGATAACATTGACAGTGTTTTTGGGTCTAGCATCCTATACATAATATTTACCAGAGTCTAGATTTCATCCTAAAGTCTAGATTTAGTTAAATGTGGCATTGATACACTAAATGTGCACAAGTGAAAAAATTATGTTGAAATCTTTACTAAAATTGACAAATAGTGTAGTAGTTGGCATTTAGTGTAGGGTTTGGCCACTACACTAAATGCCTCGTTCGCAATTGGTGTATGGGTTTGCAATTAGTGTATACTACACTAAACATAAATTTTAGTGTAGTGTAGTTGCATCTTTTGGATATCCAATATCGGTCATTATTGCTTATAGTCGGGCGTGGTCTATTGAGCCAAAGGCGTTTTTGAAGTCAACATATAAGACAATATATGTCTTGATTTGTGAATCGTGCGTCGTCTAGTGTCGCTGTTATGGTTTGTATTTGTCTAAATGCGCTTCTCTGTGCTTTAAATCCTTCTTGGTTGTCGTGTAGGATTTTAAACTTTTCACCATATGAGGAAAGTATTGACGTAAGTGTACTGGTGTATAGTTTATATATTGTGTTGGCTAATGCTACTGGTCTATGATTTGGTAGTATTAAAGGATCTCCTTTTTGTACAGTAAAATTGTTGCACTTGTCTTCCATGAGGCTCGTACTTGTTTTTGTTTATAACACTTAGAGAAGAATAGAAATAGTAATTTATGAAATCTTGGGGGCATGTTTTTTAGTATTGAGTTCGGTATACGGTCTGGCCCTGGAGCTTTGTTATTACTGAGGTTGCGGAGGCATGTGTCGTATATGGCTTTGTTGAAGTATGTATGTTATGGAATTTCAGGTTCACCTCGTTTGTCAAAGATAAATCCATCTAGATCATGCCATGGGTATTGGCGTACTGCACATGTGCATTCGATTGAGTGTTGTGATTGGTAGTTACATGTTGGTATTGTGGGTCTATTATTTTGTCTGTTGGTTGAATATTCTGTTTGCAATGTCTTTAGGACTAGTTATTGTTTGGGTCAATGATACAATCTAGCGGTGGGGATTCGGATTTTTTAAAAACTTTTCTATTTATTTTCTTAGGGCTAGTTTTGTATACTTGTCTATATTTTGACATGGCTTTTTTGATATTGTCTTTGGAGTATTTTGTGATTATTTTCCGGGCTTGTATGTTGGCATTTTTTGCGATTAGTACAATTTTTTCTATCCATGTATCATGCGGTAAGTCCGGAGGGGATCGGGCAGGAATTTGGGTATGGTGCAAAGTTAGTAATTTGTTACATATGGGATGGTTATGCCATTGTGGGTTATTTTTTACGATTCTAATAGTTTTTCGTATTATATGGTATGTAGCTAGGTGTTGTTTCCATTTTTGAAAAGTTGGCAGAGTAAGTAGCCACCTTGTTGTGATGTTTGGTTTGTCATTTGTGGTATTGGTTGGTCTTTGCAAGTTTGTTCTAATGTGTCGGTGATGTTATTGATATTTGTATCTAGGGTGTGGCACGTTTCGTACCATTGTGTTTCGGGGAGTTGGTTATTATTTTCAAAGATGTTTATGAGAGAATCAATAAGCATGGAGTTTTCTTCAAAGAACTTTGTGTTAAATTTTTCTAAGTTGTCTTTTGGGATGGGGTTGAGTATACGTTTGGTGGTATTATTTGTGGTTATAGGGATACGACTTATTAATATGTTATTAGGGATGTGAAGTTGAATAGGCGAGTGATCCGAGTTGCAAATAATGTCTTTGTTTGTTGTGGAAGTGTAATGTGTGTTGTTATTTGTATTTATATAGACGCTGTCTATTAGGCTCTAGTCATTATAGTTATGGCCGCTTTGTCCGGAGTATTGTGTATCAATATTTATGTAGGTGAGGTTTAGGTTTTTTGTGAAGTGGCGCCATCGGTAGTTTGTGGTTTGCGGGGGGGTATTATGATTTCCGTTTTGTCGACCAATTAATGCTATGTCTCTATTGAAGTCTCCACACAGCACGAAAGTGTGATTAGGGTTTAGATTCATTTGAGATGTAATAGTGTTTTGTATGTCTATGATAAATCTAATATCTTCAGGGTGAGATGGCATATACATGTGGAAGATTTGCCATGGTTGTAGTGGTTGGTTAGTAATTTTAATTTTTTGAAAATAGGGAGATATGTGCATTGGGGTAGGAATTTTTTTGATGTTGCCCGGGAAGGCATATTTTTTGTGTATTAGTGTAAGAAGGCCACCTCGTCTTGGTGTGTATGGTCTCCATTGTTGGATGCATCTTGTTAATGCATGTGTGTTATTAAGAATATTAAAGTTTATAGTCATGGAATATGTTTTGTATGTATTTAGTAGATTTTGTGGCGGAAATTTTTGTTTCTTGAATGACTATGAGGGCCGGTGGTGTTTTTGTATATGTGGTCAAAGCTTGCAAGCTCGGAAGAGCAGTGTTTAGTGATGACGCATTCCATGTAATGATGTTTGTGTTTTCATTGTTTGTGCTAATGTTTTGGTTTTGTGGGGGACGAGGAAGGGGGGAGGGAGTGGATGGATATATTCTACTATGGGGTCAAAGCATTTTAGTGCCTCGAATACCATATTCATTATATTGGAAGATTTCCATGATTTTGATCTAGTGCACATTTAGCTTGACTCGAGCTGAATGTGCATAGTGGGTACATTTTAGAGCTCAAGAGCAGCATACGTATTAAATTGGGAGGCTCACAATCTCCCAATATAATGAATATGGTGTTACTCGTTAATTAGATTGTTAGGAAGGTAAGGAAATTTTTGTTTTATTGAGTCGTTTGTGGGCGGTATGGTTTGGCTATGTAAAAAGTTGTATATTCCTTTATGTATTGAGTTCCCGTGGTTTGTAATATTCTGATTTTCTTCAAGAAATTTTGTATATGGGTGTGGGATATGAATATGTCTTTTGGGTGGATTCTGTAAGTTTGGTAAGGTTCTTAATAGTGTGTTAGTCCATGTGATTATATTCATGTTTTGTGGGTTTGAAAGAAGATTACATTTGTCAATATTTGGGTGGGTGGTAATTACTAAGGCATATAATATATATGTTGATGGATGCGCATTTTTTTGTTGTATGTACTGGGAAATATTTGGGTGTGTTGAGTTGTGTAGTTGATGTAATATATGTGTGGTTTTTAAAAGAGGTGCAAATTTCTGAGCAATGTGTTGGTATTCTGGTTGTAGTTTTATAGTATTTGGTATAATGTATATTTTGGCGTTTTTCTTATGTGGTGTGGGATGAGTTTTTAGTATATTAGGCATTGGTCCTGGGTTGGTTTCTATGTTTCCGCCTAGAAGTAGTAGGAGTTTCATGTGTTTAGGTTTGGTGTTGTGTTTTAGAATTCTTGTTTTTTGTGTAATTTTTTGGGATTTTTTTATGTTCTTGAGGTTGTGTTTGTTTGGAGGTGCGTGTGTGTCTTTGTTTGGCTGTGTTGTTGTAGTTGTGTTTATGGCAAATGTAGAATTAATTAATGTGTAATGGATATTGGGCGTTTTTGTTTTTGTGCAAGTGTGTAAGATTGTATTTTTTATTGTGGTTATGGTGATAATTTTATTTTGATTGTGTGTTTTATGTGTGGTTGTTTGTTTGGGTGTATGTCCGTGTATTTTTTTGTTTTCATCCATTTTGTAGCTTTATGTGTGTATGTGTTTGTGCATGTACTTGGTTCAGTGTGTGAATGTGTAAGTGTGTTTGCATATCTATTTGTATATGCGGGTACATTTTTATTGGTGAATGTATTTTGTGTGTTTTTGTGTATGTAAGAGGTAGACCATTGGTCTTCAGACGAGGGTGACGTGTTTATGGGTACTTGTATGTATGTATTTATGTTTTTGTATTTGTGTCTATGTGTGTATGTGAGTATAGTTGTGTGTATATTAGTGGTGTTTAGCATGAGATTGTTTATATAGGTGTGAATGTTTGCGTTTATGTATGTATTTTTTATGTGTATGATTATGTGTGTTTTTATGTGTATAGATGTGAGTGTGTATCTGTGTTGGTGTTTATATGAGTTTGTGTGGATTGTATATATTTTTTGGGCGAGTGTATGTATTTGTATGAATTTTTTGAGAGTTTGTATGTATATTTGGAGGTAGTATTTGTGTTGAGTATAATACGTAGTAATATTTTTGTTTTTGAAATAGTGTTTGTATTCAGTATAGTATCTAGTACATTTGTTTTTGTACTGGTATTCTTTTGTATATCTAACTACACATATTCTAGAATATGTATCGTAGTTTATACTATGCCGTGTATAATACTTATGGTATTGAGTTTGGTAACTAATGATAAGCGTGTGGTCTTGAAACCTTACATGTTTGATGGGTCTTTGTCTTTAAGTAACAAGTTCTTCTTCCCTCAGATGACGGACATGCTTTTGAGTACTCCAAGCAAGGCATCTTTAAGATTTTCCATCTCACCTGTGAGCTCTTTGTGCATTTTGTCGGTATATTCTCGAGTCTCCTTCCTAATCTTTTTGTTGTTATTCTCCAAGAGTTCCACCATGTCTTTCTTGGTGATGGTCTCATTCTTGTCTTGCAATGTGTAAGTTGAGATGGTGTTGACAATTGCGGTGTTGATGTCATCAAAGCCAAAGCTCTTCACTTCTTCCTCGGTGGGATGGTTGATGCTTTCCAAGCTTCTCCTATGCGGTGCAAAATCCACGTAGTTGCCATTCATGAAAAATGTTTTGTGTACAAAGGTCCTATACACAATGGAGTTAGCACATAGAACATTGGCATTTCCATTATGGCAATTTCTATCTTCTTTGTGGAACCAAATGTTTCTCACATTGGCTCCACCCATAATTTTATAAATCTCATGGGATGTGTTCATAACATCAAGATGGATAGGAAGACGGGAGAAGGTTAGGATTAGGGCTTCTTTCCTTGGTTTGGTTTCTACCACACCGTTGACTCCCTTGTTGTCTTGTACTTGTTTTGCTTGCAACACTTCTCCTCTGACCGTGAAATGGTGTGCAAGCGTTTTCTTCGTTTGACCAGGTGTTGTGGCAATGATGAATGCATGTGCATCACCATGTCCTTTTTGAACACCGGAGATCTCGAATTCGTGCCCTCGGTGGAAGCTATTCTCAAGGACTTCTTTATAGAGAGCTTGAGCTGAAAATTCCATCAAGATTTCGCTTTTGACCTTCACAGAGACGTTAGTACCTTTTGCAATCCCAAGGTAGGACTTGCAAACTTTCCCAACAACAAGTTTTTCATCAATGTCAAGGATAAATGGCCTAATGCCCTTTAATAGCAATAGGCCATCAAATTTGGGTTTAAGTAAGTGCATTTTAATACTTCCACTCCACTCTCCTTTCTTTCCACCTTTTTTGATGCTTAGACATTGGATTACTAGTGGATCTACTATATTCTTTCCAAGTGCAATGTCCATTTTGTTGAGTTTAGCAAGGACCATCTTCTTAACATCATCATGCATGAGGAGGGTTTTAGGAAGTTCGAAGTGGATTGCGACGTGGTAGTTAAAGGAGAGACCAGAGTTTTCATTTATCTTGATGTCAAGCGGGATTTGGGTTCGGCTAAAGTGTTGACCCTCAATTCCTTTTAATGACATAGGGTAGAGAATTTGTGGAATTCTAGCAAAAACAACTCTTGCATTACATACTTCTTGTGCCTCCTCTTTTTGCATGCCTCTTGTTATCATATCCGTCACCTTCTCGCCGCTGTAGAGCTCCTCTTCATCTTCATCCATCGCTAAGGCCTCCATAGCTTGGAAACCCAACCAAAATTTGAATTTGGTTAGTTCTGGTGTTTGAGTGTACTTACCTTTTTCCGATGGGGAGGCTTTGCTCTTCTTGTTGGTGCTTGTAGTTACTTCTCTTTTTCTTGTTGTTTTCGAACTGTGGGCCTTGTCTTGGTTTCTCTTTGGGGACTCCACCTCCATTTCTATGTCTAGGTTTCTCCTTGTGTACTCTGTCATAGTAAGACTAAGGATTACCTTGCTGATGTAGTGGTGTGGAGTAGGTCTGGAGTAGATTGGTGTGGAGTTTGAGTTTGTCGCTCCAGTGGCATTTAAGGTTGGGAGTTGAAGTTGCCTAATATTGGACCTTCTGTTGTGGCCGTTGTGGGTGAGGTCCCTTCGCCCTCCTCGGCGCCTCTGTTTCGCTGCAGGAATTCGACGCTTTTCTTCTCTTTGGCGCCTTGTTTTGCTGCAGGAGTTCGGCTCTTCTGTGCTCGGCGTTCATGTCTTGCTACACGTGTTGGGTGGCTGCTCCCTGTTCTCCTGTTCTAGGTTGACTTCTTCTTGGCTGCTAGTATTTAGTGCTTCCCCCTTGTTCTTCTGCTTGCAGCTGAGAGCTTCTGTCTGTTCGTCGCAGTGGTTGTAAGTAGGTTCTTGCTTGCAGCTGAGAGCTTCTGTCTATTTGTCGCGCTGGTTATATGTAGGTTCTTGTTTGCAGCTGAGAGCTTCTATCTGTTCGTCGCAGTGGTTATACGTAGGTTCTTGCTTGCAGCTGTGTCTTAAGTAGTGGGCTCCGCGTTCGCTCTTTGTGTCTATTGTCGTCTTTGTTTTCTCCACCTCCGGAGCAGTTGCGCGTCAATGTCGGGGCGCCTGAGGTTTGTGTACTCCTTGTCGAGGTGCGGCTGCTCGTTCACTTCGTTTCTGCGACTCCCGACCAGCTGCTCGCCTACGTTGGGGTTCTTGTGATTCAAGTATTCTTCCCTGTTGTGTAGCGGCTGCAAGTTTTCTTCGTTTGGTCTAAACCGTTCGAGTAGTTCCTCGCCTTTTCTGGGGTGCCAGGGACTTGTGCGATTCGCTTTGTTGGGGTGGGGTTGCGGGCTTTCTTCCTCTATTCTGCAATCTCTTCCAGTCTTGTATCTTGTCTTTGGCTGTTGGTATATGATCTCTTTGTCGCTCTTGCTTTGAGTGAGTTTGTTGGCACTTATCTTCTCTTGACTGCCTGTGTTGCTACTGCTCGGTTTGCAGGTTCCAGGAGCCGTATGGTTGGACCTGCATGGGTTAGAAGAGGTGCCACCAGTCGTGGAGATATCATTACCGTTGCATTGGGATTTCTGGTCGTGAGTATCACATACCTTGGTCTTATTGCGTACCTTAGTTGATGTCGATGTTGTCGGTCGATGGAGGTCTTGTGTGCATACGCTAACCTTCTTTGCGACCACCTCTTTTGTGTATATGTCTTGATGTATTTGCACGTATTGTTGTGTGTAGATGACACCTCTATGCGGTGATTCTCGGAGGTGTGGGCAGCATTTGCACCATTTTTGTCTCTGCCCGCACCGCCAAGAGCATTTTTTCCTTGTACTAGCTATGACTAGTAAGGATGTGCATGCCTTGTGGATTTAGTGTAGTTCTTGTATTTTCATGGTGTAAATGGTTTGTTATAGCAAAGCAATCATAGACTTGACATAGAATGAGAGAGAGAGAGGGTATGGGATTATATGTGGTGTGGGTGTTGGTGCTCGCGTTGTATCACTGGCGCCTTGGTCTTGTTGCTGCTTGTTGTGTTGAGTTGTTTCTTCGTAGCTGAGTGCTCCTCTTATCGCATGGCTCTGCTAGGGGGTGTTCGCGCGAGCTGGCACGAATTGTTGTATGCAGTCGTTGCTGTCGAGGGTTGCCTTGTATGGATCTTGTTAGTCTGGTTTTGCAGGAAGCTGTTCGCTTGTATTGATCTTAAGCAACCACTATAAGAAAACCGCGTTTTAGGTGGCGTCAATGCTGCAACTTGCCGTGTTTTTTGAGACGTCTGACGTTTATCGGACACCGGCCGCAATACTTGAAATTTTTTTGACGTTGGATGAAACGTGTTCCTATTAAAGACGAAATGCGCAGATGTCACCGTGGAGACACACGTTTTGGAGGACGTCAGTAACAACGTGGTCACGTCTGAATGCAATGTCATTGAAAACGCGGGAGGTCCACATTAGCCATTGCATTCATTTTCACTGTGGGATGACTACAGACCGTTGCCCGGAAGGAAAAAACTGAGCAAAATGGGCAGCTCTTCTACATAGTTAGGCAAAACTTGTTTGTACGAAAACATCGGCTTTGCTTATATGGGATAAATTATTCTAATGGACTTACAAAAACACATAAAACTAAAAATTTATTAGTGGCTCAACTTAAATGCACATGTTACATACATTTTGTATCCATAATATTTTTAAGTTGATTAAATATGGGATTCTTTGCTCATTAATTTAAATTGGATCACAGAACATGCTTGTGAATATAGCAATTCTAGTAATTCATTCTTTAAATTCATTTTTTCAAAAGAATAAGTTCCAAAAAATGGCTAAATTTGTTTCAGTGGTCTTGGATTGCTAAATAATTATGAAAGTGGAAAAAATAAATGGAAAAGGTATGAGTGGTTTAGGGGTGTTTCAAAGTGAGAGTGGTTAACAATAATTGGGATTATTTTCTCATTAATTTAAATAATGTCACAGAGCATGCTTGTTAATATAATAGTTCCAGAAATTTATTCTTTAAATTCATGAACTTAGTGGCAAATGTTTGAGTGGTTGTTAAAAAATTGTAAAATTGGAGAAAAAAATGAGGAAGATAAATGTGGTCTTTAAGTTTAGGAAAACTAGAAAGAGTGTTTAAAAAAAAAATGAAAGATCGTCGTGGATTAATCTGTCTTGGGATTCTATGAAAATTGCAAGAGTGACTGAAATGAAAATGGATAATGAATAAGTGATCTGTGGTTAAGGAAATACTTAAAAGACTCAATACGAAATGCTTGAATTGGTCTTCAAGTGTTTCTTACATCTTAAGATGGTAAAATCAATTAAAATGTATGAGTGCTTATTGGATGTTAATTAAATTGAAACCCATTGAAAAAATAATTGGAAAACCTTGAAGTTCTTTTCATATGTTTGGAAACTTGGAAGGTTATCAAAAGTAAAATGGGAATGCATGAGTGCTTTTGGGTTGTTAGAGAAATTGCAAGAGTGATTAGAAAAAATTGGAAAATGAAACAGTGGTCTTCCGTTTAGTCAATAGTAAAAATAGTGAATATAACAAATGTAAAATGGGTGAAGTGCTCTTGAAGGGTTTCAAAGATTGAATGTAGAAAATAAATATGGTACCTTGCTCGGCAATATGTGAAAATGTTTGACTTGGATTAAAAAAAATTACACTAAAGGCAAGGATTTTTTTGGTAGGTAATATTCTTTAAATGTATTCAAAATCTCAATTGTCAATAGGTTTTCAGTAGAAAAGATGAAGGTTTTTGTTGCTCGCCCGAAACGTGTAAAAATGTTTGACTTGATTTAAAATGTTCTTATACACTAAAGACAATAAATCCTTTTTGACATCTTTAAAGAAGGTAATATCCTCTACATTTATGAAATTTTTTAATGTCAATAGAAACTTCTAGAAATTTTTTGGAGTTGCTCTAAGTCCCCATTTCTAACTTTAAGTGGTAATAACTTTCAAACCATGAATCCAAAAAAAATAACAAAAATACCTCCACAAAGTTCTTATCAGGCACAATCTAGTATAAATTTTTTTAAAAGAGAGATAATTTTTCCCAAATTTTAGGAATGTGCCCAAAATCAAAATCGTCCACCCCTATGTTAAATGGTCCTTTAGGGATTAAACGTCAATCAAGAACCATATACACAGGACCATACTTTACTCTGTAGAATACAAAAAAATGTATTAAAGTTTCACAAAGACTAACACCTTTGGATTGAAGAATCTTCAACTAACATCTTTCATTCCGAAGTCATTTCAATCAATCTGAACCTTATCATGTTCAAATACAACACCGTACATGTAGAATATGGTGGGAATAGGCGGCACCTTCTGACGTCTAAGGATTAACCTGTATAAACTGGACAACCGCAATCGGGACGTGATGCAAAGCCTTCTATTGTGAATGCTCGCCTAGAATTTTCTTGTGAAACCACCTGATTCAATAAAGTTTTTCTTGTCAAAACCACCTCATGGCATATTCTTATTCCGATCCTACCAAGCATGTTGAAGAGCTAATTCCATGGCAATTGATGTGGTTGGAAGGGTAGTATTCCCTCTACAGTAAAGAGTTCCCTTTGCTTGTATCAAAAAATAAAGAATAAGAAGGGTAGTATTCGGTAGAAGCTAGTGAGCTGTGAACTTGTGAAGCACGGATGCAGCAATCATGAGGGCATGTGATCTCGAGAGCCATCCGTGAATAGTCGAGGTCCGAGGAACTAAGTTCGTGTCGCAGGCTTCATAGATCAATCTAGCTAAGTTCGTACACCGTGCGACACGATCCTAGCTGGCGAAGTTCATACACCTTGACTGATCAAAGATCAACCTGCACACACAATTTTAAGTTTGTTTCTGGTGCTATTGTAGGTGTGTAGGAGGAATCTGGACGCCCACAGTTTGGACCAACGACCGTTTTTCAAGGGTGGCCCCTCGTCCTTTGCGGCTCATTTATCTGGCATCACCACTCCGACCACGGAAATGCTGCTGCCAGACTTGCATGCAGAAGCTCTCAAAACAGCAGGTACTTGTGCCGCTACAAAAATAACCAGGCGGCAATAGTACTACAACGTGAACGGACCTTCGAGACCGGTTGCATGTCTAAAAACCTAGAATTTTGGTGGTGCGCTAGCGAACGTGTACCTGCTGATTCGGTGCGCCAGCAAGCGTGTACCTGCGCGCCACTCCAGAATTCTAGTGGCGCACCAGTTTAACGTGGAATGCGTGGTTTTTACCGCGATGTTATCGCAGCTACAAAATATCGATGTGGGTTAGAGAGAGTTGTCACTTCGTGGGTCTGGTCACTTAGTGTGGTACACGCTCGCTGGCGCACTGAAACATCAGTGTACACGTTCGTTGTAGACGAGCATTCTCATGGTTCGAGTGTGTACCATGCGGTGACGTGTCTCTAGATATTAGGACGGTAGCTCGCCAGGTGATATACTTTCTTCCTCCATTTTCCTTTATTTCTTGTCAGCTTGAAATGATGATTAAACCCAAGAGTTGAGGCCAATGAGCGAACTCTCATGTCATTGACCAGCACCTTTATGTTGTGCATGAAGCAAATCATTATCATGTTCTGCACTATCGTACTACGTATTATACCCGACCCAGTTGGGACAAAGAACACTGAGGATTCAAGCAAGGATTTTATTTCGGCCTTACCAGCATTGCAGAACGTCACAAATAACACAAAAGAGGTGAGTCTCTCTACTATTGAGAACATTGATTGTTTTTTGTATGGCTTGTGCTTTTGATCTCATCTCAACATTTTAATATAGATTTCCTCTGAGTGCCCATGGTTATAGAAAATGTTGTGGTTTTCATTTGCTCACAGATCTTACTTTTGTTACCAATGTCTTGCAGAAGACAGACGAAGGCGGGCCTAATATGCTTCAGCGCATAATTGATGTTGTTTTGAATCTTCTCAACGCCTCAGAGGTAAATACACAAAAGGCCTCACTTTCTAACAATGATGCATGAGTGTTACATTTCTGGACAGTTAATTATCAGTATTCAAGTGTTGAGTTGGCTCGTTTCCTTAAAACACGAGCATGTGGCATGAGTAAAACGTTGTAGAAAATAGCGTGCTTCAAATCTAGACTTTGGAAAAGAACTGTTGTGTCGTTATATGAGTTGCCTACTGAAAAATTTCCCATCCAGCTGAGCTCGTGGAAAATTAATTCGGCAACGAGATAAATGGTTTTCTCTCAAAATCAAGCATGGGAAAAGGATTCTGGTTGCTGCGGCATTGAAAGGATGCAGAACCGCTATATGTGATAAGGTCTTGCCTTGCACAAGCAGCCATAACTGCAGTCACGCAGATTATGCACTCTCGGGGCCGTGAACTGCGAGAAGGCAATATATCTAGGTAAGGATTTCGTGATCTTGTATAAATGCTACTGGTTTTTGGCTTTTAATCTACAGTTCTCAGTCTTTATGTGTGTCTCCATATGCATGTTAGGATAATGCGGACTTTGTTTGAAGCTGCTACAGCTCAATGTGACAGACAGGAACCGATTCTGGAACTCGTATGTTTCTTTTCCTTACTCCAAAGTCTTGCGGACTTTGTTTGATTTCACTACTCTCGCTTGCACTTATAATTCTCGACTACTTTCCGTCCTCATGGCGACACTGGTAGGACTGGACTTGTACCTAACTAGCACTGAACTTGTACCTGAGGCAGATGTCGGTTGAGGGCGTCGATTTGATGGCCATTGCCGTGGGCCACGTATTGGAAGTTGAAAAGGTGCAGTGAAGTCAACAACAAGCTTGGTGGAAGAGCTGTATTTCGAGATTGCATGTCGCATGCTAGTTTTTTTGGATCGAGGATCGGAGGTCCAAGAAGAAACTATTTGCTAGTTCTCATTCTTATCTCCGCTTTTGTGATTACTCCTTTTCTTTTTTAGTTTATTCCCATGCAAAACATTCAACAAGACGGGCCCACTTTTGTGATTAATGTGGTGGAGATTGCTCATGTGCACATGCACGAGATCTGCTCCTTTTCTTTTTTGGTCTTCTAAATGAAAGTTTTGATAAATTCTCCAAAGGAATATTGGCCTGCTGAAATTATCATCGGGCGATATCTTTTATGATTTATCTAAACATTCATTTGAAAGATTGAAAAGAAATAATAATTTGATCCTAGAATTTATACTATTTTTCACGAACCCTATATTCTTATATATTATCTCTTAAATATTTTTGTTTATTTTGCAGATTTCTTAAAAATGGTCCCGATGATGATGATGTTGGCTCTATCATTCATTTTCCTGGTTATTCTTACTACCAGTAAAGAAAAGAATAAGAAAGGCGCAAAGGCCTATACCAGAAAAAAAAAACAATTTCAAAATTTCACAAAAACATTCCAGGTTTGTTTTTTTCCTCAATTTTTAGTCTTGACCGTAGGATCTTAGTTAAGACTTCTTAAGTGACATACTGAGAAAATTTCATACACTTTGACCTCATTTTCTTCCCTAAGTTGAATGGATCCACTGACTTTAACTACACTTTGTGTGAAGTTTTTGAACTACACATGGTCTAAATTTTATACCATCATGTTGAGCATGATATTGATTCCTTTTATACCAATTTTTAAAAGTAGAGAAGGAGTGTGGCATATTCAAAACAATTGTGCAAGGAGTGGAGGTTCAAAAATTGCTAATTCACATTATGTTTGTTTGTGAACTCAATATGTTTTAGAATGAGAATCTAAATGTTTTGTAAGAATTTGTACACGACATCTTACAGTAGAGAAATTAAAAAGTAAAAAATTAAGATCTCTAATTCATATGTAGAAAATAAGAAGTTTTTTGGTACCTTGCCCAACAATGTGTGATAATGTTTGAAATATATTTGACTTGGATTAGCATGTTTTTTTCAACTAAAGACAAGAATTAGTATGCTAATCCAAGTCAAATATGGAAGGAAATAACATTATTTGCTAGTATTGAAAATCTCACATTAAATAGAGTGTCCTAGAATTTTTTTGGAGAGATGCCTGATGTGCCCGGACTCGCCAAGTTTGCTTAAAGATGGCATAAGTTTTTCATTGAATGTCTGATTTAGGAAAAAATTGTATTGACAAAAAAACTTTTGGTAATGTCCATGCACAATAAAAATTTCAATTTTTTTTTTCTAAACTAACATCGTAGGAACCTGTCCAAACCTTCAAGAGTCCCTTGAGGGGACTCTTGGAAATTTAGGGATTAAGATGGTATAAATTTTTTTTCTAAAGATCAAATGAGAATAAAAAATATATTCCCACGTACTTTTTGTGTTCTTGCATCTCTATACAGAATGTCAAGAATTGCAAATATGAATTGCAACCATAAGAACGTGGCAAAGATTTGCAAAAGCCCACATCGGGACTTTTTCCATGTAGGGGTTAAATAGATTGATGTTTATGCATGAATATTAGAACATCTAAATCATAGTATGTAAGCACGTTTAGTCAAATATGATATGTGCTAACATTGTCCACACAATTGTTTTTTTATAAATTATGTAAACATGTAAGAAGAAGAAGAACGTCGTTTTCCGAAGGGGACTGGCGTGAATAAAGTGTCTGTTTGCACCACCACTAAGACCGTGCCCACCGGGCAGGGATGTAAACATGTAAACAATGATTAGCCCATAAAAGCCCGTGACAATTTCACACAAAAAACACTTTAAAATTGTTGATTCTAGTGCAATGACGAAGGAAGGAAACAAAACCATACATTTATCTTTTTGACCGTAGGATCTCTATAAATACTTATAAAGTAACATACTCACAAAATTTTATACACTTAAACCGCACGGATTGAAAGATTATAGTGTTTGAAGTCAAGAAAATGGTTCATTTTAAACCATGTCTTAGTATATCAGTAGACTTTGACTTCACTTGGTATTGAATTTTTGCTCTACACAAGGTCTAAATCATTTACCATTGTGTTGAGCATGATGTTAGTTCCGTACAGAACAATTTTTAGAGGTAGAGAAGGGGTGTAGCATATTCAAAACAAGTGTGCAAGGAGTGGAGGTTAAAAAATTGTTAATTGACAATTTTTTTTTTGAGAATACAATATGTTTTAGAATTATAATCTTAGGAGTCAATAAGAAGGTTTACACCACATATTATTGTAGAAAAAATAAAAAGTGAAAAATATGAAGATCTCTAGGTTTTATGTAGAAATGATGAAGTTTTTTTCCCCGCTTACCCAAAATGTGTAAAAATGATTGACTTGAGTTAAAATATTTTTTTACAGTAAAGACAAGAATTTTTTTGACATCTTCAAAGAAGGTAATATTCTTTACATGTATCTTAATGTCAATAGAAACTTCTAAAAAATTTCCCAAGCAACTCGTTCCCTACTAATCGCGGTCCGCGACTGCATCACTATGTTAATGGTATCGCATATGCTGCAGTGCGGATGTGCTAACAGGGTATGGGCGGGTATCTCAAGGGTACAAGCGGATATCCCGAGGGTATGAAGAGGAAATCTCTTATGTATAGTGCACGTCTTGAAGGCGCAGTCTTCCAGCCGCCAATTCTCTATGTCTTGTCGTGGACACGCTCCTCTTGGCGTCTTTAACATTGCTTCGTGAGGTGCAGCAACATGTGTGACATGTGCGCCTGGATGTAGTAGGATTTCAGCAATTTTAAGTTGATGATTGTGGGAAGCTGTTTAGCGTTGTTAGATATTCTTGAAATTGTTAGCATCGTTTCACCTTGGGTTTGTTTTAATGTTGTTGCGCATGAAACCAACGCGGTTGACTTGTCGTTGATGTGTGTCAAGTGTTGCAAAGGGAAAGAGATTTTGTTTGTAAAGTAGAGAGACCCAATATTCAACATGCCTCGACCTCAGTCTCACAACGGGAAGCGGAAAGAAGTGTCGGTGCATGCTCGTAGAAGTCCCAATGAGGAAGATGATGATTTGCTCTAGGGAAAACACACGCCCGTAGCGGGAGAGCGTAGATCAAAGAGTAGGGAGGACCGCAAGCGATTGGCTCTAGTCAAAGGTAAGGCTCCGACGCATCAAAAGTCATCTCAGTACAAGAGGAGACGGGCAATGGAGCTTGTCTCCGAGGATGAGGACAACGAGATCAATTACTCTAAGGAAGGCAAATATAGCGGGGACCTTAGGAAACAATCGTGGAGGTAGGTTTCCAGTGTCCATCTCTGTGAATATTGTGTTTGAAAGATACGCATGTTGATGTTGGTTAGCTTAGGACTTGTTGTAATTAGCATATGTGCGTTATATTTGACGTCAGTAGGGTGTCTAAAGTGACGTCTGTTGTGAGATGTTGTCGTTCACCATGACGGCAAGGGACATATGACTTTTTCATTCAAACATGTCTACGTTACATTTGATGTCGAAGGCGTTTGTATTCTCTTAGAGTTGTCGTCTGTAGTAAAAAAAATTGTTTTCCTTGATGTCAACAGGGTAATATATTAAAAAATATGTATATGTTTTGCAAGTACTAGGATTTGATGTATAGTGTAGGCCGTGAGCAGGTGCAGAACTTCAGTTACTCTTCAGTACCTCAAATCCCTTGCCCACCTTACCATAGCCGTGGTCTGATGTTTGTACAAACATTTGCTCTAACAGTTGTACTGACATTGGTTTTGACATTTGGCCTAACATTTGTTTGACTTTTATTCTGACATGGTCCATCTGAAGTCGAGGATATCAGAAGTTTTCCGGAGATGAAAGTCAAGACTCTAAAGGCGACACCGATGGTGCTATTGAAGTTGTACGTCCCATACATAAAAGAAGCGGTTCAGGTGTTATGACGAAACCGATTGAAGTGGACGGCGAGTGGCAGTACTTTGGATCCATGAAGTTGGCCTTTGCTAACGATGTGAAAAAATATTCAAAGGACCTTGACCCTAGGATTGGCTAGGAGAAACAACCAACTTGGCATTTGAGGAGAAATTTATTTAAAAGACTGTACACAGGTATGCAAAAAACTGAGCCCCTTGTTTTTTCAATAGTCCGATTTGATGATTATTGGCTATGGCAAATGTACAGATAAAAGAGGGCATAATGAGAGTGTTATGAACATACACAGTGCTCTTCTGGAATCTAGTAGCGCATTCTATGAAACTAACCCTATGAGATGGCTACGTAATCGTGCAGGCTCCGAGCGGCACAAAAACGTAGGCCATTAAAAAGAAGTGATGCGACGTTGCTTCTATGACTTAATTGACATCACAGCATAGAGGCAGTGTTTTTTGGGATGTTTGAAAAAACATCTCCCATTTTCTTTTGCGTTAGATGAGACATGCTTAAAATGTCATAGTTGGATTTTGTAGAACATGAGGATGTATTGCATCTTGTTGTTATAGACGACAAAAACAACAACGGTGTTGCCGGATTCACCACCGTGCATGTTATTGGAAATGTCAAAGCCAACAACCGATGTTCATGGCATGTTCATCTTTCACATCCACGCTAACATCCTGCCTTGTCTGTACTCATGTTTAGTCCTCGCTAAAGCGGACACCACATATTTAGCCATACTTGTTGTGCATGTTACAATAAACATTGAAATAAACAAAGAAAATGCGCAAGTGAACATGGACTCCAGTATGGCAGATGTAAATGTGAACATATTGCTGGACATGTTCTTGACGTTCAGCAACAACTCTCAATGTTCAATGTGGTGTCGTAAGAAACACGCCATCATTAAGGTAAACGTATTCCACAACATGGACATGTTCAACTTAACGTCAATTTTAACAACCCTGGCTGGAGATAAAATGCCCAAAAATTGATGACGTCAGCTGACGTGGGAGATCCACATCAGCAAAGTACAAAATTTCACGCCATTGCCCGGTCAAATTGGTGTTGGATGAAAAAAAGTCCTACGTGGCAACACCTAACGAAATCATTGCTTATGTGGACATGTACATCCGTCCATGTGGAGCCTTTCACAAAGCAATTCAGACCTCGTTCTTTTGGACGTCGTAATGTTGACAACCCCAAATCACCCATGTTACGTAAAATTTGGCATGTTTTTTGCCTGTCTAGATAAACGGATTTTAGGTGACATCAACATCAACATCAGAGCATGTTTTTTTTTACATTCATACATGTTTGACGACGCGTTACATAAAACGCGGGTTTCTTATAGTGAACCGTCTGTTGTCGCTGCTAATGAGAGTTGCCTTATGTGAATTCTATTTGTCGAGTTCTGCTAGAGGCTGTTCACTTGTGGTCATCCCGAGCTGCTGTGTGTAGATGTTGCTGTCGAGAGTTGCCTTGTGAATTCTGTTCGTCGCTTCGGTGTTGTTTGGTGTAGCTCTGTTCTTGTGTTGATTCTGAGTTCTGCACCTAATTATTGCAATCTTGTTGTTGGGGTCTGTTTTCATGACGAGCTTGGGCACGGCTGTCTTGATTTCGTGATCTTGGTTCTGGCTAACAGATGAAGCTACTGTTATATCCGTACGTGTTGATGTAAAACAATAGTGCCCTAAAAAACATGCATGTGTATAATGAACTGAAAAGGAGGAGAAGAGATAAGATGTAGCATGTTTGCTCAATTCGCGATCTTCAAGCTGTGCGTAGTGCTTGTGTTGTGTGTCTGGCTCCTTCGATGTTGTCGGTTGCTCGTAGCATTGTAGCAGGGCTAGGCTCGTGTGTCGCTCAATCTTTGTGTACTGGGATCGTGGGTCAAGGAGGAACAAGGGCTATGTGGAGGGGATGTAGATCTGACCCTATCACTTCTCCTGATCTGGTCAGATCTCATGGTAAGTAGGTCCTATGAGCTCAAATCTATGCACCGACACTAGTTTCCAACACTTCAAATAAACTTGCAACGATCTTACACATAGGCATGTTCTTTTCCACTCAAAAGTCCACATCTGGTGTTTGAGCACCTCCAACACATGCGATTTGCATCCTAACTCGCACCAACATTTGGATCTAAACAAACATGAGCTCTCAGTATGGCCAACAACCTCTTACTGCACGAAGTTCTAGGTTTCCAGGCTGAGTCCTTGTGCCTCCTCTCTCCACGATATGCGGAGCTCACTCTCTACTCATTTCTCCAAACAGTGCAGAGAAACTACTCCACACTATATAAGAAGGAACTCCGGTAGGCAAAGGGAGTCGACGTGAACAAGTGTCTGTTCGTTTCACTGCTAAATCCATGTCCATTGGCCATGGATTAGTAGTATGCCAACTATTCCCCCTTCTTAAGGATAGGACTCCACACTAAATGCCAATTACAACGGTATTTGTCAACTCAAATATATTACTGTAGAATACTATATGGAATATCCCAAACTTTACTTGTCAACATATAGTGTGCATATTGATTGTATATGAACCATAGTGTATATTATATTATATATAGTATGATATACTATATAATGGATAATTTTAATATATAATATATACTAATTATGGTTCATATTGTACATAATGTACATATTGTATATATTGAAGTTTATTCAATATATACACATCCTATATATATATATATATATAAGATACATGTAATCTATATTATGAATAGTATACGTACCATGTATACTATAATATATTATACATATTGTAACATATGTTGCATTTACTTGAAGTGGCGTTTGTGAGAACTAACATTAATCGTCACAAATAGTACAACCAAGTATCCACACTATTTGTTACACTATACTAAACATCATTTTCGTATAGTAGTTCTGGAAAACATCACATTAAATTCCAAGAGATGAACAACATAATTGAGCTCAATTGTTCACGGTAATCTGTTAGATACCAAATTTGCACTCACCTCTTCCAAATTATACACTTACCCGAGGAATGTCTACGATCCCAAAATGTGGTTTTTAAAATGACTTTAAATGGATGATATTCGATGAAGAATTGTGACTTCATCTACCGTACCAAATTATTCAATGTACTGTACAACCTCAATCATCAATTTCACCTTGGCTTACACTTTTAAAGCCTACTAAAAAAAAACACTAAAATCCAAAATTATTCTACTTTTTTAAATCGGGATATTTTTCTTGTTGTACAAAATTATTATTCATGAATCTCTTTCTCTTATTCATGTTAAATGATCCAAAATGGTTTGTCTTGAAGTTCTGATAATCTATAATCGATGGAATGGGTACAATTGCAAGTACGATTCATTACCTATCATGTAGTTTTTCCTTTATTTACTTTCGAAGGTGGATAAAAACCAGTTTTTTTAGTGCTTGAAACGGTCACCATTACCTTCATTAACCCCTAAAGGACCACCACCACTTTCGTTCTAAAACCAGTCCAAAACTGTCACTCCCAAAAAGAGACATGAAAATCACATCTTAAAGTGAATTTTGGATTTTCAACCGTAAGATCTTCAAATAGACTTCATTATGAACATGCCGTACAATTTTGGTTGCAATCCACCACAAGGATTGATAGATTTTAGTGTTTGAAGTCAAAACAATGGTTCATTTTCTTCCCTGCGTTGAGTAGATCAGCAAACTTTGACTTCACTTTGTATCAAATTTTTGCATTGCACAAGGTCTTAATCTTTTACCATTGTCTTAAGCATGATGTTATTTCCCAACTCACCAATTCTTAGAGGTAAAAAAGGGGTGTAGCATATTCAAAACAAGTGTGCAAGGAGTGGAGGTTCAAAAATTGCCATTTCACATTTTATTTTTTTGTGAACTACGTATGTATTCGAAAGATAATCCAAACGGTCAATAAGAAGGTTTTCACGACATATTGTTGTTGATAAAAAAAAAAGTGAAAAATATGAAGATCTCTAGGTTTTATGTAGAAAAGATGACTTTTAATTCCCCCGTTGCCCGAAAATGTGTGAAAATGTTTGACTTTGCATAAAATGCCTTTTTACACTAAAGACAAGATTTTTTTTTGAGAATTTCCAAAGAAGGAAATATTCTTTATGTGTGTGAAAAATCTCAATGTCAATAGAAACTTTTGTCAAAATTTTTGGAGGTGCCCGGAGTCCCCACTTTTGGCTTTAAGTGGTACTAACTTTCAAAGCACAAATCCAAAAAAATATATAAAAAAATCTCCACGAAGCTCTCATCAGATCCTATCTTGAAAAAAAAATTCAATTAAAAAGGATTTTTTTTCGAATTGTAGGTACATGCCCAAAATCCAAAATGACCCCGGGGGGACGTTTGGTCCCTTAGGGGTTAATTAACTAGGATTGTAATCAAGAAAAAAAAAGTTCTCTTCCTTCCTGGTTCCAATTTTTTTCCAGTTTTTTTTTTTTTTTTTTTTTTTTTCGAGAGGCTAGTTTTTTAGGTTACAAAACATAAGCTACATTTCTGTCTGGAAATGAGAGGCAGGTTGTATGGCACGTGGTGGTTCCACAACAACCCACCAAGGTCATGCTTTCTCCAAAGCCTGACCTTGCTCAGGCTACTCTGGAGCAGTTTTTTAATAAAAGGGACCTACAGGAAGTCTGCTGATGCATAATTGCACTAGAGAAGTCATATTGAATGCGTCATCAAGGCGTCGGAGAGCCGGGCAGTATCACGTGAACTATATAGAAAGGACGCAACGTACGCTAGCACCGAAGCCACCATCGCTGCCGCACATCTGGCCCATGTGCAAGTGATGACTGTGCTCCGGACTCAACAGTGATTCCTAAACTGGCTAAAAGCTACAAGAAAAACACTTCATGGTCCAGAGCTGGAGTTGAAACTTTTAGTACTGTTTGTATTGTAGCTGTGGAAATTCATTCACCTCTGAATCAGTCCTTCCAACGCCTGCAGTGTCATCAATCTAACTGCCAGCGCCAGACTGCTTCAGCTCGTGTCGAAGGTGTCACCAACGTCTAGAAATTTCCAAGTTTAGGGACTCGAGGGATGTGTAGAATTTTGTGATCGATTGGTTGTGTGGATAAGCTTGGAGAAGAATGGCGTGCAGTGCGGGGTGTGCGCATGTGATTCTGGTGCCCACGCCAGTGGGTGGCCACTGCATTCCCTTCTTCTACCTCGCATCGCGGTTTGCGCACCTCGGGCTGCGCGTGACGTTTCTGGTGGCGGAGGGGATGGTCCCCCCCCTCTACACGCACAAGCTGTTCGTGCCCCATGTTGGCTTGATTCAGAGGGAGGGCATCGAGCTTGTGAGTGTGAAGGATGGATTCTCCCACCTCGGGAAGAGGCCGTTCTTCGTGGCGGCGTTACAGGAAGCGACTGAGCCGCAGTTCGTCGCAGCATTTGGCGAGGCAGTGGCCGCCCTGATGTCGCAGGCCCCTGCGCCTTGCTGCATCGTCTCCGACATGCTTATGGGGTGGACGCAGGCCCTCGCCGCGAAATTCAACATTCCGAGGTTTGTCCTCCACACGCAGTCGGCCGCCAACTTGTCGCTCATGCTCCATGTAAGTTATTGGAACCAACTCACAGGTGGCTGACCCAACTGTTCTCACAGACGTCCGCCATAGCCCGTGTCCGTCGTTGTGAGAGTCTTCTTTGCAGGTTAGGATTGCTGGAAGTTGTTGGCAACCCAATGTGTGTCATGGTAGCCATGTTCGGTGTGCGGGTCTTCCAGGCATGTAGAATTGAGGAGCAATTTCGTATGCAGCAAATGAGATTAGATTGGTGGAATCGATGTAGGTGCCGACGTTGATTGCAGAAGGGAGGTTGCCCCTGACAGAGACGAACCAGGAGAAGCCCGTGGAGATCCCGGGCCTGAAGGTGCCGTTACTCACGTCCGAGCTGCCATCGGACCTGCATCCGTACGCGTTGATGCCCAATGCCTACGAGAGGTTTCTGCGCATGTCGCGTCAAGCCGCGGAAGCGCCCATCGTGCTCGTGAACACGTTCCGCGAGCTCGAGGACGACGTCTTCGCCGCGC
This sequence comes from Bryoerythrophyllum caledonicum, assembly GCA_963971425.1. NCBI lineage: Eukaryota > Viridiplantae > Streptophyta > Bryopsida > Pottiales > Pottiaceae > Bryoerythrophyllum > Bryoerythrophyllum caledonicum. The sequence goes on along the minus strand of OZ020525.1, from coordinate 13,426,856 downwards.
TGGACGACCTTCACCGCACCAGCGCGACTTGTAAGGCCATCGCCGTCGGCCCCCTACTCTCCTCGGCTGCGTTCGGCGTGACTGGCGGAACTGAGGAGGAGCTCGACGAGAGGATTCTAGGGTTCCTGGACTCGCAGCCGCGCAAGTCGGTGCTGTTCGTGTGTTTCGGGACCCTCGGGATGGTGCACCTGGGCGAGCCGGACATTGAGGAGATCGCTCTGGGCCTGGAGGCCTGCGGGCAACCGTTTCTGTGGACGCAAGGCCCCAATGAAATGGACCCCAGCAAGCCGACTCTCAGCCAGCTCCTCCCCCCAGGTATCATATCTGCCAGTCTCACGGTCATTTCCCCCGGAACTTCATCACATCACACATCCTCACTCACATTATCGCACAAATCATATGAAATTTAGAAAACTGATATGTTCGAAGACTATCGCAACATAAACTGCTCCTTGAACATTAAACTGAATCTGTATACTCCCCATCGTTTCTACAATAGTCATCAACTTCTGCAGACCTCCTTATTACCAGACTGGAAGGTAATCAGAGGTGATCATTTAAACGGGGTACGTTTTTTTATTTCGGTATGTTGGAGTTTCTCAGACAAACCTGATCACCATATGCCAGGAGCAATGGCAAGAGATGAATTAACTTACGCTAATCGAACGCTTACCTTATGCTAAGAATCACCAACATTGAAAGATATGAGCTAGAATATGCCCGGATATGAAAGAATGTTTCAGAAATTTTACAAGTCCGCATTTAGTGTAGTGTATATTTCAGATGTTGTGCAAGCCTTGTAACTAGCGTTAAATTGGGCATGGCAGGGTTTGTGGAACGGATCGAGGGGAGGGGGATGGTGGCGAGCGAGGTGGCGCCACAGATACGCATCCTGCAGCACCCGGGCGTGGGCGCGTTCCTGTCGCACTGCGGGTGGAACTCCGTTCTCGAGAGCATAGCGGCAGGGCTACCTATTCTGACGTGGCCGTTACGCGCGGAGCAGAGAATGAACGCCAGGTGACGTCCCAGACTCTCTGTGACTGCTCTGAAGCCTCGATTGATTCTAAGTTGCCTTTCCAACTCCTCATGTGGCGACCATGCATTGAGCGTCACTGCAGTCTTCATAAAGTATCAGTAGTTCTGTTTTACCCGGCGATTTCTTGGATGAAGTGAAACGTCAGCACATGACTGGGTCCAAAACTACCACGACCTCACGAGTGTGAATCAAATATTGAGATATGAATGTTGCAGAACGTGAATTCTGTAAATAACACCCCAAAGGTAATATCCAAAGTTCTGATCACCTAGCCTCGCCGTGTTGTTACAGATACCTCGTGGATGTAGCAAAGATTGGAGTGGAGTTCAAGCGGAACGAGAAGATAGTCACGAGAGGCGAGATCGAGAGAGTGGTGAGGCTCGTGATGCAGGAGCAGGAAGGAGAAACGTTGCATTCCAACATCCAGGCTTTGAAGGAGGAGGCAGCGAGAAACGCGTCCTCAGTCGACGGCTTGAGGGATTTCATTCGCTTGTGCGAAGATCTGTGCAAACCCAAGTGCTGCAGTGCATAAGAATATTATTGTTCATTTTGAGTGTAACTTTGTAAACGCTCGCCTGTAATAGAAGTGGTATCAATTACATTTGTTTTGAAAGTTGAGCACATCTCTCTCTTCGAGATCACACTATCCGAGACTCAGGAAAGTCCATGTACGGGTATTCGAACTCTGGAACCTACTACCTAGTTAGCTCGTTCTGGTCATTAGCGCCCGCATATTCGTGACGTCCTGTGACGCCATGCTTGGCCGTGGGAAGCACGCAGTTCGCATACGAAGAAAAGTATGTTAGGCTGCAGACTTGCAATGAACTTTCTTCCATTCGCGCCGGTTTTATTAAAAGAAAGTAAGGAACTCATTTATATACAGTCAATTGTTGTGCAACAGTTCCGAGAATTTTGTAGGGAATACCACCACACTAAGCGAATCACCACCACACTCCACATCCAGTGTCCAATCGCCTTTGGCATTCAAAAATGAATCTGGACAAGATGTGACATCGAAGGAGGACTGATTCTCACATGAGGTATGTGTGTTGCATGGGACCCCAAAATTGACATAGACTACAATTGGTCCGTCAATTGCAAGGACCCTCGCTGGTTGAGGTGGTGCTACAGAATATCAAGGATTCAGAGTAGAATATCTGGATGGCTAGAACAACATCATCTCTGACATCTGTCATTTGATCTAAATGCTATCCGAACAAGGTAATTCTAAGGCGTCGGTCTGCTGGAAAACTTCGCTCTGGGGTTGAGTTGTCCTGTGAAAGTCTGTACAAACATATGCTCCTAATTCGTTGTCAATTTAGCTGACATTTCTCCACATATTCGAAATTGAAACCTGCACAAATCAACCAGAATCAATAACCAGCTTGAACGCATCGAATTGGATCGTCTCTAGAGTCTCCATTCCCAAATACTAGAGCTAGATCTAAGTGAGAAATCTGATAAAGAGTACACATGATAAACAACACTACCTTGAATTTGAATTGGTAGCCATGGGAATAGGAAATTTGGCGAAGTACCTTTGAATTGCTGGATAGTCAGTCGTAGGTTCTGACGGCGACGTTGAGGCATTGCGCTACCGTTCTCCGCTTCTCCTCGTCGCGCTGACGCTTGTAGTCGAAGCGCTCCCGCTTGAGATCCAGCTTCCTCTGCTTGATATCGAAGTTGCGTTCCCGCTCCTTCTGCTCTGCCTCGAACTTGGCCAGGAGCGCGGTGCTCAGGGTATGGATTTCCGCCACCAGCATTCGGATGTTCAGTTTCGGTAAAGACGATCCATCGACATTCGAGTGGTATGCTCCTGCTGGCATCAAGAAACCCGCGTCGTCTTCAAAATCAACCTTGAACGCCGCATCTCCAGAGTTACAGATCAACTGCTGCTGTTGTTGCAAGCCATCTGACAGCGAGCAGCTGGGCTGCGACCTAAAGCTCCCACACTCGGGCCCCGACGGGGTGTAACAGTTAGCCATGGCGAGAGGATGAGCAGCTCCTCCCAAGTGATCGGACTTGATCCGGCGCTGATTTAGAGAGGTCACCTTCTTGCGGCCCTCGCGCTTCTCGGCCGCGTCGAAGATGTGGTACCACTTCTGACAGAAGGAGGGCGGCACAGAGCGGATGCGCTCGCCGTCGCTGCGGTCCCAGTACTGCACGCCTGGGTGGTCCGCCATCCACTGGTGGATCTCCAGGTAGTGCTTCCGCAGCGCATACCACTTGTCGGCGCAATGCTTGTGGTTGCGGATGAACCCGCGCTCCTTCAGAACCTCCGAGATCGACTTCCAGTCCATCTCCTTGCGCTTTGACTCCACCAGGATGTCCTCCTCCGTCTTCTCCCAGTTCTTCCCTCGCTGCCGCTCCCTCGGCACGACTACTCCACCTGGTGGCGTGACTGCTTCCACACAAACTCTTCTCTTCTTCCGCGCCTGCTGCGGCTGTCTGTCGTCGTGATCTCCCATCCAATCTTCCGTTTTGATCTCCTCGGAATCGTCAGACGGCGAAGTGACTGCATTTCCAGCACTGGCTTCCGTCGTCAGCGCGTCAAAGTCGCAGCTCCAGTCGGTCCACCGAGTCTTCCCCGGCAACGCACAGCTACTCATGTACTCCAACGCCGGAGAGTCGAACGGTTGGCACCCGTCATCAGCTAGCAACGACTCAAACAAGCTGTAGCTCACGGAGGAGGCGGCCTGATGAGGGTCCGACATCATTGGATATGAACTAGGACAGAAAATGGGCAGGTATGTGTTGGTGGAGGATCTGCGGAAGAATTTTCGGCTCAGGGCCTCCAGCGAGAAAGAGATCGTACTCCGCGTCCGTACTTTGCTCAGGAAAGGAAACTCGAAATCATATCTATGGAGAGGATGACTATCTATGGTGACTGTCTGTGGTGCAGGAGGTAGTGGTGCGGGCTAGGAATAAAGAATGGACCTCCTAGACTAGCCTGTTCATCTTATGATCTCCCTCCTACTGTTGCTCTACGACTCTGGGTTTCCTGTCGGTACAAAGGATGATGGCCGCAGGTCGGATGTTATAGGAAATCGCTGGGCCAGGTGGATCATCTGATCACTCCATGTGGTCCTAACAACAGCATGAACTCGGGTTCTGGCATCTCAGAGGGAATCTTTCGCGACTGCGTCCAAGACGGCCACGTAATATATCATTCCCTCAACCAGCTAGAACTCGCCGCGAGAAAATCCTACGTCTGGATATCCCATTTGCAGCGTAACCAGATGGTCGAAGCGAGCTCGCCCCCTGAGGCGACACTGCTCCCGGGACTCGGGAGCGCGCACGTCCTAGGTGAGTGTGCAGACAAAACCGGGAGAAGCAGGTCCCTGTGCCACCACCGCCACCACCAACATTTGCCGTGGCCACTACCGCCGCCACCACCAGAAGAATTTACTGTGGCCCAGCCATGCCATGCCCCTACCGCCACCACCACTTGACCGCCACCACCCTTACTAGCGTCCAACCAGCCCTCCAAGACTAGTCTCCAGGAGCTAATCAAGTACTCCAAGAGAATGGCGCATTGGCTCCGCCTCGGGCAGCGGTGAACCATCAGACAAGCTCTGAGGAATCATTTCCTTTTTTGAAAGATGGTGAATTCGGTGGGTGCGACGTCGCCCCGCCTGGCCCCCGGTGGCCCAGACATGTCCAGGTTTACTGGGGGCATGGATTAATTGATTACCGGTCGGAACTCTGTGGGACTTGCTGCATGCCGGTGCCCCCCACCTGCCCCCCCCCTGGACCAGAATTTTCATCCTCATGCTTCAGACTTTGGAGGGCGAAAGGTAGCTCATCCCCGTCCCACTGGCACGGGAATCGAGAGAGCAACTCTCGCCGAATTTCGCGCAGTGATTTTCGTGGTTTGACGGAGTCACGCCTGCTATTTTACAGTGAGCCTGTTAATTCCTGATAGGGAAGGCCAGTGGGGAGCTTGCCCCTCATTCCTTCAGTGTGGCGAGCGTCTCGAACGACCACCGCCGTCTGTGAGTGCTTCTTGCAATTTGTAGGAGATCGACTTGTGAAAACGGACGTTGGATCGTGATTTGAGTAGCTTTTCTGCTTCATTGATTCTAGTCGCTCCTAACCATCATGTCTGTCGGCTTCGACGACGCTGGTAGCAACGGTCCGAGTTTAGGTGGGTCGGAATCAAATGACTTCTTGCAGGGTGGCAGGTGTTATCGACCACGCTGCTGGGGACTGGAAGGTTTTGAACAGGAAGAGTGAGGCATCAGGAGCGGGGACTCTAAGCACTGGTGGTTACTTTGTGTGGAAATCGTCAGGCGATGGCGGAAAACCGCCTGATCGACTTCAAGAGGAGGAAGAGGGATGAATCTTCGGACCAAGCCCAGACCGATCACCACGCCACATCGTTATTGCTCACACCGCCGAGGATTCAGGATTCTTTCTTGCCTGGTGAGCCTGACTCAGAAGTTTTTTCTTGGACAATGAATTACTCCGAGATGTTGGCATCGGAGATCGATGATTGCGTTTCTTCACACGCCACGGAGCGTAAGTTCGTTCCACATCTCGACCAGAAGAGCACTGTCTCGGAAAACCAGCCTCAGATCTTAGCTGATAGAGTTCAGAGCTCCATAGAAAACCTGAGAGTGTTCTATGAAAGGCTTTCCAGCATGGTAGGGTTATCAGAAGGTTCACACAGCCACGGCGACTCGGAAACATGCGGACCGGCCATTGCAAGTCCGGAACGTCACGTTAGAAAGAAAATCTCAGCTGAAGGATCAAGCCTAATTAGTACGCAGGAAACCTTGGCTCTGGAGAGCCCGGTTACACAAGGTGGTGAGTCCAAGTATAATTACAATGAGCATGGGAAACGGTCTGATCTCAAGGACTTGCTTTCCAGCCTCCAGCTTCTTCTCTCCGTTGTGAAGAAACACGAAGTTATGCAGAGGATTTCACAGGCCAAGTTTCAGGCGCTGCGGGAACAGAAGGAAGCTCTTCGCCTCGAGAAACAGCAATACAAAGATAAGTGCAAACGCCAGCATGAATGTTTACAGTCCTCAATGTCCCAGGAAATTTAACCGTTCATGAGTGTTGACTACGAGCACAGATTCAGCTTTAAAACGCTACTTTTAGTCACCAAGTTTTGCCAGGAATCTAAAAATTTCCTGGTACTTTAGACTTGACTTCATTCCTTGAGTTTATTCCTATTTGTCGTAGGAAAATATAGCACCCTCCAGAGTTTTCTCAAGATTCAGATCCTATTACTCCAATTCTCCTGCTTTTGTGATGCAATGGATAGGGAGCAGATCTGTAAGGCTGGTGTGGGTAGGTTTCCTCCACTAGTACAAATGGGGCTGTTTTAGACACTCTAGCATCGGCACCTTTTTGGTACAATAATGTCAAACAAAAGTGTCCAAAACTTGGTACTTAGTGTAAAAGCGTGGAATTTAGAGTGTCGAAAACAGCCCCATTTATACTAGTTCACTCATGTTTTGATGTACTTAAATCTAGTGCTATGCAATTTCATCACTAGACTTCAGATACTGCAGCCTGGAGGCCCTGCTCCACTCAACCCTAAGTGAAAATTCTTCCGCTGCAAGATGAAAGAAGCAAGTCTACGAAATTTTACTACAAGGTACGGTGCCTAAATCATTTAACTCGTATAGATAATGCTTGTACTGTATAGGTTCTAGAATCCCCAAGTTCATGTTCTGTATACAGAGAAAACTTTCCTTGATTGACATAATTTAGGTGCCATTACCATTTCTTACTGAATGGAAATGTTTTGTCACTAGGTAAGGTACCTATTGATCGGTTGTACCCCACACTTTGGCTTCATGCGGTTGATCATGTTAGATGTCACACCTTCACAGCATCAAAGTGAGCATGTAACACTTCAATGATAGCACAGTGATGTCCATATTGGTCAAGTTTGGCCAATGGAACTATCGTGGCAACACTAGCTCTTACTAAGAAGATGTTATTCATGTTGGGTTTGGATTTATACTAGCTGCTTTCAAAAGCTTATGTATGATCACATTAACCCTTAATCTATTTATTGGAAAATCGGCATAGGATTATCTTAGCGGGTGTATTTTTATTTTCAAACTAATAGGGATAATGTTATGGGGCTTAAAACATCAAATTCGGCAGGGGACAGTAACCATCTCCTCCATCTGATTAACATCCGGAGTACTTGTATTGTCACATGTTACATCCATGTCTTCAGTGATCTTCAGCCATCTGAATCTCTCTCGTCATAGATTGGTGCTCCTCCCTTTCTGTTGCTGACTGCATTTCTCGTGTTTACGTAGATTGTGTCTTCAACACCGATTTCAAGTGCCGAAGATGTTATTCGAGGGGTATCGGGAGAGTCGAATTCCCGACCTCCTGCACCTCGTACCACTAGACCAGATACTCACCACAGCATTGATAATCGGGAACCTCTCCGCCAAGTTTTTACCGGATGTCTCACTTGCACCTCCGCACTTCGGAACCGCATCTACCTCGTGTCAGGAGCATAGTTGCAAGGTGCGTTTCAAAACTGTTTTCTAAAACGTGTTTAGAAACAATGAAACACGTTTGATCCCCGTTTGATTCTGTTTGTTAACGGATGTGAGACGCACTGTAGCAGTGGAACGTTTTGAAACACAATATGAAACGCATTTGAAATGGAATGAAAAGTTTCTGAACGCAGCTATGGTCGGGAGCCCGGGCTGAGGCCTCGGAAATGGCGCGACTCCCCTGGAAACGTTTCGCATCACATTCAGCACCGCCGGCAGCTCAGCGTTTATAGAACCCTTCCTTTCAAGACTTCTGCTTTCGTTGGCATTTCCAGAGGTTTCATCGGTTCTGGTTCTGCAGAAGGCGCCCTGCAATCATGTCATGATTTGCCCCCCACTAGCTGCAACATATTGTCATGGGATGTAGACTCTGCATTCATTTGTCGTCCACACACGTAATCAGTCGCTTCGTGATCGCAATTCCTCATTCGCAGGGGAAGCTGGGCGGAATAATTTCTCCGGACGTCGTTCGAAAAGCTTGGGGGATTCCCATTTTCCACCGAGCCTGCTCATTATAATAGTGCTCATCACTCGTGTCCCCCTTCTCTAGCTACGGTATCACCCGTTCATGTGTCGCAAGCCCAGTAACAGCGTCTAAGAACTTGAGGCCATTCTTTCCGTGGGTATAGTAACTACCAATAACATCTATGACACAAACCCAATTCTGGGGCAAGCACGATTTTCTTTGTTTCTAAGAGCAGTCCATGTGTTGCAAACTCAAGTCCGTTGCCCATGACAGTTATGAACGTCCGAAGTGTGCTGTCGTAGGATACTTCCATTTTATCACCTAATCACAAAAGCGAACCATCTGAGTTCTACAGGCGACATTGATACCATTCTCGGTGTTACAACACAACGGAATTGATTGTCCTGCCGATCAGCACGTACTGGATCAAATTTCTTTGTTAACAGGAGGTTATTTTCAAAGTCAAGCATCGTGAGGCGGTTAAGTACGTTGGGTTTCAGATTCAGCGTGACTCTATTACAGGTTCTATCTTCATTCGCCACACCAAGTACACTCAACACTTGCGCAAACATTTTCATATGGAAGCTGGTCAATCTGTTTCTACTCTAGCAAACGTACATACTCCTATTTGAGATGACCCGGACGATCCTCCCCTGAACCGTGACATTCCTTTCAAAGTCCTTACTGGCATGCGATGGTCTTGACTCGATTTGACATTTGCTATGCGGTCAGCAAATTTGCCGCTTACACAGACAGACCCCGACTGAAAATATTCAGCAAGAAGCAGATCGACCTTCCTTACATTCACACCAAGAGCCAACTCGCGAATCTGTTTTCCAAGGCTGTTCCGCGGGAGACTATCTGTAAACTCCGCTCTCTACTCAGCCTCACTAACCATGGTCACCCTACATGAATTCAACTTAACCGAGTGGGAGAGTACACGTGATAAGGTTTTGCTGTTCGTAGTACTTTTTTTGGTATTCTACAGGGTAAAATATGTCCCCGTCTGTATGGTTCCCAACTGACATTTAAGGGTTAAACTTTAATAGTTTGGTGAAATGAGCTTTAGTAATAGAAGCCGAATGCATGTTTCAATGTAGGAAACTGTACCTTAGTGTTATTGTACCTTACTGTTACTGGGTCTTAGATTGTCAGTTCTTTAATAGAGATGTACACTCATGCCTCCCTCAAGTTATAGCTAATTATGGCGCTGGTGGATGGAGGCATTAAGAACTTAGTAGAGGTCAAAAGCTAAGAGAGGGCTTGGTACCTTCAACCCAATCGCACCTCCATCCACCCGCATCAATTAGAGCCGCACCCATCATCCTACTTTAGAGGCACAGTGAGGTTGACTTAGAGGCCAAAGGTTGATACAATACCATATTCATTATATTGGGAGATTTTCAAGACTTTGAAAGGTATGAATGGTTTTCCCAATAGAAATTGTTTGTGCACATTCAGCTCAACTGGAGCTGAATATGTACCCATATTGTACATAGAGGACAAATTTCATTGTGTAAATTCACTATACATTTGCATATTTAGGTCGACTTAAGCTTCCTATAATAATTTGGGAGGCTCCCAATCTCCCAATATAATGAATATGGTGTTATATGGAGGCAAGAGCATTTGTGAGGCCATCAACAAAGATTATAAATTAGCTTAAGATATAGTTAGCAGCACTGTAATCTATGACAGGTATAAGAGCATCCTCAATCCAACCCTTTATTTCGGCCTCAACCTCAAAGTTGAGGTCACGTAACCATCAAGCCCTCAATGCACCCTTTATCCAGCCTTTATTAATTGAGGGCTCTTCAAAGCATGTCTCCGACCCTCCAAAGATATAGTGAATATAGAGAGCCCTTCAAGTGGCCCTTGTAAGCATTAACTAAGGCACTTTTGGCTCAAAGTTCAATGATTTCAAAGGAGGTGTTGCCACATGGCGCAAATGAGGTTAAGAGAGCAAGGTTGAGGGCCTACTTAGAGGCTAGAGGTTAAGGTGCAAATGGCCTTCAAATGGCTACCTATTTTTTCAACGCTCTAATTGGGAATTCTTTAAACCTTGTAGACAGATGGTACGGAAAGGAGGTTGTGGACAAAACTCGGCCCCTATTATTATGTTGGAGGGGGGCCCTACTTAAACCAAGGTGGGCCTCCAAGGATAATTTGGGGCCGCATGCTCCAAAGATTGGCAAAAAAAAACTTTTGGACCCCCCAAATTAAAAAGGCCAGAAAAAAGAAGCCTACCCAGACCCACCCTCCGTGACATCCATCTATATGAAATAAAGACGTCCCTCTAGTTGTCCCTTGCCATAGTATAATGTATTGAGGATGAGGGCCTAATTTACAGTGTATGCATTGAGGATGCTCTAACTTATGAGAGGGATGAGTGGAGCACCGTATTCCTTGCACACGGTTGTTGCGGAGCTCCGCCTTCGAGTCGAGTCGCTGCTTGGGCAGCTACTCGGAGAAAATTTTGTCGTGCCCGATACCCGGGCAATTCCCGGTCAGCCGCGGAGGTCCCGCCCAAACCCTAGCCAATGGAGCCTCATTCTCCCGCATTCTCTCTTGTTCGCTTAGAGTCCCATCTTCCTCCTCCGCTTCCGCTCCACTTCGCTCCGGCTCCGCTCTGAGTCAACACTCTGGCTCCGCTCTGAGTCAACACTCCGGCTCCGCTCTGACTCACCCCGACTCCCTGCTCTTCCCTGCTCTTCCCGTCGCTAAATAATATGATCTAGCGAGTTCTTCTCGCTGAAGCAACCCTTGTCTTTTGGATAACATTGGGCGCGAAAGAATGGATTTTAAAGGTCAATGTTGTCTTAGGGTTTGTATGCACAAGAGTTCCTTCCGCTGAGCTGAATTATCTCATGTTCTTTCGATAACATTGGGCTGTAGCTCTGCCCACACTCCTCACAATGCTTTGACCAAAATTTTGTTGTTGTTTTGGGTGGAGAAGAGGAGAATGCTATGATGCTCTGTAACAATCTTGTGCCGTTGAGCGCATTCATGGTAGATGCATCAACTTTTATGTAAAATAAATAAAACATGAACGTTGCAATGGAGAGTTGTTTGTTTCGTAGGACGTGTTATTTGAGATAAACACCTTCTTCATTTGTGTAATGGATAACCAACCGTTGTCCATATTTTGTGAAGAAATGTGCAATGGTTGGGAATTGTTATGGCATGACTAGATTCTTGTTCAGTTGGTTTTATATTTGGATGGAGAATGGTGCGTTATCTACTATTTTGTCTATTTTATTTTCTTTGCTAATGGTTTTGGGATGATGACCAGCTAGCCAGCTTACCTGCATTTGAAGCGGCTCGTTGTGTGAAGGTGAATCCTGATACACCTCAAAAACAAGTTCGGTTTCTCACCCTCCATGGTATGTTTCTATCACTCTCCACATCCTTCTAGATATTATTGTTTTGTCGAGAAGAATCACTTGCTAGCAGTGTTCTTCAAACAAGTAGATGATAATTAACGCTGAACACATCATCAAGTGCTCATTTTGATCAGGTAAAAAAACTCTAATGACGCCACAACCGCGGCTACGCACCGGATTCTTCTCGATTCTGGAATCGTCGTCAATTCCGTATTTACCAGACGCATGTACGAGTGCGGGCGTGGCCAAGTTTGGGAAGCCGATCAGCTTGGATGGTAAGATCAAAGTAGACTTATTTGTGATCGGCTCGGTGGCTGTTGATCCAGCCACCGGTGCACGCCTGGGCAAAGGGGAGGTAGGTACATGCTCAATCAATGGCCTGGGACGTCACATCATTTGCAAGTCATTCTGAAGCTAAAAACTATGTAAAACTTTTCAATAGCACCATCATAATAGAGTTGTTTGTGAGGTCACCCACAGTTTCAACATGGAAAAAGAAGGGACCCTTCTTGAAACTTTGGTGACTTAACAAACAATTTGAAAGGGAACTTTGACACAAATTATCAAGGATTTTCAATTTTGTGATCCCATGAGACTCGTGAATTTAAACATCCGTTACTAGTTTTCTAAGAGAAGGAGCGTTTCTTTTTGCAGGGGTTTGCGGAGCTGGAATATGGGATATTGCAGTCGATGGGAGCTATTGATGACTCAACTTTAGTAGTAACTACAGGTATTGTCTCGCTGAAAAAGCATTGAGTGCTATATCGGGCTTCCAAAGCATTTTGATATTCTTTGAATGGCAAGCTAGGTTCACTTGGAAACTTGTCGCTCATGTTTCGAAAGTGTATGAACGCATGGATACAGTGCACAATCAACAACTTGTCGACGACATTCCGCTGGAGAAACTCCTGATTCACGACGTTCCAGTCGATATCATTTGCACTCCAACGTAAATCATCCACACCAACACCAAGATTCCCAAATCTCAAGGTGAGTTGGGCACTTGTTGCACCATCGTACTAACTTGATAACTTCAGAAGCCACCCGTAGGCTCCATGCCTCACCATGTTGTGTCGGTGGCAAGTATTTATTGGGAGAAGTTCTCGCGGCAGAAACTGGCGCAAATCCGGGTGCTCCAGGACTTAAAGACAAGAATCGAAAAGGAGACGGGTGCAATGCTCCCGAGCGCTCCAAACGAGATCCTCCCGCCTTTGGCCGCGCGCAAAAGTCGTCCGGCGCCGGGGAATTTGGGCCGCAGCAGCACAACCGCGGCCAAGGTTGTCTATTGTGTCGTGACGGGGACAATTTCCGTCACAATGTCACGATGTCACGACACAATGACGGCATGACATTGTGACGGATCGTGACTTTACTGTGACGGGGCCATTTTGACGGCAGAAAACACAATTTTCACATTCACCTCGAGAGAGACACGTTGGATTCTGAAAGGAATCTGCATGCCACATGTGCAGACATGTCATCAATTGCGGTAAATTCATGTCGCAGTAATTTTCAGCATGGGTTGAAGGAGTGTCCGTGCCAATCCGCACCCCAACCGCGCTTGCTCCATTTGAATTTCAGTATAAAATAGTGTCATTCCAAGGCGATGGTGCTTAATCCTGCATAGTGGCTTTCAAGACCTTGGATTCTTTGTACAAGAATGCATTGCTCAAAATCCCATTGCTGAGGAGGGAATTGCTGACTTCTAGTTGGCTCTGAATCACGTGCGATGCCATGCCGCGTCGGAATTCTATATGGGCTCTATGGTACAAAGACATGGGCAACGCTCCTTCAAGAGCAGCACGACAAGTGAAGTGTCGGTTTTGTTCTCACTCCATGGTTTATAGAGCCGATAGGATGTTGTCGCACATAGGATACCGTCATCCTAGTAATCTAGGTCGTGACGTCCAACTGTGTAGGACGGTGCCTCCACATGTGCGTGTGTTGTTTCAAGGTTGTGATGGGATTGTTCCTAATTGTCCTGATGCTGCCAACGATGTACCGCATTCCCAACAATGTGTCGATAACGAGAATGGAATTGGAGTGGAACACTTATTGACACAATCCGTGGTGGACGACGTGGAGCAGATTCAAAACTCCCAAACAAGTCGTGGCGTGGAATCCGTACACTTAGATAGGGAACCTCGAGAGCTACGTCAAGCGACCTTGCCTGAGGGCTTCAACATTTTCAAAAGGGAACTCTTGGACAAGGCTTGGTCTAGTGCTTTCTATGAAGCGAACATTCCATTCAATATCATTAGGCACCTTGCATTTGTAAAAGCGGTTCAGGAAACTGCACGCGCACGAATGCCCACCTACCATCCACCGACCTACAATGTCATACGTACGAAGTTGTTGACAAACAAAAAAGTTGATATACAAACGGTTGTCAATGTAGCCATGGGTAATGTTGTATCAAAGTATGGCGTTACAATATGTAGTGATGGCTGGGACAGCGTTCAGAACCGACCTTTGCTAAATGTTGTTCAGTCATGCACAAAAGGGGACGTTTTCATATGCACCATCGATACATCGGGAAATTATAAAGACCACTTTTATGTTGCTTCTCAAATCCGATCGTTTTTGCAAATGGTTGGACATGCAAATGTTGTCCAAGTATGCACGGACAATGCTCTGGTCATGGCAGCCGCATGTCGTGACATCATGCAAGAAATTCCACATCTCTATGTTCAAGGGTGCGCTGCCCATTGCTTGGATCTTTTACTAGAAGATTGTGGCAAAGAAGCGTGGGTACAAAGGATTGTTAAGAAAGCAAGGGTTGTTTGTTTATTCATCAAGAACCACCATGCCCCACAAGCAATCTTTCGAAGGTTATCACCCGATCTTTCTATTCGTTTGCCCAATGAGACATGATTTGCAACAAACTTTCTCACAATACAACGCCTCCTCCAAGTTCTCCAGACATTGGAGCGAATGGTGGTTGATGAAGAATGGCATGCTTTTCTAGCGGGATTGCGGACTCAAAAACCAAGGGCACATGCAAAAGGCCTTTATGCACGACGCGTTATACGCTCGGATGGATTTTGGGACGTTTGTGTGAATTTTGAGTACATGGTGTTGCCGGTGGTACGTGCTCTTTGAGTGTTTGACGGCAATGCTCCCGCTATGTGTCATGCATGGAAGGTCATGCATGAATTGGGGATCCATGTTCAAGGATTTCGCAAAGCCCCGTTCTGCTTGGAACAAGATTTGGCAACAAGGGCATTAGATGCCTTTAACGCAAGGTGGAGGCTCATGATTACTGACCTTCATTGGGCGGGGGCTATGTTGAATCCTTCTTTGCGTGGATGGGCCCCGTTACACGAGCACGAGCTTGCGAGACCAATCTTGAATGGTGTTCTTCGGAACCTAGTTACGAGGGAGGATGATCTAGGTTTGGTCCTCAATCAGTACCAAGATTTCATTGAGAACAGAGGGACATTTGCAGATTCCATGCAACAAAATGTCTTGAATGTACCGCCCCATAAATGGTGGGATGCCATGGGAGGCGGGGCAAAGCCATTGCAGATTATAGCAAGATGCATCCTTGCTCAAGTATGTTCTGCTTTGGCATGCGAACGCAATTGGAGCATGTACTCTTATGTTCACAACAAATCCCACAATCGCCTACAACATAGTCGGGAGGAGGACCTCGTTTACATTTACACCAATTCTAGGCTCCTTAGGCATCCAAGAGGAACGAGGGTTGCTCAGTGGCTTGAATTGAACGACGTGCATTCCGATGATGAAAGCAATGGAGACGATTCTGATTATGCAAATGATGAAGGCCATCATGTCGATCATGGTGGACTTGGTGATTTTGACATGGACGCTGGTACTTTTGATTCGGACAATGAAGATTCACATGGGGACGGTGGTGATGGGGATAATAGTTCGGATTATGGCGGTCTTCACTTTGATGGTGATCGTAGAACTGGAGATATTAGTGTTTTTGAGTTTACCGAAGGCGAAGAATCACAACATGTTCAATTGCCATCTAACCTTCGCGGGGATGATGATGGGCCGTCATTTGGACAACTTTGTGGAGGACAAGGACTCTGGCGTGAATAAGAAGGATTCACCACCAGGCCGTCCACGCAAACGTTGACTTGCCGTCCCAGCCTGAAAGTAATTCGTTATCATTTGGTGGGGAAAGGCAGCATATCCCGGATCATAGGGATGAGGAGGCCACTACACCGACGGGTGATACGTCTCTTGTGTCATCTAGGGTGGTTTGCAATGGCAATTCCAATCCGCCATGTATTACGACTTCAAATGTTCAAGGGTTATCCACGCCTATTGAAGACGTTGTAGTGAATGTGTCAACCACGGATGTTGATGTACCTCTCCAAGTTGGAATACAAAATCGGCTGATCACCCGTAGTCATGTAGTTGCGGGGAGATTTGGTGAAGGGACCACACGGGGGGTCGGTGCTTCATTGGTAGCACTTCAAAACAATCGCCCAAACATTGGACAAGGACGAAATCGTCGGCAATCCATTTGGTCGAATAATGTTCATAGTCCAACCGTTTGAAGGCAACCTCTCACTTCAACAAGTGAGCGAGGCCATTTTGTACCCAGGGGTGGTAGGGTGCTTGTAACAAGTGGAAGAGGGATAGTTTTGTCCTTAGATGTAGACATCAATGTAGTTGTTGATGTAGGTACAACGCTTCCACATTGCGGAGAGGCTTCTATGAGCACCGCAAGTGCTAGTGGTCCACAAAGGACTACACGAGGGAGGAAGAGATGTCGAAGGAATCAAGGAATACTAATGCCATTTGTCGGTGAAGCTTACGATCCATCTGATAGAAGATCCAATATGGATGACAATGGAATACGTGACATCGACGGCTCTCGTCCAACAAAGAGGTTGGTTATTGGTCGAGATGACAACTTACAATTGAGAAGTGCTACTTCGCAGTCCGACAATGAAGAGAGCACGGATGAATCTAATGTGGATCCACGGTGCATAGAAGAAAATGATCCAACAGTTCCAGTGCGATCTTGAGTGGATGTCTATTAAATTTCCCATTATGCATACTACAAGGTCTATTGATATTCTTTGTGTATGTTTTCCATATATTTCATAATATACTCTTACTTTTTAGTGTCATTATTATTTCAGGACATTCATCTCGCACAATAAGGTACCCTGTAAACGGAATGCAAAAAATATTTAGGAGTTAGCGGACATGGAGTGAATTTCCCGCAAATATTGCATCGGACTGGTGCGGACAGGTCGCGGAATGCCCGCGGAATGGTGGCGGATTGGACGTGGACTCCTCGTGGACTGCCCGCTGATAGGGAGCGGATTGCCATCGGACAGGGCGCGGACGAGGCGCGGACAGGACGCGGACGAGACGCGGACGAGACGCGGACATGGCACGGACAGGTGCGATCCTACGGCCGCGGACAAGCGCTGACATGGGCGGACAAGGGCGGACAGGGGGGTGTAAAAGGGGAGGAAGGAAATGTTTTTTGCACACCTTCCCGCGAATTCTGGAGGCCCTGATGCACTTGCCTCCACGTTGACGGCGGTGTGCGGGGTTTTTAGGGTGGAAAAGTGGTCCTTTTGAGGACGGAGATTACCCGAAAGGGAAATTTTTAGTCCTCAAAAGCATCAGCACAGGTACAGAAGCTGTTGAAGTTGTCAGAGATTTGACGAAGCCGTGTATGTGATACTTTTTAACAATCTCTCAACAACACTATTTTGAAGTGCTTGCATGGGATTTATTGTAGCACTATTTTGAAGTGCAATTAGTTATAGGCGGCATAATCATATTAGCATAGTTAGCTAGTATTAGAATAGAAATTAGAAGTATTTCGTAGTGGTTTAGGTTTGTTTAAAACATTTTCACCAAATATAGCGGTGGTGGAGGTGGTGGAGGTGGTGGAGATGGTGGAGGGAGGAGGAATTTAAATGTGCCTTATTTGGGCCCGGGTCCTTCAAAAAGAGCCAAAAAGGCTGCGGATTTGGAGCTAGATATTTATAGGGACCTTAATCTTATGGCATATAGAGGATGGGAGGATTTACCGGAGCCATGGACTTGTCAACAGGCGTATGAACACATTGGTTTTGCTCACCTTGACCGATGGTATACTCCAGAAGCACACGAGGACCATTGCCGATCGAAGCAATTGACGTATTCAAATATTACTTCCATTGAGATAAAATGGAGGTTTTTAGAGGTTTTACGAGCCATCTCCCACGAAACACGTTATCGATCAAATAACATTCCGAGAAGAATTGAAGCAACGATATACACGGAATGTGAGTTGGGTAAGCAGGTTGATTGGTCAACGCTTGATCAACCTTTGTACACTATTGGTAACCTTGGTGTGCATCTAGGCGAAGCACTTTCTTCAAAGCTACCTGTGCTATCGATTCCTAGAAACCCCGTGCCGGAGTGGTTTATGCGCGACAATACTTTGGTTGACTGTGGAACTCCGTTTTCCACATGGTGCCGGAAGTAACCTTAAATTCCGGCCAAAACAAAAAAATTAGTTAAATAGTTACGTTAGTTCGTGCTAGAATACAGCCTATATTCTTGATGCAATAATAAAGTCAGGTGGGCCGGACTGTAAACACTTAATAAGCCTAAAACTGTTAAAAGCGGAGCCGGAGTAGTTACCGGAATTCCGGGGCAGTCATTTATCCGGAACCATCGCCATCAACTGTCATCATGATGCCGTACTAACGGCCGGACTACTTAAGGCTGGGGTTAGGGGGGGAAAACTCTTTCTTCTCCATTTCTTCCTCGCGTACTGGGGTTCTGCATCAGGGTTTTCTCCTTCTCTCTCTCTCTCTCTTACAGTTTTCTAACTACTGGCCGTTACGGTTTGAAGCTTAGACGGTTAGAACGGACGAGCGTCCGTTAGGGAGAGCTTTTGTGAGGACGGTGCGTGTAGGGACTACCTTGAGAGACTGTGAGGTGAGAGGAATTCCCATGAAGTCTGTACTGATGGCCAAGAAGAAGCGAACGGACAAAGATGGGCGCGGCCGGAGAGACGAAGAATCGGCAGTGGTGCCCCCACCCTTGGCCCGCGTCCTTCCGGACATTCCAGAAGACCTTGACGAGTTTAACCTACTGAAGCCGAGCCTGAAGACAATGGGCTGCGAGGGTTTGCTCGAAGTCCCATGGGGCATGCGGTAGGAGGTCTACGTCCGGGAACTCATAGGCACCCCAGACGAGAAGTACAAGGGGTTGCTGAGAGCCCATCCAAAAAACTGGGGAGTTCCGGAATGGTCTCAGGCGTACGACTTCCGGGGCGGCCGTACTAAGGTGGTAGAATGGCGGGACGAGTTCCTGACGGACGAGTTTGCCGGACCGGCGGATCCGAAGGACAGCTACAACCTGCAGGTCCTTAAGCACTTGGACGCCCAACTCGTGCTAGGGTTTTTAAACCCTATCTTCCATCCGGAAAAGCCGAAGCGGGTGGTGGCGAAGTGGGCCTGCACTATCCTTGGGGCACTCCGGGAGAAGATAGTGGTAGACTGGGGGACGCTCATGACGGAAATGATCAACCGTCTTGTAGCCAACTTCCAGAAGGTGAAGAAGACAGCAACACCTTTGGCATCCTATGTGGTGCACCTCTATGCTCACCACTAGCAGCTTACTCCGGCGGAAATCCGGAAATACGACGAAGTCCTCAACTTCTAGAAGTACGGAGGGGACGAGTCTGAAGAGGAAGAATCCGGAGAGGAAGAGCCTACGCCAGAAGTAGCCACCACAAGCACTCCAGAAGGCCGGAAGGCTCCGAAGAGACCTCGGGGGAAGGAGCCTGAGATGGAGAGTCCGGGCATTCGCAGCTCATCCGCGTCGTCCGAAGAAGATGAGTCCGGACCCTCAGAAGGGACCAGTCGGAAGAAGAGGAAGGTGGACCGGGATGACTCCAAGGTTCAACTCAAGCTGATGGATGAGCTCACCCGCGACATTGGCTGGAGAGTTGGTCTCCTTAAGGAGACCAACTACATCATCACCACCAGCGTGGAACAAATCTTTCGGAGTCTGGGCGTCGAACGGCTGGAGGACGCCATCAACAGAGTGGAGGAACTCTGGAGCCGGGAGGTGGGCACAAAGGCGCTGTACACCCATATTGCTTCCCTATACAAGGCCAGTAATGACATGGAGAAGAAGATGAAGCAATTCCTCGCAGAGGCAGCGTTGGCGGTGACGGCTCGGAAACTAGCTGAGGAAAAGGCCAACGCTTCCGCAGCAGCCTTGCTTGAGGTCAGGGCAGCCCTGGAGTTTCCGGTTGACGTGATCAACCGGAGCCGGCTCTTCACCGAACTGGTGGAGAAGAAGGAAAAGGTCACCCGGGCCAACATCATCCGGTTCCTCTTTGATCAGGCGGATAAGATGGGACGGACCTAGGAGCACATGAAGCTGCTGGTCGACAACATCGTCGTGGAGTTTCTAGAAGAACCAGCAGTACCTGGAGTGGAAGGCACCCCGACCGCAACAGGAACCGCAGATCCTCCGGAACCATCCACAAAGACCACTCCAGCTCCGGGCACCTCAGCGAATCCGGAGTCTCTAGACACTCCGTCGCCTCGAACACCGACGGAGGGTATTGTTCTCCCCAATCCAAGCACGAGCGAGATCTTGAAGAAGCTTCAGGACATTCTGTCGCCATCCAACATGCGACTCCGAGATACTCCGGCGCAAGGTGACCTCCCGAATCCACCAAGGTCCGTGTCCCGGAGATTGGCGCCCGGACCAAGGAGTCCGTCCGGAAGCTATAGGGACTTGGTCCAGGAGACCAGGTCAGCTTCCGCGACGGAAACACCAGCACCTCCGGTCCCGGAAGGATCACCGGAACAGCCCTCTCCACCTCCGGACACAAGGAATCCGGTGGTTGCTGTTCTTCCAACAGCCGGACCATCAACTCGGAAGACCACCCTTTCGCCTGCAACATCAAAGAAGGCGAAGGGCAAGAAGCGCGTTCCGGTGGAGATCTCCCCCTCCCGCCGGAATGGGAGAAATCGGGGCCCAGGTGCTCCGACTTAGGTTAGTTAGGCTTTGGATTTCCTTTTCTTATTTTCTTGGACTTAGATTCCGGACCATCAGCGATTAACGATGGGGCTCCAAGTGCACCCGACTGCTGACGGAATCGACTGCCCACTTTTGTAGTTAGAGGAGGAAATCCGGAGACGGAACTGTTCCGAGATTTGTGGATCTGAGATCCGATCTGGAACTTTTCCGAATTTCTCGGATCTTTTAGATAAGATCTAGTGGACTTCCTATAGATGGCTAGGAGGAAGGCTTAGTTTAGAAGGAATGTAGTTAGTACTTAGTGGTGAGGTTTTGGCAAAAACCGTTGTTCTTATTCTTCTCAGGTCAAAATAAACTTCGCTCCTTTCTACTCAGACTTGCTCCCTGGTACTTTTGGAGTGGTGTTTATAACTTGTGAGGGCCTGATCCATTTTTGTGCGTACTGTTGTATGAATGGTTCGTCCGGAATAGTGTAACTCGAGTGTTTAGCCGGAGGGGGAAATTATCTAGGTCAGTGTCAGGAGATCGCCTGGGAGAGCTGGAGAGAGCTATTGCAGAGGTGTTCTTGGTAGTCTCCAGGGTCCGGAAGTAGCCAGGAGGGGAGGAGATGAACTGCAGAGGTGTTCCTGGTAATCTCTAGTTCACGGAAGAATCCGCGTTAAACTAGATTCCGGTCAGCGACCGGAGTTCTTCCCTAAGATAGGAAAAAGCCTGATACAAAGATCTAGACGGAGTATCCATAGTGAACGGTGAGCCTCTGTTCCGGAGAATCGCAACTGTACTCTCCGGAATATCGTTGTAGTCCGGACTTAACTCTGTGTGACCGCGTCCGGAAGGCCTTCCGGATGTCGTGAGAGTCTGAGTCTAGCAACAACAATCAAATCATCGATTAGCTTTGTAGGGAGAGTGGTGTTCGGTCACTATAAGTTCCGGACAGTGGGTGCCTAGCCACTTTAAGTCACAGGGCAGTGGGAAATCCAGCCACTTACACAAAACAGGATTAGTGGACTCTGGCCACTCGCTTAAAAACTCCAGGAGACTCTCTGAGGAGGAACAGAGATAAATTAAACTACCCTTCCCCGGTCCGGAAATTACATTCCGGACACGGTTGTACAACATCCGGACTTTAGAAGGATCCGGACCTAATCTACGTAAGTAAAGACGATAGCTAACTAGTAAACGAATTACTGTGATAAGTTTAGTAATTGGGAGTAATTGGAAAAGAACATTAGGTCTCTGTGGGAACGAAACCGGAGCGGTTACTCTGGGAAGCACTTAGTGAGGATTGGGTGCATTTCGGAGGGATACTGTCTCTACGAACTGCAACATTGACCCACCTAACGAAGAGTTGCCAGCGGATTGAGCAAAATCAAAGCCCCGTATTCGAAGGAGGTGAAGGTGCCTCCTCGTCGCGCTCCGGATATGGAATGTAAATAGAGCTTACAATTTGGCGTATGTGTTTCACGAGGCGGATATCAAATAGTTTAGGTTCCTAAAGTCGCAAAATCAATTAAATATTTAGTAGAAAAGAATGATGTTGTGTACATGTGTACAAATTTCTACTTGATTTTGAGAAAACAAATATAGAGAACTTCCATCTACCGGAGGCACATTTTCCAACCCTCTCTACGTGTTCTTCAAAAAATCTTCTAAGTTCTTCTAGAGCACACAACCATGGAAAAAAGGAAATTTGATGTGCAAGTATTGTTTTAAAGGCTTACTTTCTTGTATTTCAATATCGGTTTTTTTTTATGTATTTATTCCCTTGAAGACTACTGGACTGGGCGCGCGGACTAGGGGTTAGTGGGCTAGGACTGGGCGTGCTGACGGGTTGCGGATTGAGTGAGGACAGTTCGCGGACTGGGCGCAAACTGGGAGCGGACGGTTTAGACAAACTGGGAGCGGACGGGGATCGGACTCGGAGTGGACTGCCCGCAGACAGGACGCGGACTATTCCCGGAGTGGATGTGGGCAATCCGCGAGCAGTCCGCAGGCTGGGTAGGGAATGTCTGCGGACGGGGTGCACACGTTATAGAAAGCGGAAGGGGTCCCCATGGCTTGACACTTTCTTAGTCCTAGAAAGCCTTGACGCACTTGCCTCCACATTGACGGCGGTGTGCGGGGCTTCCAAGGGGGAAAGTGCTCTTTTTGAGGACCTTCATTTTTCCAAGGGGAGATGTTTGTCCTCAGAAGCATATGAGTTTTTACTATTATAGGCGATGGTTATGCCAACGGTGGGGTTTGAGCAATCTACCCAAGCATGGCAACAATATTTTGAAGTGCATGCTTCAATTTGTAGCCATGGTAGCACTATTTTGAAGTGCAGGTAGTTTTTAGATCTTTGGAATAGAGTAGTTGTTCTAGAATTCTTGTATGATAATAGATAATGTGCGAAAATAAATATAGATTATTATAAGTAACTTTTGTGATACGGGAATCTGTAGAAGACTTTAGAAGAATTTCATGATGGAAAGCGGAGGTGGCGTTCAAGGAGCACGGAGGATGATGGTGGACAAACCAAGCGAGGAGGATTTTCTAGTGAAAATGACAAAGAGGAACCCCGCAGATTTGGAGCTCGAGGTATACGCAAACCGTGATCTTCAAGCAAACGAGGGTTGGGAATCACCGCGTGAGCCATGGACAACCGACAATGTATTGGAGTACATCAAGTTTGCGCATCTCGACAGATGGTGGTCTGTGGAGCTCCACCCTAAATATTGTGCAGCAAAAGCAGTCACGTATAGATAGATCAATGACGTGCATGTGAAGTGGAGGTTCCTAAAAATCCTACGTGCCCTTTCTAACTTGGATAAATGGCCGAAAAATAATATTCCTAGATCCATTGCAGCATTGATGTATGCAGAATATCAATTAGGAAAGCAAGTGGATTGGTCAACAATCCACGACCCCTTTTCAGGTGGTCAGAGACTTGGACGCCATCTTTCAGCAAAGAAACCTCGAGAGATTCCAAGAAACAATGCCCCTCAATGGTTCCTTGATAACCCTACCTTGTACGACGATCCAAATGATGAAGTGCCATTCAATCGAGAAAAAATTGTTTCACCAAGGAAGAGTAGCGGTCGGAACCGTAGAGAAAGGAAGGTTGAGGCCACCCATTGCAAAGAATTGGACAAGCATGTCCCAAACGAGATTGGGGAGGGGTCATATCGACTTTCAGCAACCATGGAGATGGCCAATGCTATTCAAAGCAAAGCCGGTGACGCCCCGATGAAGTTTAATGAAGATAAGTATGGTGAGTTACAGACACAATTGGAAGTATTTAGTGTGGAAATAAAGAGGTTGCAACATGGACGAGACGATGATGTGGAAACGGTGTCAAAAGTACGTGCGCTAGAGACAGAGAAGAAGAACTTGCTTGCTGAAGTGACCCATCTACGCGATCAAGTCAATCAAGTCAACAATAGCAATGAAAATTACATGATTGAAGTTGCAGACTTAAGGAAGGAGCTACAAGAAATCAAGGCACAACATGTAGCAGCGGAGATGACGCATGCAGGTTTGCAGCAAGAGTTGGATGAATTAAAAGCATATCGGGAGAACGAGAAATTGGCTCGAAATAATCTTAAATTGTTGGTTTCAACAATAATTGATGAGCGCAAAGAGATGATGCTCACAACGGTATTTGCCGTGGCACAGATACGGCAATACGAGGCGGAATTCCAAAGTATATGCGCTGAATGGACATCAGAGAAGAAGTTAAGGATCCTTTTGCTCACATCATGGCCTCATGATGAAACCATGTATCCAATCAGCTGGGACGATAGTGATCCGTCGCTACTATTGAACAACAATAGTATTGATTGGAGGCTTGTGACAGAAGAGGATCACCGTTGCGACATTGGAGAAGTGCATGATCATCCAACTAAAATGATTGGAAAGCCGTTGTGGCAAAGACCACACCCCATGACATCCAACGGATCATCATGTCCTATCTGCGATAATCCTGAAGGGTGTTATATGATTGGATCGTGTGGCCATTCGTTCCATCTGCATTGTCTAATTAAGAGTATGATTCGTTCGTGTACTTGCGATGTATGTAGGACGCCATTACATCCACGTTTGTATCTTCAATTGGGCCTACGGGATATGATGCCAAGTCACTGGGTGTATCGTCAAGATGATTATGACTTTGCCCTTGAAGACTTCAATGGGAACCCTGTTGAGTGGAGTTGGAGACATAATATGTCCAAGGCACAACTGTGGCATACCTTTCAAGGAGAAGAATTGTTAGATGATCCGGACAAACTAGTACATGCAGCAAATGAGATGTATCCTGACAAACCGGCAGATTACGGCATGAAGATGTTTTTTTACCAGACCCTAGGGTGGCATTGGAATCGTCAAAGAAACAAATTGGTGCACGGCTTAGGACCGCCACCATATTACAAATCATCTAGCAAGCGAGCTGTGGGGGATCTAGAACTACGAAGGGCTTATCGTGATACAACACTAGCTGCAACAATTGAAACGGAGGAATTGTATTGGGAAGAACGCTACCATCAAAAACGACTACTGGTGGCGGCGCTCGATGCCATTTTGGAAGACGTCGCCCCGGAGGTGAAGGAATGGCTTAATGGTGGGGAGATACCTTGATATCGGCAAGGCCATGGACGTCATGGATATCGAACGCGGAGTAATGTTCGTGCAAGAGACGCTGCAAGAGCTTTGAGCACCACATTAATTTGCGGAAGTAAAGGATTAAAGATTCAGTAAACTATGACCAGGTCTAATTTCCCACTTGAATTAGTGTAACCAAAGCTCTCATGTTCTTATCTTTGACATTACGAACAAAGAATTCACAGTGAGTTGTACACAACGGGATATTTTTTGCCCATTTTGAATGCATTTATATCGAGGTTCAAAGCAAATTTGGACATTACCGTTCTCACATTGCCAAAACTTGTAGTTACACGGCGACCTTGTTGTCTCCCCCAACCCCCACCCCTACAACAACGGCAATTGCAAAGAGGAATTCAAAGGAGACAAACGACACCCATTCAGCGGAGAGGCCGCCGGCAGTCTGCGGTCTGTGGGGGCCAGTCCGCGGGCAGTCCGCTGCCAATCCGCAGGCAATCCGCTACCAGTTCGCGGGCAATCCGCTACCAATTCGCGGGCAATCCGCTGCCAGTCCGCGAGCAATCTGCTAGCAATCCGCGGGCAGTCTGCGGTCTGTGGGGGCCAGTCCGCGGGCAGTCCACTCCCAATCCGCGGGCAATCCGCTGCTAGTCCGCGGGCAATCCGCTGCCAGTCCGCGGGCAATCTGCAGGCAATCCGCGGGCAAGTCTGCGGGCTCTTCCAACCTAATCCGCGCCCCGTCCGCGGCCAGTACGCAACCAGTCCGCTCCCTGACCCCGCTATTCTCCAGGTTCCCAATCCTATCCGCAATGTTCCCGACCCCTTGCAGCCTATATAAGTGCAGATAGGCCATTGACGTCTTCACTTTTTTCCCTCCATTTCCTTGCCCAATAGGAACCCGAGACCTTGTTGCGCGAGCACCATTGCACAGGTTTTGAGGGTATAGGAGTTGGGAGAGACGAATGCGGGGGGAACCCTTGTCATTTTTTTTAGACTCACTCACTTTTGCACTGCACTTTAAGTGACCGGTTAATTATTTTACAGGAATGGCCGATAGCAGGGTGCATTATCAAGATGCAAACATGCAACTCCATGAGGCTCATCAGGTGGAAATTCAATCAACCACTGATGCAGCCGACGGTGTGAGCGGTGGTATGTTGGCAAGAGGACAAGGTAGTGGAAGTGGGCGAAGTGACAGGGGTCGCAGGCACGGCATGGAACAACTACACCAAGAATTTCATGCACTTGGACGAAATAATTCTCGTGGGTCGCAATCACATTCACGAGGGACAGTAAGATCTCGAAGGATTCTACGAAGATCAGCGCGGAGGACCAGTGAAGCTGGGCGGTCACGAGGATCACAAAGTTTGAGCGGATTTTGAAACCCGGGAGCTCGCAGTTCAAGCGGATCAAGTGGTGAGTCCGCTACAAGAGAGCCATCGTTGAGAGCAGGGTTGTCATAACGGACGGGTTGAGGTGATCGGACGGGACAACCGGACGGGCGGTCCGGACGGCACGGACGGCACGGACGGACGAATTGCCCGAAGTGCGCCCAGTAATTTTTTGCAAGTAAGAAATTTTTACTGTGATCGCCACGTCACATACGGACGTGTCACGCCACCGTGGCACTAGGGCGGGGACGTCTACGCCCCTGGGGCGGGGACGTCTACCCCCTAAGGCGGGGACGTCCCCGCCCCTCATGTAGGCGTCCACGTCCCTGCATCATTGAGCGGATAGGCCTTAATGTCTGGAAGCAAAATCTGTTTATTACATTAAAAAGTAATACGATAAAACAACAATTCCCTAATCTCATACTTCCAAACCAAGTAATATCTTGTAGTTATCTAAGAAACCTTTTTCTCTCCTAGCTTCTTCTATGAATTATCACAACTCTCTTGATTTCGCATACATATATGTAGTTACTTTTCTTGTCCTTTAATTATTCAAACGGCCCGATCTGCGCACTCCTTCGGTGGACGGGCCACCCATAACCGCATCTCGAAGGACGATATCATCATCATCTGGTGCCTCATCCAGGGTTGTCTATCGTGACATTGTGACAGTGACGTGCCGTCATGACGTGACGCGTCGTGACGGACCCTCCCGTCACGACATAATAGAGTCAACGTAGGGTCAAAGGCCAACTTTACCCCTATGCATGGTAGATTAGTTACTTCGGCGTTGACGTGGCCATCCTATGTGGCAATGAAATCCAATGTGGCCACCTACATGGCAATGATATCATTAGAAAATACCATCATTTTACCCTGGAGAATTAACTCTAAACTCCCCTCAACCCCATTCCGCGCCTGTCCGCGCCCATCCGCGCCTATCCGCGCCCCATCCGCGCCCGTCCGCGCCCGTCCGCGCCCCCTGTTCGTGCTCCCGTCCGACGGGGCGCGGACTGTCCGCTCCCAGTCCGATCCCCGTCCGCTCCCAATCCGCGGATACGTAGCGGACTGGATGTGGACCCGCGGACTGGCTGCGGACGCTGCTGCGGACTGGCTGTGGACGCTGCCGCGGACTAATCGCGGACTGGCCGCGGACACTGCCGCGGATACGTAGCGGACTGGATGTGGACCCGCGGACTGGCTGCGGATACACAGCGGACTGGATGGGAACCCGCGGACTGGCTGCAGATACAGAGCGGACTGGATGGGGACCCGCGGACTGGCTGCGGACGCTGCTGCGGACTGATCGCGGACTGGCCGCGGATACGTAGCGGACTGGTTGTGGACTGGCTGCGGATACGCAGCGTACTGGATGGGGACCCGCGGATTGAGTGCAGACCCGCGGACTGGCTGCGGACGCTGCTGCTGACGCTGCTGCGGACTGGTCGCGGACTGGCCGCGGACACTGCCGCGGATACGTAGCGGGCTGGTTGTGGACCCGCGGACTGGCTGCGGATACGCAGCGTACTGGATGGGGACCCGCGGATTGAGTGCAGACCCGCGGACTGGCTGCGGACGCTGCTGCTGACGCTGTTGCGGACTGGTCGCGGACACTGCTGCGGACTAGTCGCGGACTGGCCGCGGACACTGCCGCGGACTGGCTGCGGACACTTCTGCGGACTGATCGCGGTCACTGCCGCGGACTGGCCGCGGACTCGCACCGGCCTAGGTGTGGGGGCGCCATTGCAACGCGGATTGGGAGTGGGGGAGCGCGGATATGGTAGTTAGGATATTTTTTAATTACGTTATTCCATTTTTATTCTGAAGATACAAAGGGCGGGATTGGGAGACCAAATCAAAACAATTTGTACCAAGTTGTTCTTCATTCAAAATTACAGGGAAGTCCAAAAAGGCATTCTCTTCTCACAAATAACCGAATACAAATTAGACACACTTCACAACATAGAGAAGATGCTACATACCCTACAATATCTAAGGACTATGAATCACAATATACTATATACTACTCATTGCGGAAGAAATCCCATGGTGTAGCTAGGTTGTAGGGCGGTCCTTTCAACAAGTCTACTACATGCGTGACGGTTGATCTCTCTAGTGGATCGGGTTTCAACAACTCGTCCATGGCTTGCTCAAATCGCTTGGACAATGAACTCGGATCTTTGTTCTTTTGGAACAAGCTTGAAGAGCAATCGCGGTTGTAGATCCTCCTTGCCAAGTACCCCACTGCATACGCCTCAGATCTATGGTTGTGCTTATGCTTTATTCCCATCCTCCTCGGTGACGTTGGTGTTCCGGGCTTCCCGTACACATGGAATAGCTCGGGGGCAGCATGACGATACTTAACTCGGTAAGCACCTAGCTCTGTACTAGAGGGTCGGCCGTAGTTTGACATCTTGTCTTCGCCGTCCCATGATGCCATTCCCCAATCACACACCCCGATGTATACCACATCTTTTTTCTCTTGCGGAAAATGAAGCATAACATTGTTGGGGCTCAAGTCGTTGTGCAATATGCGCTGGGAATGTATCACATCCATGATGCACAGTAGTGCCCATGCTAAATAAGCCCGATTTTTACGATACACGCATAGTTCCATACGAGCCTCAAGGTCGATTCCAGCTGTTTTAAGAATATCATCTTCGTGTTCCTCGTCATATTTTGAATCGATCCTCCAAATGGATGCTAGTGAGCCACCGTTCCACCATAGAGTATACGACTCGTATGTTCTTCTATCCAGGTACTGGATTTTGATAACCCCTGCGTGGTCCACTGGACACGCTAGCGCCTCAATTGAACGTTTCTCTCGGTTTTTTTCACGACTACCCTCCTTCATTGTTTTCCCCGCAAACTCCATGTGTGCTGGAATGCAACTTACACCGTCAATACTCATACGACGGACAACTCCAAAGCCTCCTTCATAATTTCTAGTATCCAACGCCTTTACCTCCGCATGCATTGGAAGCCACACTACACCTTCACGACCTCTACTCGCAACCCGCGCAACCAAATCTTGATCAATCCAAGGAATAGCGAGGTTAGTTCTCCCTTTCGGCTTGATTGCTTCTACCCCCTCTTTGAGTCTCTCAAACAATAACTTCACTTCCATTGCTTGCTCGCTTACATCTTCCTTGTAATAGACATCCCAAATAGTCTTCACTGGGTTGTGAATAGCTTGTTTGGCAAACAAGCTGGGCCATGTGTCCATTGAATGTCTCAATTTATCTTCGCGAAATTTTTCTTCATTGGCAATATTTTGGATAACGAGTACCAATCTTGCCTCCATAGCTTCTAGTCCTGTAGCGCCGTTACACAAGTACCGTTTCTCCAACTTGGATAGACCCTTCTCTATCATCCAAAATAATATATCTTCTACGACCCTGAACTTAAATTCCTTGCTCATTGCATCCAAATGGCTTGTCCTTGCTCTTTTCTTGTAGGGCTCTGAGTCCTCTGAAAAAGCTGGCCGTTTGCCCCGCCCTCGTCCCGCTCTAACTGAAGATCCGCTTGGAACCAAGGAATTTGTTGCTGATGGTACCTCATCATGTTGAACAACCCTTAGTGATGGCTCTCCTACTGCGGGCTCACCACTTGATCCGCCTGAACTGCGAGCTCCCGGGTGTCGAAATCCGCTCAAACTTTGTGATCCTCGTGACCGCCCTCCTTCAATGGCCCCTCGCGTTGATCCTCGTGGAACCCCTCGAGATCCTACTGTGCCTCGTGAATGTGATTGCGACCCACGAGAATTATTTCGTCCAAGTGCATGAAATTCTTGGTGCAGTTCTTCCATGCCGTGCCTGCGACCCCTGTCACTTCGCCCACTTCCACTACCTTGTCCTCTCGCCAGCATACCACCGCTCACACGATCGGCTGCAACAGTGGTTGATTGAATTTCCACCTGATGAGCCTCGTGGAGTTGCATGTCTGCATCTTGATAATGCACCCTGCTATCGGCCATTCCTGTAAAGTAGTTAACCGTTCACTTAAAGTGCAGTGCGAAAGTGAGTGAGTCTGGAAAAAAATGACAAGGGTTCCCCCGCATTCGTCTTTCCCAACTTCTATATGTGAACCAAAATTAACCCTATCTAATTTCATCCAACCTAAATTGCATGGATGAAATCCTAAACCTAATGGATGGAACCCTAAAACCTAATGGATGAAATCCTAACACCTAATGGATGAAACCCTAAAACCTAATGGATGAAACCCTAAAACCTAATGGATGATCCCTAAAACCTAATGGATGAAACCCTAAAACCTAATGGATGATCCCTAAAACCTAATGGATGAAACCCTAAAACCTAATGGATGATCCCTAAAACCTAATGGATGAATTTCATTAGATGAGGTTAAGGTTAAAGACTTTAACCATACAAGGTAAAGTATAAGTAACTTGATATGGAAGTAAATAAATAAACAATGAAACTCAAGGGTAGAAGTAAGAAGTCAAAAATACACGATGAACATTCAAGGAGAATAAAAATGCATGAAAAAACGTGCTCCGATCAAGGCAGCACACCCCTTGTCGCTAGAATCCCTATAACTTTGTCGTCGCTGATCGGATGTAAGCGAGCTTAGAGTCCCTAGAATCCTGACTTGAAGATCTACAAGCGTGCCAATTTTCAGCTCCAGAATCGTTGTCGTTCGCTCGCAGAGGTCCGTCAAAGTTGGTGAACCGAATCAAGCTAGCAGCATCACCCCGGACACCAAAACCGCTGTAACTCAGTCCTCTGTGCTCGGATTTGAGCGTGCTGGATGTCCACAAAGAGCCAACTTCAAGGGCTACATTTCCTGAAAAAATAGACTCCAAAGTCGTCGTGGTCCGCCGGCAATGGCCCTCCAAAGTTGATGCTCTAATTCTGCCAAGGCAGCAGACCTCTTTCTACAAATTATCCTATAACTCCTTTGTCACTGCTCCAAATGGAGCGTGCTTAGTACCTCTCGAAAGCTAACAATAAGATCTAACTACTGCTAAAATATCAAGTCCTAACTCTAAGTATCCATTTAGCTAAACAAGATTAACCGCAGCCTAAAAAATAAGAGGGAAAATAGAAGAAGTTTTGGCATAGCTTCGCCCAAGGCAAAAAGAGAGAGAGGGAGAGTGGCCACCCACGCCTCTTATCCAAGTGGGAGGAGGCCCAAGGGTGGCGGCCACATCCCTACCCTTGAATCTAACAATCCCTAATCAAGATCAAGGGCCCACGATCACCAAAGCCCTAAACTCGATTTTAGGGCTGAACATGCCTATATCTACCAAACTAATAGGATTTGAGCAAAACTAACACCACCAATGTGTTCAAAACACACTTTAATCCCAAGATTGATTATTCACAAGTCCAAATCCGAGTTCTAGATCATTAGAAATCAAGTAGTTTACTTTAATCGTTAAATCTACTTGCTACTAGTTTTTTTCTTTTTTCTTTTTCTTATCTTCTATTTTTTCTCTTTTCACAATAATATAAATACCATACAATTGAGGTTCTAATATAACTTTTCCACTAACTGAATTAAATACTAAACTACTAACTTGAATTACCTAGAACAACATACTAATTCTAATTCACTAATGGGTTTCTATGTCTCTTTTGCTTTTCGCAAGTCTAATTTCCTATTAATAACTCTAATTTTGCCCTCCACACTAATTTAAGGCTACGTGGAGTCCAGTTAACTAACCTTTACTAATAACACACTAGAAGGCGCTACTAACTACTAATCTAACTACTAATTGAAATAAACAAGACAGTTTTCCACTAACTAATCACTAACTAACATTGTGGCGCTTCTGAGCGCTCACATATGGCGGCCATCTGGGACGACTAACAGGAGAGATACCCAACATTGGGCACACGGCCAAAATTTTTTTTTTTTTTTTTTTTTTTTTTGTTTTATAGTTTTTATATGTAAGAGAGCTATCATAAAAACTAAAGCTATCTATATTAGAAGAGTTGGGAAGTTTTGCGCCTACGGAAGATGCAGAAATCGTAGCGTACGGTGTGTCATATCTCCGACCTGTGCCGCTAAGTCTGCCTCCGATAGCTCCCTTGGATGACCCAACAACCACCGATGATGGCCCCAGTGTGTCGCCCCCTCTTGTGGTGGAATTGGAGGCCTAAAAGCTCCCCAATATTGATCATCATTAGGACCCTCATAAGTAGCCTCGAAGTATCGGATTGGGCCCTCTGGCTCGGTTCTACCAACCCATAAAAATTGACCTAGCACTCTAGCTTGTCCAGGTAACAAATTGCCTATATAAAGCACTTCATTTCTGGTTGATGCTGAAGGTTCCGGTCTGTCCGCAACTCGCGTCGGCAAAGGTGGAAATAAAGGTGGGTGCGGACTCAAAGGACCCCTTCCCCTCTGACCGAAGTTGGATGGGGCATTCAACCGCCGACGTTGTGCCGGAGGTAGTGGAAGTAATTCGACTTGTGATGGTTCACGCCACCTACTATGAGGGGAAGGAGGTTGGGTCAATGATATTTCTCTATCTGGAAGGTCTGCAAGTGATAGCTCTAGACTCTGGTTACTAGCTAACGGTTGAACACCCTCACTAGTTGAAGGTTGTTCACCAGTATCTGCCTCACCGGCCGAGCCCGAGGATCGGAACCATACGGTATTTGACATATCGACAGAAGCTACGCTTAGAACTAAGAATGAGTAGAGAGAAAATATGAGAGGATAAGATGAGAGGTGTGGAGGAAGTGGTAAGGATGAGAAGCCATCGCTCTTGCACCAACTTATACTAAGTTTATATTTCTAAATTTACAACCACAGTGCCATTGTGATTTTTCCCTGACACCAGTCGTGGATATTTATCCTAAAAGATAAGGCCATCGTGGATGGACATGGTTGAGCTAGGATTGGCATCCTATAATTGGCTCAACTAATAATGTATGATGCCAAGGTAGGTAGACTTTAACTGACCTTCTAGAACGCGGAAACTCCTAGATTAGACTTCTACATCATCACACCTTGTATTCCTTGCATCGATTACCAGAAGTCCTCGTCGGAAATACTTCTCCGTTCAATGTTTGTAGCTGAACGGAGTTGTTTGGATAAGCCTCCACCACCAAATAAGGACCCATCCAGACTGCATCAAACTTACCAGGGAAATCAAGTTTCCTGGCATCTTGTAACATTACCAACATACCCGGTAAGAGGATGCGTGTTTTGTGCCTTTTATCAAAGGCCAACTTCCTCCTACGCTGGATAGTTTCTATGTGTTGAGCACTTGCCCTGCGAGACTCATCCAGGCTCTCTAGCATCTCCAATCTCTCAATCAAAGATGGCGCCATCGTCATCCTTTCATCAATAGCTACCCGAAGAGATTGAACCTCAAACTCAATAGGAAGAATTGACTCCACCCCATAAACCAAGGAAAATGGAGTGGCTTTTGTGGTCACCTTGTAGGTGGTCCGATATGCCCACAAGGCAGCAGAGAGTTTGGTGTCCCAATCCCTCTTTGAATCGTGGACCGTCTTCCTCAAAATATTCACCAAAGTCTGATTCACCCTCTCTGTATTACCATTGGTTTGGGGGTGATATGGTGTAGTCATTCGGTGGTTGATATCAAACCTCTCGGTCATTGACTCAATCACGGAGTTTAGGAAATGAGTGCCACGATCACTAATGAGGGTTTTGGGGCACCCAAACCTTGTGATGACATTCTCAAACAAAAAATTGGCTGCATGAACCGCGTCATTAGCCTTTACAGCCTTAGCCTCAGCCCATTTGGTGAGGTACTCTGTGGCCACAATGATGTGCTTCATCCCACGAGAAGAATTGGGATGAACTTCTCCAATGTAATCAATGCCCCACTTTTCAAATGGGGCAAGTGGCAAGGAAATATGTAACGGCATCGCCATGTGCAAATCGTTCTTTGCATACCTCTGACAAGCGTCACAACACTTGGCATAATCATGGGCATCTTGAAACATCGTGGGCCAAAAGTATCCCGCCCTCAAGGCTTTCTGTGCGGTCAATCTCCCAGCAAAGTGTCCCCCGCATGCGCTGTCATGGCATGCTGCTAAGATCTTGGGCACTTCCTTTTCAATCACACAACGTCGCAATAAATCGTCGACTCCTCGACGATACAACCGGTGGCCCACAATGGCAAAGTGACGGCTATTCACCCTCACCTTGCGACGCTCATGATGTGACAGCTCTTCAGGCAGTTGTTGAGTGGCTAAGAACTGGGCAATGTGGTCATACCACTTGGGTCTAGAGGTGACAGTGAACAGCTCTTCATCTACCAATCCATCCTCAATTGGAGTTGAACCCACAGTCTCATTTAACCTGGACAAGTGGTCTGCTTGATTATGGATCTTGCCAGGCTTGTACTCCACCTTGTAGTCAAACTCCTCCAAAAGAAGAACCCAACGAGCAATCCTACCACTCAAATCTGCCTTGTTTACTAGATACTTGATTGCCATATGGTCCACAAAGAAAACCACCGGATTTAGAAGGAGGTAATGGCGGAATTTCTTCACAGAAAACACCATAGCCAAGCACTCACGCTCCGTGGTGGTGTAGTTTTTCTCCGCAGCGTTCAATTGCTTGCTAGCAAAAGCTATGGGAAGATCCTTCTTAGTATCTCCATTTGGTTGGCATAAAGCACTACCCACTGCCACTGCAGAAGCGTCACAATAGACATGAAAGGGCATATTCCAATTGGGAGGCCTCAAAACCGGGTAAGAGCTCAAGGCATTTTTGAGCCACTGAAGTGCTGTCTCACACTCCTCTGTCCATTCAAACTTCACTAACTTCCTTTGAAGCCGTGTGATGGGGATTGTGCGTGTAGCGTAATCTGGGATCAGCTCCCTATACCAGCCGATATGGCCTAACAACCTTTCCACTCCCTTCACATTCACAGGTGCAGCTAAGTTTGTGATAACCGCTACCTTCTCCGGGTCAGGCTCTCTGCCATCCTTGGAAACTACATACCCCAAGGTGATGCCCTTGAGAACTGCTAAGAATAATTTCTCCGGATTGAGAGCTATTCCGGCCTTCTTACACCGTTCGAAGGCTTCTCTCACGCACTCCAAGTGAGATTCAACATGAGATTGAGTGCTGAAATCATCTATGAATACTGTCATAGACTTGTGAAGCAAGTCTGAGAAAGCATAAGTCATGGCCCTCTGGAAGGCTGATGGGGCGTTACAAAGCCCAAATGGCATCACCAAGAAGATGAAGGTACCCCAAGGGGTGGTGAAGGCTGTCTTGTGTCTATCTTCAGGTGCAATAGACACCTGGTTGTATCCCGAGTAGCCATCCATGAAGGTGTACATCTCATGGCCAGCAACTTCATCCAAGATACTATTGATGAATGGAAGAGGGAAGTGATCCTTCTGAGTGCTTTTGTTTAGCTTCCGGTAATCAATGCATACCCTCAATTTACCATTCTTCTTCTTTACCAAAACCATGGGTGAAACCCAATCTGTAATCTCCACAGGTATAATAAATCCAGCTTGGAGCAGTTTCTCCAGTTCAGCCTTGACTACCAACTGCAACTGGGGGTTCATTCGACGCTCCTTCTGACGTACAGGGATGGCTCCGAGGATTAAAGGAATTCGGTGTTGAGCTATTTCTGGAGGTATACCCTTGAGATCTTTGTATGACCAAGCAAAGATATCTCTATACTCCATCACCAGTTCCTTGTACATGGAAACCTCCTTGTTGCTTAGATTGACTCCAACCTTGATGTTCCGAGTCTCTTCTCCATTGCGAGACACATCAAGGTATTTCCAATCAGATTGAAGCACGTGGGGCTGTTCTGCAGGGCCTCTATACCAGTCCTCGGGGATGGGTGGATAACCAATGACTCCTCCACCCACTATCATGCCTGAAGAAGTCTTCTTGAAGTGGAGGGGAGGCCTCAACTGTTCTTCATCGTTGAGGATCTCAATATCCTCCTCGATCGTCCCATCCATATTCATGGTATAGGATTCTTCTGATATAATCACATCCTTGTGGTTTATCTCTACTTCACTGAACATGGCTACCCCCTCAATCCAATTCACTGTTTCCACTACCTCTGATTCTGTGTCAGGGTATTTCTCTAACCATTCTGCAAACTCTTCATCTCCTTGCCAATGATAGAAACTAGGACCTGAACAATATGCAAGGGGTTGTCCACCCAATGTTGTCCTTGGGTTAGGTAGCTGCTGCTTGGACTCAAGTTGATGAAGGTCTTGAGGGACCTCAGAGACATCATTGTCCGATGAGTCACTAGATCCAATAGTAAACTGAGTTTGAGAAGCTCTAATCTTTACTTTGGTTCTGTTGTGAGTTGGACCAAAGGATATATGAGGCTTGTCCCCACCCCAATTAACTACCGCCTCTGCCGCTCTCAACCAAGGTCGCCCCAAGAGCAAGGGGAAGGACTCTTTCAAAGAGTGAGTCTGGATGACGTGAATTGTTAAGGTGTACACTTCACCCCCTACCATCACTTGACAATCCTTGATTTGGCCTACAGGCCTTGCAGGACTTTGATTAGCCATGCTAATCACAATGGGAGATGGTCCCGTAAAGCTTAGCCCAAGCTTCTCCATGGTTTGCAAGGGCATGATATTCAAGCTACTACCGCCGTCCACTAGTGTGTGTGGTAACACCTTGT
Source organism: Bryoerythrophyllum caledonicum (assembly GCA_963971425.1). Lineage (NCBI taxonomy): Eukaryota > Viridiplantae > Streptophyta > Bryopsida > Pottiales > Pottiaceae > Bryoerythrophyllum > Bryoerythrophyllum caledonicum. Next base: position 13,389,821 of record OZ020525.1, on the reverse strand, counting down.
CCACAATGATTGCCTCTACCTCCACAGCTTTGACCTCTGCTACCTTGTTAAGTGCATGAGCCCTAGCTGCCACCTTGACCTTGGATTTCCTTCGAGGTCTAGTGGGTAGCTTAGTCTTGAGCAGCTTCTGGATCTCCGGTGACAACTCCAACAATTGGGCTATGGTAATATCCGCCTTCATTCGACTCAAGTCCTCCCACAAATCATAGGAATGGCGTGATGACACCTTTTTGGGTCCTCGAGGTGGCAACCTCTCTGAATCGGGCACTCGGGGTCCTTCCCAATCATCCGCTTCTTCATCTTGTTTATGACTTGGTATTGGAAAGGGGTAATCTTCTAGCAAGGGATGGAAATTCAAAGGAACTCCCTCCTTGACTTGGATTGCCTTGGCGGCTTTCCGTGCTACCTCCTTTATCTCGGAGTACCTAGGAGGACTATTAGTGGTGGAAGAATCCTCCTCCTCTTCTATGACCTCCGGTATAGGCCCCATAGACCTTGTCATGATAGCCAAAGATGGAACCACCATAGAACTACCACCCTTCGAAGTAGAATGGGTAATGAAATTGGACTCTGGCGTCAGATTTTCAATGACCACAGAAGTTGTAAGGGGTGGCGGTCCATATCCTTCTTCGGTGGTCTGACTCACGTATCTCACATCTTGTGAGTGTTGGTTGCCACCTTGGTTCTGATTCAGTGGAATAAATTGGGCCTTGGTTTGCAAACCACCTGGAGCTTGCTGGGTTTGCCTATTGGCATTGTAATCGTAGTATAGCTTTGGAGGCCTAACATCATTTGGATGTGGAGGCTGCCTAGCTCCCCGTTGTTGATCCACAGCCTGTTGTGGATAGTTACCAGGTGGATGTGGTAGCACAATAACCTTGTCAGGTCTTCTACACACATGCGTGGGGTGGTTGCCTCCACAGTTCCCACACACGACATGGTTCTCAATCCAACACTCCCCAGGGGGGTGTTTCTTGCCACAAAAGGAATGGACCTCGTTCCTAGCCCTACCGTGGCTGTTGTAACCTTGGTTGCCACTTTGGTAACCTTGACTCTTGTGAGGTGGCACATACAATTGAGGCGGAGGAGGTGGTGCGTAATGCACGTGATGAGCTTGGCAGAACTGTGAGGTGTGCCCGGCCTGGCCACACCTTGTACACCACAAAGTGGATGGATGCTTCCCTGACTCAATGGCTGGAGGAATTGGGTTAGGATTGTGGTTCCTCATCAATGCAGCCATCTGTTCAGTCATCTGGTTCATCTGTTGAACCATACGATCATGGAACCCGCGTTGGGTGTCCTCGATCTCCTTCTTTATTTCTTCTGTCCAGTTCCGCTCTGGAAGAGCCAGTATGGGTGTCTGAATCTGCACTGGTGTCACCACGGGTGGTGCCACTAGTCTAGGCTGTTCCGGGTTTGACCCATATCTCACAGATATAGGAATTCCTCCACGAGCTGGTGGATGAGGTGGTGCAGGATTCTGAGCATAAATAGGAATGAAACTCGGAATCTTCTCCCCTTCACGCCTCCACAACCGCTCTTGCTCCTTGTTAACTTGCTCCACGCGCCTAGCCGCTTCCTTAGCAGCCGTTAAACTTGCTGGCTGAGAGTTTAAGATCTCTCTGATGACCTTCTCATCAGTAAATCCTTGCAAGAAGAAGTGTTTAAGAGTATCATTGTCTAACAATGTACCCACAAATCGGGTCACCACCCACTCAAACCTAAGGATGTAGGATGTGATGTCCTCATCCATGCCCTGTCTAATTGATGACAAGGCAGTCAAGGCTGCACTCTGGCCCACCTCTGGCCGAAACTCTTCCAAAAATGCCGCCTAAAGTGCATTCCAATCCGCGAAGGTATTGGCTGCATGGTTGCGGTACCATGCATAGGCACTACCTCTCAAAGTATTGGGAAACCATACCAAATAATAGCCAGGCTCTGAAACCAAGGAGGTCGTGAGAATCTCGATGAACCTCTCCACGTGTGATGAAGGGTCTTCATCCCTTGAACCTGTGAACACGGGGAGGTTGGGTGGAACCGATTGTGAAGCCAACCCTGCAGGAAACACTATGGATAAACCCCTGGGTTGCACCAAAGGGTTTATAAGCCTAGCCACTGGGCCTTGGTCCCCTCCACTACCTGTGCTCATCGCTTCTGCTCCTTGATCCACCACTAACTCTATAATTGGGACACTACCTCGAGTACCAGGGTCGATGACGTCCAACGCCTCCACGTCTACCTCCTCTATAAAATCTCTTCCTACAGGTTTTCGGGATGTTGCAGATACGCTGGCTTCCTGTTCAACACCACTTCCTTGTTCGTCTAGCCCCACTCTATCCTCAGAAGTCCTCCGGTCTTGGTCAGTCCCTCCACGAGGCCTCCGGGATCTATGGTCTAATCCAGGTAGAAGGTTGGGGATAGAGGATCGGGTGCGCGGTTGCATCTAACGGCCTCACATCCACGTGCACTTTTTAACTACACTTCCTTTTAACTTTTAATTATTTTTTCTTAATTATATTTTATTTTTATTTTGTTTTTTGACAACTAAGACCCTAGCCTACCCTCAAACAGGTAGGGAACGCAAGCCACCCAATCCAGACTACACCTTGATGACAAGCTCCGGCTTGGCAAACCCCAAAGGTCTCATCTGGATTGGGCATACGAGACTGTCACGTTGTGTAGGGCTGACCAAGTAATGGGCGAGACACTACGCCCTGCCTCGGCGGCCAGGACTCCTTGTTCTCAGTTCAGCCCACTCTTGGCATTACCTACTACAAGCAACCTATCAGACTGACCTAAATTGTTCACATATATCCATTCAAGGTTAAGATGTACCTTCCGCAATCCAGCTTCCTGCGCAGTTAGTATACCACCGGCCTATTCGATCACAAGGGTTTCTATTCTAACAAAAGTTAGTTAGGAATAAAACCTGGGCAGTGCTCCTTCCAACACGACCCCAACATGCACCTGTACGTCACCTACATGTGAGCCACACGTCAATGTTCTACGAGATAGACAAATCACCTTCCAAGCAATCCTAAAGCCTATAGAGTTACACTCCCGGCGGACGCACCATTATGTGAACCAAAATTAACCCTATCTAATTTCATCCAACCTAAATTGCATGGATGAAATCCTAAACCTAATGGATGGAACCCTAAAACCTAATGGATGAAATCCTAACACCTAATGGATGAAACCCTAAAACCTAATGGATGAAACCCTAAAACCTAATGGATGATCCCTAAAACCTAATGGATGAAACCCTAAAACCTAATGGATGATCCCTAAAACCTAATGGATGAAACCCTAAAACCTAATGGATGATCCCTAAAACCTAATGGATGAATTTCATTAGATGAGGTTAAGGTTAAAGACTTTAACCATACAAGGTAAAGTATAAGTAACTTGATATGGAAGTAAATAAATAAACAATGAAACTCAAGGGTAGAAGTAAGAAGTCAAAAATACACGATGAACATTCAAGGAGAATAAAAATGCATGAAAAAACGTGCTCCGATCAAGGCAGCACACCCCTTGTCGCTAGAATCCCTATAACTTTGTCGTCGCTGATCGGATGTAAGCGAGCTTAGAGTCCCTAGAATCCTGACTTGAAGATCTACAAGCGTGCCAATTTTCAGCTCCAGAATCGTTGTCGTTCGCTCGCAGAGGTCCGTCAAAGTTGGTGAACCGAATCAAGCTAGCAGCATCACCCCGGACACCAAAACCGCTGTAACTCAGTCCTCTGTGCTCGGATTTGAGCGTGCTGGATGTCCACAAAGAGCCAACTTCAAGGGCTACATTTCCTGAAAAAATAGACTCCAAAGTCGTCGTGGTCCGCCGGCAATGGCCCTCCAAAGTTGATGCTCTAATTCTGCCAAGGCAGCAGACCTCTTTCTACAAATTATCCTATAACTCCTTTGTCACTGCTCCAAATGGAGCGTGCTTAGTACCTCTCGAAAGCTAACAATAAGATCTAACTACTGCTAAAATATCAAGTCCTAACTCTAAGTATCCATTTAGCTAAACAAGATTAACCGCAGCCTAAAAAATAAGAGGGAAAATAGAAGAAGTTTTGGCATAGCTTCGCCCAAGGCAAAAAGAGAGAGAGGGAGAGTGGCCACCCACGCCTCTTATCCAAGTGGGAGGAGGCCCAAGGGTGGCGGCCACATCCCTACCCTTGAATCTAACAATCCCTAATCAAGATCAAGGGCCCACGATCACCAAAGCCCTAAACTCGATTTTAGGGCTGAACATGCCTATATCTACCAAACTAATAGGATTTGAGCAAAACTAACACCACCAATGTGTTCAAAACACACTTTAATCCCAAGATTGATTATTCACAAGTCCAAATCCGAGTTCTAGATCATTAGAAATCAAGTAGTTTACTTTAATCGTTAAATCTACTTGCTACTAGTTTTTTTCTTTTTTCTTTTTCTTATCTTCTATTTTTTCTCTTTTCACAATAATATAAATACCATACAATTGAGGTTCTAATATAACTTTTCCACTAACTGAATTAAATACTAAACTACTAACTTGAATTACCTAGAACAACATACTAATTCTAATTCACTAATGGGTTTCTATGTCTCTTTTGCTTTTCGCAAGTCTAATTTCCTATTAATAACTCTAATTTTGCCCTCCACACTAATTTAAGGCTACGTGGAGTCCAGTTAACTAACCTTTACTAATAACACACTAGAAGGCGCTACTAACTACTAATCTAACTACTAATTGAAATAAACAAGACAGTTTTCCACTAACTAATCACTAACTAACATTGTGGCGCTTCTGAGCGCTCACACTATACCCTCGAAACCCGTGCAATGGTGCTCGCGCAACAAGGTCTCGGGTTCCTATTGGGCAAGGAAATGGAGGGAAAAAAGTGAGGACGTCAATGGCCTATCCGCCTTTATATAGGCTGCAAGGGGTCGGGAACATTGCGGATAGGGTTGGGAACCTGGAGAACCGCGCGGTCGGGGAGCGGAC